>CM068870.1:4335000-4935000 GCA_035149815.1 Branchiostoma lanceolatum
GGTTTTCCTTGCAGAAGTCGACACCTGTAGAAAAAAAAAGAATCAGATTATGAGACCGGCTGCAAACTGTATCCTTAAGCCTTTTGAAAAAAAAAAGCATTTGCACTTAAGTGGCCATGAATCTCCTAAAAGCTAAAGAAACACCATTTTGAACACCACTGGAATCGTTAACTTTGACCTAGACCACAATGTATCACGACTCGACATGCGCACTCTGAAAATGGCTTTATGGTGCATCAGAGTGCCGGTGTCAGTGTAATTCAGCCTTCAGTACAAAAATGTAGCTAAATGAAAGTAGGGAAATCAAGACTCATTTTGAAAAACAAGTGAAGACCAATCAGCGATGCTTGAATCATCAAAGGAATCCTTATGTTTTAAGTGACTACTAAGTGACTACTAAGTGACTACTAAGTGACTTCTAAGTGACTACTCACGTATGTGACAGTTCTTTCCAACCCAGCCAGGTTGACATCGGCACTTGTGCCCACTGCGGTCGCGCACACAGTAGCCGTGCTGACACGGCTTCTCTTTACACGGGTCGTCCTCTGTGGACAGACAATGAACGTAACAATAGGTTTTCGATTCAGTATAAGTGCCCAACCTTTATGATATCAGGGAATAGGATGTGTATTTAGAGGGTTATCGGGAGGATGATGATAACACCGTGTTCTGTAGTTACAAGGTACATTAATGATAAAGTGAATAATACACTGAATTCAGTGAAGAGCATGCGTAGGAATGCAACACTTGTTACATTGCATTTGTTTACTCTGTGGCTCACTCACTAACTCCCACTCACTCACACACACACACATGCACCCACCCATCCAGTCACTCACTTACTCACTCATTAGCTGACTCACCAACCAATGCACTCACTCACTCACTCATTCACTCACTCACTCACTCACTCTCAATCACCCACCCACGCAGTCAGTCAGTCAGTCAGTCAGTCACTCACTCACTCACTCACTCACTCACTCACTCTCAATCACCCACCCACCCACGCAGTCAGTCAGTCAGTCAGTCACTCACTCACTCACTCACTCACTCACTCACTCACTCACTCACTCCCTATATCCGAAATCTAACCCACCCGACCATTCACTAACTCACCCATTAGCTCACTCAGTTGTAAAATTTGCTCACTCACTATCATACACATCTTTGCTCACTCGTTCCCTCATTCTCGTCCTCACACACTAACACATTCCATCCATTCAGCCATTCATTCATTAGAACATTCCCTCGCCTTTTCACCAAATCGCAGACTCATCCACTCACCCATGGACTCACGTGTTTTCAGAATTATTCACTCACGTCACTTGACCGAAAGTTTCTCGGTGAGAGGCTTCAAGACAGCACCACCTGCCATCTTTTTTCAGCTCTGGGCTATCACGTGTCATGGAAGTCAAGGGTCACACAGGTCATGTGACACGACGGTTTTGCGGATTGAGGAAGCCATACCTATTACCATGCTCCTGTTTTTCAATAAGCCCACTCGGAGATTCAAGTAAGCATATGCAGTGCCAAAAGTGAAGGCCCCTGGCTTGTGAACAGTTGTCGTTTCCACATCTCCTCGATTTGCAAAACAATACCCAGACTTTTTTTTTTAGTCTCAGGGTCTTTGACACTACACATGCGTACTCGAATCTCCGAGTGGACTTTTTAAATACTCACCTTGGTTGCAGTTCTTTCCGGTCCAGCCAGGATGACATCGGCACTTGTACCCGCCACGGTCGTCCACACAGAACCCGCGCTGACAAGGGTCTGATGCACATGGGTCGATTTCTGTGGACAGGCAATGGAACGTTTTCGCATGGCGTCATGATAACAGAACCGGTGCAATGGCCTAATGGATAGAGTGTTCGCCTTGCATACGGTAGGTCGTGAGTTCAAGTCCCGGCCGGGTCATACCAAAGATTTTTAAAAATGGTACATACTTCTTTCTCTGCTAAGCACGCAGCATTTGTGAAAGAATGTGGAAGTTAATTAATGATTAATATTAAACACACACATCACCACCAGCGGACCTGCTGTAGTGACTTGCACTTGTGTGGCCCAAGGGCTAAGAATGGAGATGGGCGCCACCCCTACGCATCTTATCAAGATGTATGGGATACTTAGGGCCCTGTCACACTTGTGCGTACTGTATATCCAAGTGCGCGTGACTTGCGCATTAACATTTTTTTTGTTTTAAGTAAGGTTTGCGGGGGAAAAGTCGTTTTCTACTGTGACCCGCCGTTGTGCAGCCTAGTGATCGAACCTAAGAAACTACTTATTCTCCTGCAAACTTAACCCAAATCAAAAACATGTTAATACGCAACCCATGCGGACTTGTGTATACGCGCAGGTGTAACAGGGGCTTAACATTGAGGTGGAGTTGGCACCATAAACACACGACAGACATTACCAGAAAACATACTACTGTTATTCATCCTTCTGGGACCCTTCGTCTTCCACTGCTTCCAAAAAAGAAGTCAAACCCAAAAAGCTTAGATTGTATTCCATAGTAGCTTTTAGAATAGCCATGTGTTCTACTAGTCAACATTGTTAACTCGCACCATCTGTACAGTATACCCTTGCTATGTGTTGTTTCATGTTGCAATTAGCCTTCGGGCAAGAACTTGCAAATAAAAATAAAAAATAAAAATTAAGACTCACTCAGTTCGCAGTTCCGTCCAGACCAGCCACTGTGACATTCGCAGTTGTATTCGTCTGCGAAGCCATGCATGCCAGGGTAACCGCCGTAGCGCCAGGGCTCCTCGGGTACGCAGTCGCCGTGCTGACACGGGTTGGACCAGCAGCCGTTCCTGTCACCTGTGGACAAAAACACAATCGTAAGCCCGCTCGTAGATTCGAGTACATGTGCCTCCAATCCAAGAACCCATGACAATGCACCGCTAACTCGAGAGAACTATTGCCATTATCAAAACTACTAATAAGAACCCTTGCTTCTCTATCCATGGTTGACATCGTTAGATGTCCCCGTTCAATGCCTCTATGGAAACCAGTCGCCAATGCCTCCAACGCCTTGATAACAGACAGTTCTCAATCTGACAATAGTTGGCCCACGTCAGCACATATGCATAAGTTAACAGGGTTAGGATGTTCCCAATTCTCCCGACTTAAAAATGTTGGCCATCAAGTTTCTATGGGCCTGACTATTGGAAGGATTGCTATGCTAGAAGCATGATTATTAAAATCAGGCTACATGAAGCTAGATGACAAAGGTCGTAGGAAATTATAAAGGACCGAGAAACTGACTCTTGTAAATGGATTGCATTGAGCACAATTCTCAATACAATCCTTCCAATCACGCACATATGAGATTATATGAGGTCGTGATCAAGTATCAAAGGGCAAAGTTCAAAATTCCGGTACTGGCCATTGCTAGGTCCATTTTTCAGATTCAGATCCTAACAGAATTTAGACTTCCATAATGTTTCACAATTGTCGGACGGTCTAACCAATGGTGACAAACACCCACTTAGAAACACGTCTAGACAACAAAATGTGAGAGATATTAAACTTTAACCTTGGACCACAATGCATCGAGATTAAACTAGCGTGGTCTGAATGTGAGACTTAGTTTTCATTGCACATTTAGATTTGATTAGACCAAGGAGAGAATTTTAAAAAACATGGGTTTGGAAATCAGACATTCGTAGACAAAGGAAGTACCAGCATCCAGAAAGTTTCAGAATTCACGTAGTTCAACATGAACGAGAGTTTGTGCTACATATACTTCAGGTTTGCTGTGTTAGTTTAGCGAGTACGTGGTCTTTTATAAATATGAATTGGTATTGAATTTTTCTTTTTATTTGAGTTGAATGTGTGATGGTTGTGTGCCGATTTGTTAAAGATGGAGAGAACGCTAGCGACCCAAAATAACACTCCTCCCCATATAATGGTATGGCGACCCTGTGACGTCTCAATTGAAGATGGCGGCCACCACACATGCCAACGGATCCAACAAAGGCTTTGCTAATGAAACTACTTACGTTTGTTGCAGTTCTTTCCGGTCCAGCGACGGTAGCATTTACAGGTGTAGTCGCCATCCTTGGTTTCACATTCCCCGTGCTCACATGGGTTCTTCTTACACGGATCTGGTTCTATATCAGTGTCATGACTAATAATGACTATGTGGATGGCAGGGTAATCTTACGCCATACGTATGTTGCTTCAACTCATCTAAATGCTCTCTTTTTTATATAATCCATATTGATTCCAAACTAATTTCAAGACGGAATACCTTTAAAATTGTGGTATCCTTTCAGCAAATGCCAATGAATGTCTATGCTGGACAATGTGCTCAAATATTTTCGTAGCCGTCCAGGTTATGTGTGTTCGCTAATTTCACATCTACAAAAAACATCCCAGTATAAATGTTAAACTACCTCATACCTTCGCCAAACACTTTTTCGTCAATTGATGCTAATCTCAACTTGAGTAGCATATGACACAAACATGAAGTGGCCATTGTTTACCACTAACTTAAAAGAAACAAACTTATAACAGAGGTTTGTAATTAGCATATTCAGCATCGTCTTGCCAATGATTACTGAAGCTACCTTTATGCCAAAATCTATCTATCCACACCTTGTTCAGTTATTCGTTTCCATCATACCATCATCATCCCTTCCAAATATTCGACAAAAAGGACCACTGCAAATCTAAAACTTGTCTCCGGCATTACTTCTTTTGCCGTACAAATTGTGATTCACAGAATCGACAAATGAGTATTTGTAATTATTGTGGCGGTTGTGACAACGATGTTTACCTACCTTTGCAGGAATAGGAGACCTTGTAAGAGCTTCGAGGATCGCATTGGTCGCCTGGTCGAAGGTGGATGTGGCATAAGGGTCTGCCGTCACAGGATTTGCCGACGTCTCTGACAAAACTGCGCGGTGGAGACCGACTCCCCCAATAACCACCAAAGAGTTTGTCATGATAGGGCGTGACAGACTTGATCAGAAGAACCCCGCGGTCACAGGAAAGACGCAATAGCTGACCACAGCGGACGAGCTCTGTTAGCTCACCTGGAAGCAAAACAAAGCGCGTCAGGATCATAGTAGGCTCCTGTCGTGATGACGTAACAATCATTTTCTTCTAGGGAGACTCAACCAATTGCAAAAAATTGGGTGTTGTTTCCTAGAATAGTTCATTTCTACGAAGACAGATGCAATCAGGTGTGTAAAGGTTCATAGCAGATTAACAAGAAAATGACCCATTTATAACCCAGTAACTGAAAAGTTTCCTCCTCCCTCATCGAGTTCTATGCATGAAACAATATGAGAAAAGTGCAGAACTTATTAATAAGTACATGTAAGGTTGATTATTTGGCTCTAAACAAGAAGAGAAAGAAGCTCTCAAGGCTAAAAATTGATGCTGTTTTCAAGATTAACCATAGATTTCCTTGAGCTGAGGATGCTGTTTTCAAATCGCGATTGGATAAATGTTAGAGAAGAACCTATATTTTTGACCCAGAGTAAGTGAAAAATGAACTGCTTATGATATAAGTCGCCAAAAAACTATATATAACACATTGCAAAATTGATTTCTTGATGTGAAAGTTGTCGAAAACATGCAAAATGTGTCTGATTTTCTCGATTTATCTGTCAGAATGATGTTGCAACATTACTTATCACCTGCGTACGCAATCACTATCCTGCAGGTGCATTTCATCAACTTATGGCATCTTCTATCTCAATTACCTAATTATGTCGTAGGAAAGGATTTCATATATATGTCCCTTTTGTGTCGTCAACGCCGTTCCCTCATTAGCGATACACATTCGACTCTAATTTGCATAATTTGTATCTAGTATAACATACCAAATGTCCTTAATATACACCACAGCTTCTCGAGTTATTAAACCAATCAATCAACCATAACCATTTCTTCTAGTACGTACTATCATGTGTGTATTCACAGAACAGTCCCGTGTTACTAAAACTGTTTTCACAAAAGATCATTGTTTAACCATGTCGAGGGTGATGCGATGGAAAAACAAACTAATTTTGATACCTCATTAGTTTAATTTACTGCCAAATCCCACATTGGAGGCCTCAACTACAGTTGAGCAGAATATTCTCTTTACGGGAAATCACTCGTTTGAATTCGATTCCCCACTTGTATAAACGGCGGTCGTCCCTCGGCTACACAACTCCCTTGCCGGCATTAGAGAACCTCGCCGGCGACTCGGTGGCGCGGTGGCAGGGAGTTTGGCCCAGAACCGAGAGGTCTTGGGTTCAAATCTGGGGTCCCCTAATTTTTCCCGTTGACGTTGTGACCCTGGGAAAGGCATTCAACACGACTTTCCTCACTTCACTTAGGTGTAAATGAGTACCTAGCTTCGTTTAGGGCAGTCCCTCGGATAGGACGTTAAATGGAGTGTGTTTGAGGAGAGCAACACCTCAAGCACGTCAAAGAACCCACCACACGTATTGAAAAGAGTAGGGGTCCTTTCCGGTGTGAGTGGTACAAACCTTACAGGCTGGGCCGGGCTGACTTCTTGAAAAGGTGATAATCACCTCCTTCCACAAATGTGGTAAATCTGAATAAACAAGAAAAGATAAATAACCCAGGCACCGAGCCACCCGTCGTCCGACCAACGGACCGAATTGAAACAATGGAATTTTAATGTCTAGGAAGCAAAACAAAATTTTGATGTGTGTCCGGACCGACCTATCTGATTCATAATCCAATATAAATCCAGCCCTTGAGGTCCCAACTACATTGTACAAGTAATAGGCTGATGGGTACAATATTTGAATTGTATGTGAAGGTCGCGGATTCGAATTGCCCCCCCCCCCCCGACTGATTCATACCAATTCAGACTTAAGGTTTCGTACATACTGCATACTGCTACTTCTCTGGTTAGCGACCGTCCGACCGAATAACCAATTACTGTAAATGCAGAAATCTTCGCGGGGATTTAATTTTGCAGTAAGTAGAAAATTGAGTGTTCGAGATTGTTTTAAGTTCGCGTTTGAAACAATAGTAGCGCTTCACTCACATAACGGAACGGCTTTTCGCGAATAAAACCACCGCGAACATTTCTGCATCTACAGAGTAACCAAAAAGAAGCAACAAAACAAGCAAGAAGCAAACGCTGTGGAAAAAAAGATATGAACATATTTTAAGGTGTCTTCGTTGTTGTCGCCGTTTTAAGGCCCTGTCACACTTGTGCGTATATTCAAGTGCGCGTGAGTTGCGCATTAACATTTTTTTGGCTTAAGTAAGGTTTGCGGGGAAAAGGTGTTTTCTACTTTGATCCACCGTTGTGCAGCCTGGTTATCGAACCCAAGAAATCACTTTTTCGGCTGCAAACTTAACCTCAACCAAAAAACTTGTTAATACGGACCCTATGCGGACTTGTATATACGCACAAGTGTGACAGGGGCTTTAGATCTAGAGCGCGCAGTAATTACGTCTGCAGTGGGCGGGGATGACGGCGTGTTTAGACCCATGCAGCGTGGTACCTGTCTGAAACTGTTACAGTGCTTGCGTGTATTTTACGCGCAGTTTTCTAAAAGCTTACGTGGTCTTAATTGCTTTCCGAGGTCTGATTTTTTGCCTAGGTAACGGACCATTTGCACATTCGCTGCTTATCCTCCAAATCTCAAACCACGTGAATCGGTCTGTTTTATTCGTTTTTATCTTAACCATTAAAGGCTAAAGTTACGTTTTCGTGTGCGTGCTCGAATACAGGACCATCATTTAGCGCTTTATCCAAGGAAGCTAGATACTCAGTTACAGCTGAGTCGAGTGAAGGAATTGGTGTTAAGGGCCTTTCCCGAGGGCAGTACATCGGCACCTGTCTGGTTCTGAATGAAGAACCCTACCCCGAAGGCCACCGTGTCAGGATTTTATCGGTGTTTCACGGCCTTTCCTACGCGTCTAAGTCTATCTGTAGTAGTGTGCGTTTTCTGTGGTCTTCCCCAGAAAGTTCAAAAAAGGTCCACTGCTAGATGAGGCACTAAAAACGGTCCCTAAAATGCGCAATATGCGGACACGTGGCCGGATCCTTACATCTGCTCGGGGATTATAGTCATCCCGCCAGGCCAGACAATTATAACCAACACCCGGCGTGGGCGACCCCGCCGCTCCGTATTTTACCACGGTACAGCCCCCGGGAGAGATGAATGGCAATAACGTATCGCAATTCTTGTTTCTTTCACTGTAATTTTGTGTTCATTTTTTCACGGTCACTACTGTACCGTGAACTTATCATCACCGTGAAAAAAAACCTTTCTTCTTTTATACCCCTCCCCATCTCTCTACAACAACAAGTGGCGCTCAGTATATTACGATACCTAGCTACTCCTTCGCATCCCTCCCAACAACATTACCGACGTCATGTGCATTTACCGTGAAGTTAAAGGTCGATTAAATGTTCATTTTCCCTACACCGTGAAATGTTGCTAACGTGGAGATAGAGTGAATTACAGTAGCTGTACACGTGCGCGTACACGTGCGCGCAAGGAACAAATAATTAGACGGCGGGCGCGCGTTCGTAAAAAAATGAAGAAAGATCAATATTGATGAAATAAGATGCATACACCGCCATTCTTTCTTCAAAATAAAGGTGCACAAAGTTATTGTACAAAATGATTTAGTATGCAACGTAGATTTAATCTCTCCCTATGTCCAACACAAACAAACAGCCAGACAGCCAGATGTAATTCCTCCATTAAAATGCCCACGCGAAAACTGCCCTTTTTTCTCAGTTACAGGTTTGAAAAAAAGCTCGTCTTTCCCATGACATCACAATGCGGTGATATTAACAAGAAGTCGATTTTTTTATCAAAACAAACGGTGAAGTGAAGCACTAACAGGTTGATTTCCCACGCTTACAAAAGAAGCAACAAAAAAAGCAATTCTGTCCCACATATTAAAACGACAAATTATTCACGTACACTCCGACGTTTGCAGCTCATACCCTTCCAGTGCATAGTGGCACATAGTGTAAGACTCCATGCTGTTTCAGTAGCAGGGTTGCTAGCCCTTCCCCCTTAACGTGAACGAGGCACTTCTCGAACACAAGACCCTGAATGGTTACGTCCCTTCCGAAAAAGAAAGCAGCCCCAGCCGAGATGTCCTGACCCCGATGTCAGAACCGGGGTCTCTAAGTTACCAACTCACCTCAACTGTGAGCCTGCTACCAGTTTAGCCACATGGACATCCCTTAGCCTCCATAGCAGGCTTTGAACCGGCTTTTTTGGGGGCTAAATGATATACTTTTTGCAGCCAGCCCGTAACTACAAGCCGGTGAGATGGTTACGGGGTGGCTGATAGTTACGGGCTGGCTGCAAAACGTGTACTAGTATTATTTAGCCCAAAAAAGCCGGTTCAAAGCCTGCTATGGAGGCTAGACATCCGGCCCTGTTTACTCCGACATTTTTGAAAAAAATATCTAAAATGGAACGGAAATATGAGAGCATGAAATATGTTCACACCTTTCTCTTGAGTCTCCTTCACGTCTTCTGTGTGGTCGGGCAGTGCTCCGGGGATGAACAGCAGCAGGGTCAGAAGCACCGTCGACACGGTGGCGAACGTACGGCCCATCCTCTTCTCTCGCCCGCAGACCTACAGCATCGCTGCCCCGGTGAGAAATGGCGTGCAGCGACTGGATCATGGAAACCACACCTTGTGGCGTAGGAATATACCACTCGACGAGCGGGGTGGGACAGGCGTCACTTCAATTGTTTTATTGCCGATTGGCTGCACAAACAACTTAATATAAAACATTGGTTTCTCCCTGTTTGTTGGTGTGCGGTTGCTGATGCAATCGTATCTATGATGGAGTTTTTATTTGATTGCTTTAGCAGAAAAACAAGTCACTACGAGCTTTCATCAACCGGCAAATCTACTGCGCCAAGATATCAAGGACTTCAGTCCAGACTATTCAACTATCATACTGAGATATTGCATCAGCTACTGTTGAAAACACACAGGAATTGAAATGGGGGAGATGCTGATACAGCATTACCGATGTCCCAAAAATCACAGAAAAGTATCATAGAACACATTCTTTTCCAATACAAAAAATAACTGCAACAATAATATTTTTCAGAATCACATGTCGTGATGATAATCAGTAGATAAAGATATTTTAATGTAAAGTTTTAAAACCCCTTCTTTTATATATTCATTCTGAAATGTGTCTGTTTTGCATAGCTGGTAAACAAAATGAAGGCGTGACACACTAGTTTTGTGGAGTAAATATATGTCTGTGATGCTCGACTAACAATCGGATTGCATAGTCTGATCCACTCATATCATGGTGGATACCTACTCTCATTGATAATGATAACTTTATTGCACAACACTTGTACAACGTACAAAATTATGTTATCTACGGTACATAACTACAGTTCCATTAGGCAATACAATACCTAATACAAGAGTGGTGTGACAATGGGCTTTTACAATCATTGGAGGAATTTCTAACGTCTAGACATTCTTTAATATATTTTCCAATGTATACCAAGCATGGGTTGTCACATGTCATTATGTATATCTATATGATAACTGTGGTGGGTTCTTTGATTTAACGCACAGGGGATGTGCGCTGTCCTCAAACATGGGATCCCCAGCTTTACGTCCCAACCGAGAGGGCGTTGACATCTCGATAACATTTAGTACCTTCGTCATGTTTTCCATATTCATCACATAACCGTGGTGACTCTGTCGTCATTTGATGACTATTTGCGTGGGAGGGTTGTTATCAACATTTGAGTAAGCATAGGTGTGCTTTTGAGCACGTTGGAAACGGAAACAATTACGTATACAGAACATGATAAATAACGTATTGACGGATGAATTTGGATATGACTCAAATAACAGCCTCTTGTGAGTTTGTGATTTATGATAGAAAATGCACGCAAAATGAACAATCATTTGAATGCATGGTATCGGAGCAGACCAATACGAACAGTTAATCAACGTCGCAAACTCTTAGAACCCTGACATCAAAACGTTCGAGCCATATGGCAGGTCTCAAAAGAATGAATTTAAATATCAAATGTTCTTTATGTCTGCAAGTTGTTTACACAGAATTTTGCCGGGCGAAAGACAGAGAGGGAATACGACAACGGGGGAAAGGGGGAGGGAGAAAGACAGAGAGAAAGGGAAAGAGGCAGAGTATAGCGTGCTTATCAGTGTTCATGATTTGGCCTTTTATGTCTATCATGTGCTGATGTATGATTGTGTTTATCATGTTATTCAGGCTGAGTGATAGATAAATGTTTCCTAACAGATTTTGTAAAAGAGGATGCAAGCAACAAAGAAAAACTAAGGAGGGAAAAGATGAGGAATGATATTATTTCCAGTGCAGGAGAAAGAAACAAAGCATATGGTTATATGCAGCTTGTACTTCCTAGGCTTTGGCTTTTGCCCCCTCGACCTCTCTGTGATATTCAAACCAGGTTGCCAAGTATTCATTCCAATATGACAAATGACATTAGATATTAGATATATTGGAGATTAGAACGCATCAATATTATCATATGTTATTTTCTGTATATTAATCTTTAGGCGATCTGATCGATCAAATGGTCAAGGAGTAACATTAAGTATGGGTTAAAGGTCTTATGATATAAACAAAAGGGACTATATTATCTATAAGCTGTATACAAATTATCTACAAAGCGCTTGAATTGTCAAAGTTAACAATAAACAAATGAATCAAGGACGCACTAAGGTTTAGACCATTTTGACCCCCCTCCCACACACACATACACGAAGTAGCTGTTAGTCGCATTAGCAACACATTTAAACGACCTATGACCTAAATCCCCCAGCTGGTTCTGGGAATTGTTGCATAGTTACCACCACATGAAGGGCAAAAATAGAATACATTTAATCAGATAGGGCAATCCGTCTAGTCTGCGAGCTACGTATTGACGCGACAGCCCCTGTATTTTGATACCCATGATACACAAATCTAATGGGCCAACATGTCAAGACTCAAGATAGGACTAGCGTACATAGATTTAATAGTATCATTGGAGAAAGTGATGAAAATGAATTGTAAACGCCCATTACACTTTTTTCTTTTTTTCTTTGGAGACTTGTCGCAAACCCAGCTTGTCATACCATCATGGGCATTCATATGCAATGGAACACCTAGGCAGCAGCTATATTCAACTTGGTATTCATATGAAACACCCTGTCAACTCATGCCATCAAATGCGACCTATTGAGCCTCAAGTTCGCTGGATCCCTGATGGTCTCAAACTGCCTATCAAAACACAGGGCTCAATCACTGACAGAGTGACTTATAAATTCAACACTTTGGTTCGACGTTTACGACATATTTGCCAATTTTTGGCATATTGACCACCGTTGGAGGGCAATTAATTTTTTTTTTCGGAATCAGGCGAAAAATAATGAGCGCGCTGATGTCATCCATAAAAAATTACTTGCTGTGGTCTAAAGAAGAAAGGCCGCGAAATTTCTATATGGCAGCTAAGTAGACAGGCTGACAGAAAAGGTCCAATAAAGGTCCAGTAAAACACCCCTAAGTCGACACCTAGAGAATGGAATCACGACTGTGTGTATGCTTGTCAGTGTGTAGATGAGAGTCAAAGTAACACTTTAACCCATCCCATTCATTGTTACTGGTGGTGGCCGAGGACACTATGTCCCTAAGGCGGTCAACTCGTCTGGCACAAACGAGTTTGCCACATACTGTAATTGCAGCAATGTTCGCGGCGCGGGGATTTAATTTTTCCGTAGGGAGAAAATGGAGTGTTCGCGGTGGCTTTGAATTCGCGCTAGAAACAATGACAGCGCTACAGTCACTCAAAAGAACGGCTTTTCGTGATGGTTCTACTACTTAAGTTCGCGGCAAAGAGTTAATCTCATAACCGCGAACATAAAACCAATGCGAACATTTCTGCATCTACAGTATTCACCGCGCATTTGTGAAGGTAAATTATGAAACGCACGAGTGATCCCGACCTCAACAACAAGGCGGTAAAGTTTTACTGACAAGAATAAGGTTAGTACCTAACATTGTGGTCATTTAAGTCTCACATATCGTATGATACACCTACGATTGGATTTTTCTTCACGTTGATAGCGCCGTACGTCGCGTAGATTGGAAATTAATGCAGCGGGGGTTATAGTTTGAATATTTTACGTCGTGGTGACACACGTCGTAGCTCACCGTACGGTGGGGTTAGGTAAGTCTCTGGGCTAATAGAAAGTAAAACAGTAATTGCTGAGCGCCGTGTGAAGGTGAATGCAGCTCAGAGCCCGTATTGTATCATTCTAAACTCGACGCTTGACGACAACTAATTTTATCTGCCATTCACCTGGAAGTATCCTGCGATTTACGCAGTATGCTACCGTAGGTGTATCGTATATATGTGTGACCAGGGATTTACTGTAGCGGCCATCTCATGCGGCTATATACTACTTTGCAGCGACATTGCTCACTCACAAACTATGTCACGTTAGTGTAAATCTAGATTCCCTTCTTTCAGTCTGACGCCTCCATGTTTATACAGAGAAGTAATGACCCGTGTGAAATAAAGGTTCGTACAGGGAGAAGACTACGGAGCTAAGTTGAGCTTAAAGCATGATAAGTTGAGCTTAAAGCATGATAAGTATGGGACATGGCCTTTTACTTAAAATACCTTAAAAGTTAAAGTCACAAGAAGAAAAATACACGACTTGAAAATCACGGAGTGGCTATGTGACAAAATACGGGAACATTCTACAACAAAAGCGAGGTCACTCGTGCTTACCCGTCCGACCAGTCATTACCAAATACTGTTAACGCACTAAAGTTCGCGTTGTTTTTACTTCGCGCTAAGGCGAAGATGGGATGTTCGCGTTGGCCTGAAGTTCGCGGCAGCGCTATAGTCACATACTGCCACAGTATTGTACAAAACTGTTTGTGGTGGCTTTCAGTTCGAACAAAAACTGCGAACATAAAACCACCGCGAACATTTCTGCATTTACAGTAGTAGGCACTAAGCAAGCCGGAGGGGACGGACTAACTGGCCTTGTAAAAAATGTTTTCAGTTAAAACCCGACATTTGTATGTGAAGGATTATATCTCTCGGTGGAAGGAGGGGTGTTCAAGACCTGCCAACATTACAGGAAAGACGTGAACTTTAAGCTGCTCTCAAACTGTTCAAATGTATGCCAGAAAACCAGACCAACCACTGCATGATCAGGCGCCGAAAATCCGGTCAGAGGTCACTGGAAGGACTTCAAGGAACTCTGGTGAACTCAGTGTCCCTTTAGCTCGGACCAACAGACTATAACTCATTTGTCCACTACACTATCCGTCTGTACAACAGATAACCAATATCCGTCTGTATAGACTGTGTCATAGCGTTGCTATGTTTTGCTATGTGTGTATAGATATGATATGTAAAATCAACATGATTCAGGGGTACATGTATTTTTTATTAATTATAGACATTTCTGCCATGTTGATTTAAACGAATGAAGATTTGAAAAGGAGTTGATTCCATGTCACACATTCAAGACCCTCCCACGACTTTGCTCCCAATCTCTCGATCCCCAACCAAGGTTGGCGCTAGGTCGGGGAGGGATCGGGAGCAAAGTCGTGGGACGGTCCTGAACGTGCGACATGACAGAAATACATATAACTAGAGTTCCTTAGCTCATTTTGAGGTCTCAAGAAGACCTATTCACAAACCAAACAACCCATCCCGGCATTCTCGAGTTATTGTGTTGACATTCGGAAGGAAGGACATACACACGAACGCTGACGAAAACATAACCTTTTCGAGCTCGGCAAAGGTAATTAATGAATGAATGAATGAAGACCTTTATTGTACACACATACCCACTGGGTTTAGTACAGGTCACAACAGAAAACATAACAGTTTGAAAGTACATATATATACATTACAATGATAAGCTAACACTAATCTAATGATTACGTTAATTTGGCCTCTTCTCGCTTCTTGGTGATATTGTAAATATACGTACAGGTGTGTTTTATAATAGAGGGTTTACCTAAAGTCATTAGAAATATGAATTGTTCCTCTTTGCAAAGATGTATAAAATGGGGAAAGCTACATTGAATAAGTTTATAAAGCGCAGCTCTCTCTTCGTTGTATAAACTACATTCTACTAAAAAGTGCTGCTCGTCTTCTATCCTATTTAAATTGCAATGTCTATACAAATACATGTACTCCTATATTTTACGTTTATCTTACAAGCCATATCTGTCCCTTTCAGGTGTTAACATGAAAAGAAAAAGTATGAAGTTCACTTTAATGTTCTTTTGAATTCTTTCATCAGTATAACATGCTGACATGCTGCTGGGCACATTCGTCGCTGCTACAGCAAAGAAGAGCAGGGTGGCTTTCTTTTTGGGGGTTGCTGTTGGAATCGCCACGAGTCAGCTCATTGGGTTTCAATTTGGCTACGTTAGCAGCATAAACACTGCAAACTGCCAACCATTAAAGTGCATACCTGAAGGACAAGATTCAAAACTAAGTGCTAGAGATGTAAGACAAGACGTCGAATCACCATCCCTAAAGTATGCGTTCCCTGAGAAGAGTTTAGGGTAAGTCAAAATAGCATTGCACTTGAAAGATAAAAGCTACATTACAAGGGATGGCAGTAGAAGTTATGATCGATTGGGTGACAAAATCTGTCGTCACTACTAAGGTTTCAATGTACCCAGCTACATCGCAAGAAATAAGTCATGTTAAAACCATACAGCGTTGTTGGGGCAGTTGTGGATTTGATGAATAAAACTCAATTGGTTTTGATAAAACAGATGTCATAGACCCTAGCCAACGTTTGGTTTGTCATAGCGTCGCCGACAATCCAGCGCCAAAAATCGTCCGACAATTGATGTCACACGAGACATGTAACTGCGCCTTGGTAATCCACAGCCACAACATGGAACATTGATAACGAAATTATGTCTTTAGAGTCTTGGAAGGCCTTTCATTTGTTGCTAACTTGCTATCAAGATACTTCCCTCCGTACTTTTTTCGATTGCACAGGACAAATATCACAGTCCGATCACCTCACCAGCCGCGGAAGATTTTACTGGACTGCGGTGCAAACGTGGCCTCTACCGTACAGCTGTTTCGAGAGACCTACCCGGGCGGAAAGGACTTCCTCATTCACTCCTTCGAACTGGACCACCGGCTAGCCCCGTACTTCGCACCTTACTCTAACCATGTGCTGCACTGTCCCATCGCAGTGTCAGAGAAAGATGGTAGGTTTTAGTGCTACGTGTATATATTTTGATATTTACATGTATGATAATGGTTTTACGGATGTACAGATAAGCAGGGCACTGAGAATTGGGTCTTCAATGCTCTGACATTCACACTTCTATTATATTACATTACATTACTGGACAATCAGAATTATTTGTCGTTGTCATTACTTTGACTAGAATGCGTTTACAGGTTCTAAAAACTAGAATACTAATAATGATATAAAAGGATCTACCGTATATCTATATGTGAAAGAAAGGTCTTCATTTCGTATTCGTCATCTCTCTGTTCGATCACCACAGGGGGTTGTGGGTAAGGTCAAAGCCGCTCATAAGTAAACAAGCAAACAAACAAGACTTAGCTGGATGTCCAACCTTCATCAACGAAACAAGACTTAGGTCTACCTGGATATGTTATAATCGCGTTTAGACGAAAGAGTGTTCTAAGTTAAAGCGAGATACCTTTTACTCTAGACCATCATTGAAATAAAGACTACGCATGTGCACTAAGAACTGCGAGATGGCCCATTCATGTTCCATAACTGAATCGTAGACGTAACGATGACAGATCGACACAGTCATGATAGTTATGATGCAATTAATACTTTACAACAAGGAAATTTTCACACTTTATCCCTTTTTGACATGAGACATCTTCGTACAGCAGTTTTTTTCTGTCCTGTGGTTTCAGACCAAAATTTCACGACGGCATCACGACGAGGTAACGGTCGCTTTAGAATAATATACGTTAAAGAAGAACTTTATTTTTGCGCGACTATTGTAGCAGGTACAAAGTATGGCAACAACAGTAAGCATAGAACAAGACATAAGTATGGAATAAAACTATTCACCACAACAAAATGACTATCTTAGGTTTTACATGATTCAAGTTGGGCAAATTTTGAGTACCATTATTTTTTAAATAACAAAACAATACAGTACTTTATATATTTGCCTATTTTAACACTGTATGTGTATCATTGTATGTGTATTAAATGTATCATAAGTATACGTTTTGTGACGGAAATTACGTCTGAAGTTATGAACCCCTCTTCCAGGAAACATGACGGCGTATACAGAGGCGACCTGGTTCCCGGAGAGGGGGCTGAAGCGCGGGGTAGACATGCAGTGGGGTGGGGGAAGTCTGTTCGTGTCGGGGAGGGAGAAGATGAAGAAAGGTCTGTTTTGTCCTGATCTTTTTTTTTTTATTCATCTATTGGTTTGGATGCTCAGGACACACAGCCAGGGATGCCCAGATAGCTCATGGCTATTACAAAGGGCTAGCCCTGCTGACGAAGACAAGACATTACAATGGAATTTTATGACATGGACAGCATAACAATTGTATAACAATATTCTAAATACATGTATATATTAAAAATCATACACATGTACATGCATATAAATGACTAGCAAAAACTATAATGTTATCTACATTTTTTTGTTTTCTTGTTTCTTTTTATGTTCACGTATTTCCGAAAATATGTAGTATTTTTGTCAAGTAATGTATCAAGTGTGAAATGTGCAATGTGATTTTCTTTCACTTCTGTAAAATTTGATATGTCATTTGTTTGCATTATTTCTTTAGCTAGTTGTCTGCCGGTTTTCCTAATCAATTTTTTCTGTCTGATTAGCTTTTAGTTTGGTCTTATTTACTCATGTAAACATTATAAAATGATCAGCAATTATTGTTACAGTAAGTAATCAATCGTGGTTAAAAGAGAAACTCTCGAAAGACCTTTCAAAATTTCAGGTTTTCCCTGCATGTTTTTTCTTTGATGTTTGCAGCAAAAATGTACTTGTTTTTTTTAATGTGAAAATAAACAATAAACAAAAAAGGCACGGGCGGCCAGCGGCTGTTCTCCTACCGACACACGGTCCCAACCATCGACCTGTCCAAATGGATCCAGCAGAACACCAACCAGGAGGATTACGTCATCTTCAAGTTGGACGTGGAGGGCGCTGAGTTCGGCATTCTCAAAAAGATGCTGGCGGATGGAACGTTCAAATGGGTGGACAAGTGAGTAGTTAAAAAATTGTAACTTTTATCTATTTTTCATTTTTTGTGCTTGTTTGTTTGTTTGTTTGTTTGTTAGATTGTACGCAAAATCTCTTGGAAGAAAGAAAGGTCAATGAAAAGGAAATCAAACATCTCTTACAAATGAGCAATCTCTTACGATCAGTTATCTATGTCGATAAATATCATAAAGGTATTCATCTATATTTGGATATAGTGACCACCTTTTTAATTTTTGTAATAAGGAACTGATGTGTATCTGATTTGTATTCTCTTAAAGGAAAATGAAATCGCGTATCAGAGAGCTCAAGAAAACAAAACAGCCACCGGCGTACTGTAAATCTAATTCTTTTTGTTACCTGATAAGACACCTCAAAGATAATCAGATCCTCAATCTGCTTTTGGCAGTATCCCGTCATTTTGTTTTCTTTGTGGCTTGTTTGCTTTTACAATGTAGGTATTACGGCGAGTTTCACTTAAATCAAGCCGTCAAGGGATGGAGTAAAGTATCGAAGAAGAACTTAATCCAACACATGAAGAACAAGGGCATTACCAGTTCTATGGCATCCTGGTCTGCAGAAACAAGACAATACAATGATCTAGATGAATTGCATCCACCAAGTCAAGTAGGTGGAAACGATTCTTACCTTGCTACAGAATCAACTGTTTCAGGGGGGGGGGGGGACTGTGGTTTGCGAATGTCTTGCCTTGTCTTTTCGCTTTCGAATTTAGTTTACAAATCTAAATGATTATACTTTTTAGTCTTTGCTTGCACACCTGCATGCAATTTTATATTTCAAATGGCAACATCATAGGGTGTATCTTTTTTATTCCGCTTACTAAGTATGTAAATAAGTCATATTCGACGTTGTATGGGGCTTTCATATTTTCGCAAAGGAAATGTATGATTTGGGCATCTAAGCTATATCACCAAAACGCATTGAACCGCTGTATCGATATACGTACCTGTTCAGTTGGTTTTGTTAAAAAGGAAATACTAGTAACATGGCTGATCCATTACATTAAAACCCAACATGGTGGTACCCATCAACCTAAGACTAAAACGCAATACTTACGAGTTTTGCAGGTTAAAAACTCATAACTCTTATTCCAGGTGCCGATAGACACTCCCGGTGAACCAGGCAGCGTGTACTCCAGCTGCCCGGTGTCTCCTTCCCAAACTCCCCGACTGACGTTGGCGGTCCAGGTCGGTATGAACGCCAAGGCCGCTAGGAAACTTGTAGCGACGATGGCGGCACATCCGGGCAGCATCCCCCTCACTCTGTTCGTGTACGGAGACTTTGTGGAGCTGTTCCCGGATCTCGTTCGAGACTGGGCACGGAACTTTACTATCGGGATGCGGGAGGTGAGAAACTCCAGAAACAAGTGATCATATTCTTCAGATACTATTTTTCTGAATTTAAAAAAAAAAACTTATGGGAAAGCAGTTGCATTATAAAGCAACAATAGTCAGATGCATATCACAAACAATTCTTGAACAAACATAAGAGCGGGATTGTACTGAGAAAACTAGAGATGATCTTAAAAATATTGTTTGTAGTGTTGTGTTTGTAATTGCCAATATCATTGCTGCTGAATGTCCTCATGACGCCCCTACGACCACTGAGGTCATGGGTCATGAGTGATTGAGTTGTAATTATGGTAACCTCTTGCTTTTGGGCAAAACATTGACCCGACTTTGACTGACATGATAAAATCAAGAAGGACTCTAAGCACTATGGTATATTCCCTGCAGAACCAACCCTTCCCGCTAGGGCACTTCATTTTGCAGAAGTATAGATGGATCCGCTATAGTCTAGTGAGCGCCATAGAACGTCACCGTGACGCTGGTTTACACCCTGCCTACTACCTCCCTGACAACGTGACGGACACGATCATACAGGCGTCCAAGAGCCGAGGTCTACGATTGGTTCAACCGACGGCTCATTTCCCGCCAACTGAAGGCAGGTGTTCACATTGGCGTGTGTTTCTTTTCTAACATGTACAGCGCTTTATAGGAATTTTTGGCCCTAACACACGTAAACCGTTTTCACAAGGAATGTTTGACTTTAAATGATGCTGTATGTAAAGGACGTTTTAAAACGTTTTGAGAATCATTCAATTAAAACGTTAAAGAAAACCTAGATATTCGGCCTCAGCTACGACATTCTTCATGACAACTGGCCCAGACACTTCATATACGTAGCTTTACTGGCACGAGACTTACGTAATGAGTCAGGTGTGTTCCATGGACTTTACACCAATGTGTGCCCCCACGCTTTTGTATTAGTGATTAGGATGTTACATTTTATAATATACTTCTATTTTGTTACATTTGCCATAATGTGTACCGTGTACGATTGTCTTGCGATAAAGTCTTTCTGTAACGTTTAGGCACTCTGCTAACGGCACAGAACTACTACAGCTACCGAGACGTGGAGCGTGTGCCCAAAGCTGAGCGGATAATCACCGAACAGCTCGGAGACAGAGGTGGGATCCTGTGTCTGGACTCGGACCATCCCGATAGCTACATGATCTCCGTCTTCCTCTTAGACTATCTGGTACAGAAGTCTAACTATGAGATAGTCAGCATGGATAAATGTATATCTGGCTAAAGTGATCAGTGATGCTAGGGTCACATTTCCTAGCCGGGGCCCGGTCGGGGTGTTTGCGAAAACGAAAAATAAAATATGCATATCAAGAAAATACACAATTTCTAGTTAGGAGTAAATTTCTTACGTTTTGTGTCCTTTGTTGTATTTTATGTTATACTTTTCGTTCCCGTAAGCTGCCCGACCGGGCCCCGCTTTGGAAATGTGACCTAAGCATTAATAAGTCAATCACTAAAATTGCATGGTTTTCGAAGAAAACTTCTACCTTTTCACATAGCATCAATGTGTTTGATTTTGTCTAAATCACATTTCTGTATCAGAAAAATAAAATAAAATGCGTTGAATTATATTTCAGTTTAACTGAATGACACACTGCTGAGAAGATCTTCACATAAATGATAGACTTTGATGTGCTTAAGTAGGAGAAGCTATGATTTCTTTTATGATTGTATAACCGTCTATTTCTATTTCAGACATAGTTTTAGTTTATAAAATAAATGGAATAGAATTTTGAAATAGCTTTACTTTATCAAACACGCAATGCTATATAATAAAACTATAATCTAAAGATTATTCTAACGATCTCACGTTTTCAATTTCCTTTTTGTTTATCATACCCAATCAGCTAACAAATATTCCAGAACATCCATCTAAAGCCCAAGCTCCACTTGCAGCGATAGCAGGTTTAATATCAAACAGATAGCCGTGTTCTTGGTGCGCATGCGAATCTAACGGCATTGTGGGTAATATGGCAAATAAGGTAAAGGGCCCTGAGACGTAAACATACCATCTCTGGATTTGTATTAGCATGGTCTAGACAATACATTTTTAACGTTGGTGGCCATCACCTTTGGCATATTACCCACAATGCATCTCGTTGCTCATGCGCACTTAGAACCACGGACATCCTTATCATAGATCACCATGCGGCGTTGAACGTTCTGCGTTGTTAAGAATGGCTATAATCCGGGCCGGTCCCCCACTGCCGCCTCCGATCTTCATCGGCAAGGCGTACACGGTGGCTCCCTTTGTCGGCAGCTTGTCCAAATTGGCCACGTTCTCAAAGACTGGGATATTGTTTCCGAGTAGGACTTGATGTGCCTCAAATTTCTAGGGTTAAAGGAAATGATGAAAAGATACGGCATCACGTTTTAACCGTGTATGTTGACCTCAACAAGCCTAAGGCTATTCATCGAACAAACTCAAGATGCAGGAAATACTTTAAAATTGTTCACTTAGTGCCACTCCTTCAAGAAGACTATAGCTACTACTACCAACTCATTAGGGGAAGAGCTAAAACAGATACATGTAATAACAAAAATTGTTTCTACCATGGCCACTTCAGAAGCATACATTGTGTATATTATGTGCTTACCGTAGTTTGTCCGTAGTCTATGGAGGCCGTGTCGATACCAACAGCGTCCACTCCACGGTTCTGTACAAGCCAACGAGCGCCCTCTGGGTGTAATCCAGGGAAGTGCAGTAAAGATGCATTTCTTGTGTCCGTGCCGAGAAACAGGAGCTCATTGGGCCAAAACTTAGCCCATCCGGTTTTTACTGGAATGAAATATTTAATTTTTTTAACCGAACTCGCTCTGTGCAGGGCCGTAAGGGGGCATTCATCTAAGCACTGAACTAATTGTTACTGAAGCAGCTTCTCTTCACCCTAGGTCAGAAACATCAATGCTCAAGGCAAGCATGACTTCACTGACCCATTAGGAGAAGCAGGGGTTATGAATATTCTCCAAGCGAAGGTTTCGGTGGAGCGGGCCGCGGGGTAGGAGTGTCCGGGATTTGCAACTTTTCGAAACGTCAAAAATCCCGGACACTCCTACCACACTCGACCGAAACCTTCGCTTGGAGAATATAGTTACGAAGGCTGTTCGGGAAATTCCCTACCCCATTTAGGCCGGAATGTTTTGATCCACTCACACCTGGAAGGACCCCTAACGTTACTCTTTTTCGAAATATGTGGTGGGTTCTTTTACGTACTCAAGGTGTGACTCTCCTCAAACAAGGGACCTCCACTTAACGTCGTATCTGAGGGACGTCCCTTACCGAAGATAGGTACTCATTTACACCTGAGTGAAGTAAGGAAATTCGTAAGTGCCTTACTCAAGGGAACAACATCGGGGCGCATCTCCAGACATGACAGTAATGACAATACAATCCACGAGGAAGTATTTTACATGTTATCTGCTCTCCTTTGGGAATGTGGATGCAAATTATAATAATACTATAGATGTAGAAATATTAACGGCGCCACGACCTTAAAACCACCGCGAACATTTGTCCAATACAATAGCAGTATGTGACTATAGCACTGCCGTGAACTTGAACTTGAAATAACAACCACGCGAACTTAAATGCATTTACAGTGTTGGTTTTATTCAGCGTCCAGATGTACAGATTAGCATTCAAATATCTGCATGGCTGTGTATGTTCTTGACTACGAATGATTCACCTACCGAAGAGTAAGCATCCATCGGGAATTTTTCCGTATGTGTTTTCCCAGTGCTGAAAATCCTTTGCAGTTACTTGGTAGTCCGCATTTGCAGCAGCTTTTACGGATACGTCGACCACAACCGCTGGCCCAATAAGCCTTTCGATGGGAATATCGTCACCTGGGAAATAAAGGTATTGTTTGTGCCGTGTTTTGACCCATTCCCATTAACTTTATTTTATTGACATGCATAAAGCCTTAATTAAAGGAGTCCTAAACTCCAGAAGGAAGTGTTGTGTTTCAATAAATGATAATTATAATCTGAAGAAGTACAATCTGCCAACAAATTCCGTGCGCATCAAAAAACAATCAATATCTTCCCCAAGTGCTCTCCAAATAGATTAAGTGATGTCGATCGACCTATGGCTTAACACAATGTGTCTGACAAGGCTTGAAAAAAAGGTGTGTTACAAACTCTGATTTCGGGGGCAATAAGAAAAACACGTTTTTTTTTAAAAATACGTAATCAACAATTGACCTACTTTGTAATACATGTATAAATATTCGCACAAAAGGGAATGTCTATGCTGGTGTCGATCGTGTAACCGGAAATACAACATCTTATGTTACTAGTTTTTTTAACACTTACTTCTCCACTTATCTTTACTGAAGTGCGCAGGCGCGTCGACGTGTGTTCCACCGTGTTCTGCCGCCTCGAATTCCGACCCCTCGTACCAGAAACCGCCAGAGGTGTAGTTCCTGAACACGTTTGTGAGCCGGAAGGTCTTTGCCGTCGGCCAGTAGATCGCGTTTTCATCAAATGTGTGGGACATGTCAATCACCTGCGGGTTGCCCGGCAACGTCGAATGAATGGGCCTCATGAAAGTCAGGGCGACCTGTGATCATGATAAGTATGATATGACGGCAACGTTTTTGGGTTTGTAGATGACGTGCTTTATTCGTTTTACGAATAAGAGATAGGGGCACATAACATATTTTTTCGCTCGGTTTTTTTATCCGAGGCCTCACACCCTCACGTCTAGCGACCGTCTCTTCAAGCAACAAATCTAAACTACTAGTATATTGTATTGTGGGATCTCCTAAAAGGATATTCTTTTTCAGCTGCGAGATCAACTAAGTTTGGTCCCTTTAATCTTTACGATTTTGGCAAACCTGTGGCAAAAACGTTATTTTCATGGGAAAAATACGTGATGTATACGTAAAACTAGGGTTTGGTTACCTTCTACCTTCATGAAATATTTTGATATTTCGCATATTTTAGGCATAATGATGACTTCCTTGTTATTATAGGTAGAGGGATATCCTTCATTCATATTCAGTTTGTTAATTGGCTCAGAAGTATTTTCTGGAAGAGACCGGCGCTAGACGCGAGGGTGTGCAATCTCAAATTAAGACCCAAAATAGACCGGGATGTGCACCCTTAGCTTACATGCATACATGTATGGCATACAGAGCATATGGCATACATCCAATCATTCATCACATGGTTCAGCATGGCCTCTAAACACTGTAGTGAGAGGGTGCACTTACAAAACACAGTATTACGCCACCTTTTAGTTCATTAAACTCTATTAGTCTTCGATTAACTCTATTGATAAAATGCAGTAACTTACCAAGACTGCTGCCACATAAAGAATGTCCATTGTGACGATCCCTGAAAAAAGAGACAAAGGCAACATGAACCAATAAGAATAGCAATATTACACTTATTATTGTAAGACCAGGTAAAGCACAAGCGACGTTTTAGTAAATTCACTGAAAAACGTTTTGTTAACTTATATTTTATTTCCTTTAATCAACGAATGTTGAATGAGCTGTTTGGTTCACTTTTCGGTTGGTGTGCCTAAGCTGTCCTGTGATGTCTGTCCCTAACCCCTCCAACCTTGTCAAGATCAGACCAGCCGAACGCGCCTATGTCGCACTGACATGCTTGACGGACACATCTCGTGCACGCCCGGCCACTCATAGTAGTTGGCGTCGTACATAACGTCGAGCAGAGTGGTCAGCTTTTTACTGACAGTGGGGCTCACCCTGAGATGATGTCCCGCCACGATGTTCTTTACAAAACCAGACACGAACATGGGTAAAGTTAGATCATTTTACGTCACTGCGCCCTCTTTCGCATGCCCCGGGAAGTGCACTTTCCACAGTGGCCAACTGACGATCTTGACCTTTTCACCTTGTCAATAGACCAATCCAAAGCCACGCCCCCTGTTGAACATCTCCGTCGACAGGGCTTGACTGACACAAAAATGGCCGCTGCGGCTAGGTTGGCAGTATCAGTTACATTGTTAACTGAAGGGCCTACCCTAAAGATTAATAGATAATTGCCACCGACTTCGCTTTAGCTTTTGAGGCTCTGAAATCCTTTCAGAGCGGGCCAAATAAAACTGTTATGGCCTCTTTGTTGAAGGCTGTATCCACCGAGTAGAGTTGTTTGCAGAGGGAGTTGCAGTGGAGCGCAATGTTTTTGGTCTATGCTGAAGCGCTAGGTGCCGCATAGCATTACCTCACAGTGTTGGTGGCCATCAGCGCCCGGATTTTGACAAGCAGCCGATGCACGTGTGAAACAGGGTGCGTTTATCTATGATGACAGGGTTCCCACTGTATTGACTGTATGTATAACAGCTGCATGATCTTTCATAACTAAGAATCAAAATGCCCTTCTTTTACTTCCCTGTTCACTTTCAAGTTAACCAGTATCATACACCAGTAACGGAAGGGGTGAAAGTTTAAGCTAGCGGACTTGTGTCTATGTAACATATAATTCATGGCAGTTATAGCATTTAATATCAGGCATCGAGGTTATTTCAAAACAGTCTTGAATGTTTGTGATACGGATCAGTACCTCAACTGTGTGTTGGCCCGTTTCCAGCCAAGTTCAAAGTCCGTTCGCTGTGAAAACGTAGTGCAATTGCTATTAATTCGGAGTCCAATTGTCCTTGCTAATCTGCCTGTACGAGGTGTTTTTGTTGGGGTAGGGGTTAAAACATGACAACCTTGGTCTGACATGTCGTTCAATGAATCTTTTTGTCATAGTCTGAAAAGATTACTCGTAATCGTTAGAAACACCATGCATATTTTTAGGCATTGATTGTATAACATTGCAGCTCAGTGTACAAGCTTGTCACCAAGAAAATCATAAACAATCTAACAGCAAACGTTGACACGACGGTCGGTCGTTGTAAGGAAGGGTATCAGGTTACCGGGACCACGCGTGATCGCCTGGGGAGTGTAACGTTAAACTGTGACGGCTTAAAAAAAGACCAATATAGCTAGAAAATAAAGAACAGAAAGTAATCTGGTCACCGGGACGTGTCTCATAAAAAGATTAAAATTAGCCTATGTGCGTACCTGAAATTCTATGTTTGAAATTCTTCAAATCTCGATAAACTACACAACAGGAAGAGTGCTCCTACCTTCTTGGATTCTTAGGCCCTGTACCCGTCATGTGACTCCCGTATAGATATATATAACGCCTGTATGAGGGTGTTGTATATATAGTATACGGCAGGGTTTTTTCCAACATGGATGGATCAGACAGCGGTGAAACGCACTGACCCGTAAAGAAAAGCCGGGGTGGCGAAGAGGTCAATAGTCTCCTTCATGGCTCTTTGAGGTCTCAGACCACAGTTTTTCACCTATAGGGATTTACAACGTAAGAACCTTCGACGCTTCCAAATTTATTGTAGGATGCACGAGCAAGGTACAAGATTTGAATATATTTCAGTTTAGGGTACAATCTACAAACCATGTGGAAATGAGCTTACATTTGCCGGCTCGTTGTCTTTTAAACTCCACTTTTATATGAAACCCTGTGGAGGTCATCATGCTTTTCTTTTCATAAATAAATAAATAACTTTATTGCACAACAATTGTACAAGGTACAGAGTATGGCATTCACTGGTACATAGATAACATTCTATTAGGCTAATTAGTCTATCTTGTGAAATATGGTGTAGTAGTATGGGATGACAATGGGATTTTACAATCATTGGAGGAGTTTCTAACATCTAGACATTCTTTGATATACTTCCCAATGTATACCATGCATGGGTTGTCACATTTCATAATGTACTTAAATTTGCTATTCAAGTCCATTGAGATAAATCCTGGTAGATCCGACGATAGCATTGAGTATGGTGAATTACGTACATCAAAATATTTGGGACATACAATCAAAAAGTGATATTCGTATGCACTCGTGATGGACCTTGCATGATCGTAAATAAGTCGAAAACAATTGTATTTGTACGAGGCTGCTTAGGTATCATTTTGGTTAAGTATTGAAGCAATTTGGACGTAAACAATTCAATTGGCGGACATTTCTTTACGAAATGTGATTCAGATGTGACATGATATCTGCACGTGGAACTCCGAGTCCTGAATTCCTTTTGATTAACCCAGGTTTTCACTGTGGGTGAAATAGAGATCACTCTTCTCTTTTGTACTGTTTTTATTCCCTTGAATCACCAGTAGGTTACAAATCAATGTCTACAAATTAATGATGTTATTACAATATTAGGTCTAAATGTTAAAGATTGAGGGGATATCTTTGAAAAGCAATCATCATACCCAATCAATACCACATTAAAAACGTAATTTTAGATCAGCTCTATATAATCATTGTTATTGCGAAAAAAAATGTTTTAAAAGACACGTTAGTCAAACTGATGGACGAACAAACGAGTTTCAAATCCAAGAAAGACAAAAACAATGATACATACTTGGACCACCTTTGCCCTCGTATTAAAAACAACACTTCTCAGGGCACTTATGCACACACCAACATTCACAGCATTGTCTTACCCAACTGTTGTACATAACAACTCCTAACCTAGATCACCTCAGAGTTGTTGTTAGAACCTTATTATTTTTCTTGCTATAAAGTATTTTTATCAATTGATTATCAATGATAATAATAATGATAGTCTTTATTGCATGTTCCTGCCCAAATAGGCTAAATGGACAGATGACCACACATGGTCTATATCATTATCAAATGGCGGCCACCTCATGTCGTACCATGAATTCTATTTATAATGCATTCACAAACACTACGGTATCCTCAACATGTTGCCGCCATTCTGTTTAAATGGAAAAGTCTGCTTAGCAGGAAACAGTCAAAGACTATTTTTTTAAATGCCATGGTTAACAAAGCCATATAATTATTTTCTTATATCCTGAAACATATTATTTCAGATCTGCTCATAACGTTAGACTGACTTGGTTTGACTAACTTAGCGCACATTGATCCTCGAAATTTGTCAGTTTTGCACCCTTTAATTGTTGAATATTAGTTGGGTAGAGACGAAATCACAGTTTCAAGAATCATTGTGGATAAAATTGTTATCAGCACAGTTCAGCCAACCATGCGGGTTTCTTTAAACTCCATATCATGCAACGACTACTGTGGGCTCTACATCCATCTCTCAACAGAGACAGGGGGCACCATAGACTTAAATGTATGGTCCACTGCCTTCCGAATTACGTGTTCTGTCTGCATAGCTGACGACGTAGAAACAGTGAATTGCCCATTTGACATTTTTTGACAAAGACTCGAGCTCATCAGTCAACAATTTGGGTAAGTCCAATTTTTGTGTTGGCAATTCATCTTTGATTCTGTATCTGTAACGTTGTTATAGCCAGTATATTACACCGAACGACCTGTCACACCTAACTTTTGCACATCTGACTGCAACCGTTCTTTAAAGCTATTTAGTGAAGATGTTGCTACACTGGCTACAGTATTTGATCACACCTAGTTCCATTCTACTATGGTTCTTGGGAAACACGAATTTTTGAACACATTAATCCTTGGTTGATAACTCTGGTACTTAAAAGCATTACTTGGATTCAGAATCATTGAATTACATTTTGCTGGAAGGTTAAGTTTAGGCTTCAGAGCGAAGTGACTCCCTCAGACGCAAACGCTTCTCTTGGATCACAGAGAAGCAAAGATCGAGATGCTCAACGTGGGTCCTGAAGGCCAGGACACAGACGCGCAGGTAGAACTGATTGGCCAGCACGGCGGGCGTCATGAAGATCTTCCCGTCGGAATTCAGACCCTCCATGAGCTGTTGGTTGAAGTCGTTGATGTCGACGCCAGGCGGCGCTGTAGCACGGAACACGACCACGGACAGTTCCGGCTCCAGTGGCAGCTCGAAGTCACCAGTTTCTGTGTGGAGAAGACATGCAATTCTTCTTTATTGGCGAGGAGCCAAAACATCATTAAATAAAGAAGAATCTGAATCCCATTCTGTTTTGAGCAATATACTAATTTGTTAACAAAACTATCTTCACAGCTAAAGCCTTGCGGATGATTCCAAAACAATAGCCTCATAGCTGTGATTCGAGAAAAAAGGCTTACATAGAAATCCATCGCAATGGAGGAATATGTTTAGTTCATTTCAAGAGTAGCTTTAAGGGTATAAGGCGTGACAAGTTTCGAACGAAGTAATGCTACTTAGCAGGAATAGCTTAGATACCTGTGCTGCTAAAAACATGATGCATTGGTATCAATCTATTCTAACAAAACCATTATCTAGAGGGATCGTCATTGTTTATCATTATCAAATGTAGATCAAATTCAACCAACATTGCGCGGTATCTTATAATGTAATCTAATTCCATTGGTGTTAAAATGCCTGATAATGAATTATGACTATTGCAAAAAGACAATATTGAGCATTTGAGTGACATTATTGGCACAAAATGCCTGAGAAATACTGAAAATTGAAGGAATTGTCACTTAATTTTACCTTTCAGTTTCTCGTAGAAGTAACGTGCCAGTAGAAGTTTCTCTTTCAGGGCCACACGGAAAACTCCAACACCAAACACGTTCAGAGGAAGCCACATCTGGGCACCTCTGTGAAGAAGGAAACAAAACAGATACATTTTGCAATGTCGTACCTTTGACCGGTGTAATAGCCTAGTACAAGGTCAACAATCTAATGCATTTTATCAGCCTCCTCTACCCCAGATGAGATCATCGAACCCTCGTATAGCTCTCGCTGCGACCCTTTGACCCCACCGTGCCCTTGGGTGCTCTTAGTCTTTTGGAGAGCTCACTGCGCTTACTGCGAGCTCTTATTATATGGCGTTCGCGGCGCGCGCTCATGGTGCTCTCTCAGCGTTCATTGTTGGATCACCATCCTCGACACTCTCAAGGCGACTGCGCATGCTTTGAACCGGTTCAAAACAGTCGCCGAGGTGATACTGCCCTTGGCGACTATGGCGATCTTTGCGCGCTCTCAGGGCGACGTTAGCGCTCTCTCAGTGCACTCTGTGCGCTCTGACCAATTTGAGGTCGCAGAAAGAGCGCCGCCCTCGTGGTATGGGAGTATTAACGATGTTTTCACCTGAAAGGCCGGGAAATTTCGAAGGAGAGCTCGGATGGAGACAGGTGTTCATCCGAAAACAGCTGACATTCCGTGAAGCAGCTGGGTGTCTGCTCCATGGAACAGCACTGCTGGAGCTTCTTCCCATCTTTCACCACCAGAACACTGACACCAACGGGTGTGAACAGCCCTAGAAGAAAAGAAAGAGGATGGTAGCATGCATCAATTTGAAAACAGTAGGGCATTTCTGATCGTAGCATGAGACCGCTTACGGTGTAGTCAGATAGAACGTAGGCCCCCGTACTTTTGAGTGTTGTGACAGAATCAGCCACCGACAGGAATCTAGTATAGGCCAACTGAATTTCGCATGGTACATGCGTGACTCCCAAAAATGGCCTCCGTTTGTGATCGTACGTAAACTTCCATCTTGTATAAGCCCATATCACGTTTATGTAACAGTAGCGAAGCAACTGGCTGATCAATGATTTCTTAAACCTTTCACGTGAACTTTAAACTTAAATTCAGTTCCTTACATACGTACCTTTGTGTGGATTAACCAAAATGGAATCGCTCCGCTCCACGCCAGCAAACAGCGGTTTCATTTCGTCACAGAGAGCGAAAAACCCTCCATAGGCGGCATCAACGTGGAGCCAGAGCTGGTGACGTTCACACACGTCAGCGATGTCGTTCACAGGATCCACAGTTCCGGTCAGGGTGGTGCCAACAGTTGCCACGACCAGGAAGGGCAACAAACCGCCCTGGGTAGGGAATTGGCAGTATGTTTCAATTAATATTATCATATAGCTTATCCAAACTGACGCATATAAGAGTAGACAATTTCTGTTTGACGCATAGATCCCTTATACTATTAAGAATGCATTTCAGAATTCACATTTGTCCTTTTTTAACAGAAGATGATGAAGAATATGTACAGCTGTTGCCTGATTTATTTATTTCAACCACACAGGATAGGGATTTTCTTAAGTACATGTCACGGTGGTCAGTTACTAGGGTACTATTTCCCGTTGCTATGCGCGTTCGGCAAAGTATTCGGTTGCAAGAAGAAAACGGTAAAACATTTGAAAATAAACAAAATAGTGGGGACGGGGAAATCTTTTCATGATAAAACAAAATTTTCGGGTTTACATACTTTGAATGCTGTCGTTTTTTCGTTGAATGGCTGTTTTTTATAAATTTTCTTGGCAAAAACGTTACAGTCATTTTGAGACGGCAATTAGGTAAGGTGGGCGCTTCTTTGAGCCAGTCTTAAACGATGTTTGAACGCATGCCATCCCGCACATATAGGAGGAGGTTGTAATTGAAACTGACACTGGCGTAAACAATCCTTCTATTATATTAAGATCTCAAACAATGACGCCCGTAGCTTCGTTACATGCTAAATGTCCACAACAAAGTGCAAGAATTGATATACTAATATACTGTCCAGAAAACGGTTAATATTTGTAAAAATGTATGTTTTCCCTCCTAACGCGGAAAAAAAGGTCCCAACAGCAAGGGTTTACAGTAGAAACTTTCAATGACCGCAGGTGACCCCAGATAGAAAACGCGTTCGGATCGAATTACGTCAGATGGAACATCGTCGAAAAGGGTTCGAATTCGACTGGACATGGGAGTTTCGAAGCTTGAATTTGACCACTGTGTGTGCAAAAATCATTAAGCATTTTTTTTAAAAGTCTTACTTCCTTATCTTCCTTGATCTGCTTTTCAAGAGCCGTTGTTGTCATCTTGAACAGCTGGTCCAGCGGAACTGTTCTCAAAACGGCCTCCCGCAACCCAACGGCTCGGAGTCCCCTCAGTACCGAGTAATGGGTGAACTCGCTACAGTAGACCACACATCTAAGGAGAAAAACACTAGTCATTACAGGTTTAAATAGTTTTTTAAGCTGTGCAATTGTTGCAGTTATTCCTCATTAACCAAGATCATTAAAGTCATAGAGACAGTTGTTATAGTATGATAGATTGCGTAACCTGAAGAATTAGCGGCCTGCGATCGCCTGCGATTGCCCTTCTCTCGGGTTCAGATATCTGAAGAAGACCGAGAGATTCTTTGATGAATTGAGTGAGTTAATTCTTTGAGTAGGAGAACACTGTTTCATTTTATCATTAGAACCGAACCTTCACCTGTGGAAGTCCGCGGCCTTCAGCCCCATGCTGTCCCGTGCGACGGCTAGCGCGGTGAGACTGGAGAGAGAAGCTCCTGATGTGATGTTCCCAGCGTGCCCTGCGGGGTAGCCGAACAGACCGGCCACCCATTCGATCAGCTTGTTCTCCATCTCAACAATGGTCGTGACCTTCCTCGGGAATCCTGTTTGGAAATGGGCACTTTAAATTCCTTTTACATATCAGTATTTGAATGTTGGGGTATTGTAACGTCCAAAACTTTAGTTTCAAATTACCACGTGCGTATTCCCTAACCAAACATCTGTCGCTATGTACGTGTATGTGACATGTGTATATAGGTTGGATTTTTACCTAACTATTTTCTATGGAACCCTATTTTGAAACGTGCACCGGTGATTTTGTTTTCCTTTTTCATATCAGTATCATAACCAAAGGTCTATCGCAATGTATCTGTATTTGGCACGTGTATATACTGTAGAATGCGTACCTGAGAATGAAGCAAGGGTCGCCGGAATGAAGGCGCCCAGGGCTGCGGGGTATGTTCCTCCGCCGGTGGGGATCAAACCAAAGCACGTCGGATGGCTCAGGTTCATTCCGGCATTTACCAGGTGGTCATTGAAGTCTTCCATTACCAGGTCTGTGTAGAGGAGACAAAGAAACTGATGGTACAGCTTACGATGACTGAAATATTATCAAGCACAATTCTGTCTTTCTCGTCTTATAGGTGTTTTCAAGAACACTAAAACAGGGCTTCTTTACAAATACCATCATAATTGTTTAATGAATCTGCCAATCGACCAAGGATTGAGGAGAGAGTACTACATTGATGAAGGTTAGACATCTAGGTAGTAAGATACGCCAAAAATAGTTACTCAAGCAACTGGATAAAAAAATTTTCAACATTTTATCCAGTTGCTTGACTAACTATTTTTGGCGGAGAGTACTACAGCCTGAGATCTAACTAGGAGGACACTCTATCCGAACCCAAGGTTAGCTATAGACAATAGCTATCCGCTAGCTGGGCAACCTCGGCTGTACATGAATGTTTGAATGAATGAATGAATAGATGGATTGATGAAGCGCGGCAACGAGGCAATGAATGGATATGTCAACAAACAAACAAATAAATGAAGACTAGTACTGTATACGTAAGAGACCTGAAAATTAAGTTTCGAAAATACCATATTCAGTTGGGTTTTCCTTGATTTCGCCAACAACTTTCCGACATCCCGGGTCTGAAGTCTTAACCGGTCCCCAGGTCAGCTTTCTCGTGCTGTCATCAAACGTGTTCATCATCTCTATGACTTTATTGGTCATCTGATCCCGCTCAGCCTGTGGGACCTCCAACACAGAGGTCTTCACCTTCAGATTCCTTAAGGTCTGCTTGAGTCTGTCCTCTTCGGTTTGCGGCATCTTGTCTCTTCTTTTTGTTATCGGCTGTAACAACACATAACGAGAGTTAGGAGACCTCGTACCCCCATGGAATATCTTTTTAAGTTCTGCTGCAGTACCAACGTCACAAATCAGGGGGCCCAAAATCGGCAATGGCCTTTGTCTTCCCAACACTTACCCACATATCAAATATCATCATGATACGTCAAGAGGTTCTTAAGTTATACTGGAAAAATTTGGAAAAACAAACAGACAGAAAGACACACACACAGACACACCCAAAGCAATAGCATGTAATTAGCCTCTCTCTAATGAGTACATATAACGGATGCTGTAACAGTTGTTTTCAGAAAAGGCAATAAAGTAAGAGTTCTTGTTCAAGGTTTTTTTTTTATTTCACTCAAATAAATGTGACATGAATGCGAGTGTAGATCAGTGCGGGTCAAAAAAAGAACTTCAGCGCTATTCGCTAGAATATCAGATAAATCAACAACAACAACGACGAATAATTGTGTTGATGTGAGATTTAGTTGTCGTTATTGTTGATTTATCTGATATACTAGCGAGCAGCGCTGTAGTTCAAATCCTCCTGTGTGGAGGTCAGACTGTTAAGGGAAGGGAAGGTTTTGAATGTAGGGTACCTGTTATCAAAGCTTTTGTTCTGAACAAGTGGGTCTCTCAAATTTCCAATTCTGGCGATATTATGGATGTTGCATTAAGCATATTCCCTCAATAAGCTGTTTTTAAAAGTAATGGATATAGATTAAGCAAAAGATATAAGCCTCCATGGCAGGCTCTCTGAGGCTTTTGGGGGGAGGGGGGTAGTATGATACACTTTTGCTGATGACTTCTTTTTGTACTGGATCGTTTGTGCCATCAGTCCGTAACCACTTGGCCCCTACAAAAAGAAGTCATATCAGCAAAAGTGTATTATAAGCCCCAAAACAGGCCCCAGAGAGCCTGCTATGGAGGCTAAGGATGTAAGCGAACTAGCGTTACCGCCACAACCGGTCACACCAGGTCACACTAGGCTAGGCACACTAGGCTAGGCACGACCTGCTCTCCCCTAGGCGCAATGACCCGAGAGGGGTCATCTAGTGACTTATAAATTTAGGGACGGTGGAGTGTGTGTGTGTGTGTGGAGGGAGGGGGGTAGAGTCATATTTGCCAGCAACTATATCTAGGCTAATCGCTAACGACTTAGACTTTTTTTGGACCAAGACTGGACCACATCGTCTCCCAACTGAAGGTAGCTAGATTTACTGAATGTACACTAAAAAGTCAGCCCTGAGGCAACACATAGCGAAGACCTAATCATCCACCTGGTGACTGTTGTGGACGGGGTGAGGTAAGGTCAGCGTCTCGTGACGTATAGTTCTGTATGGCCGGCATAACAAACGAGCAAAACAAAAACAAACAAAACATTACGGCTCTTGGTGTCAAACGTGCACATGTCCGAAGCAGAGAGCTACTACTTACAAAAGTATTGTATGGATGGGGGCCAAGCGCCATACAAAGAAGGGCGATCAAGACTGTAAACTTACCTCAAGGTTCACTGGACAGTATCCAGATCCAGCCCATAGAACAGCGGAGAAATGTTGGGCCCTTACACTTCTACACCGGATGAACCACCAAGACGCACCAACATTACTGAACATCCTACCACCTGAGCCCTATGTCTATCTTCGAGAAACTCGCCTATCAGCATACCAACACAGTGCGGCCCTAGAACCAGCCAAGTTAATGAAGGTCGTGTAAATTGCATTTCCCAAGGGCACAACGTTTGATTAGCCGCCTGTAATTGACCATGTCATAGGTTGGTTAACCGACTGTAGTATGTCAAACCTATCTCATATCTCACCAATTATTCCATCATGCCACGTACATCTCTTTTTAGCCCAAAAATAACGACTTCGCGATTAGTATTTTAGCAATTCTCGAGCGTAACGGACTGTTTTCAATAACGAGAAGAAACTCTCACTGAGGGCAATCCTTTGTCAGTTAATGTAGAAAACTGTACTAGTAATCAAATATCTACACATCTGCAAAAAGCGACAAGAACTTGACTAACTTAGCTAACTTGGTCAGTTAGCTTAGCATAACTCTCTTGTCTACTACGCACGTTTAACTCGTGTATTGTAGTCTATACTTTTCTGTTCACATGTCTTTTTTGTTTGTTAAGTCATACGATTCACGACTTGTGCCTTGCCCATGGATGGAGGCATAAATATACTTGAAAAAAGGCATCCATTCATTCATTCATTGACCGTAAACAACACAGTCATACTTTGTTATAGCAAAAACAATGATTGAAAAGACACAGAGTATGTTTAGACTAATGTGTGCCATAGATAAATTGACGTGTTTTTGTAGCTTTCCAAGCGCTGTGCAATCAGAATATTCCCACCTTTGAGGCAAAATGGACGGCAACGTTGCTGATCTCACACGTAGCTTGCAGTAACCGCTTCGTCGGTAATCGTTTCTGTCTGAAGTGTCGTCTGATCTGTTTAGTCACGTTCTGTCGCGCATTTGAAATGTCAAAGTTCCATCCGTGACTTTTTGGCGACCATTTAAAAAAATCTGCGAAATTCTACAACTCTTTTTATTTGTTTATTCAATCATTGTGTTTTTTAACAATTGTGCTGTGATTTCGTCTTAAATTTTGATGTTGTAGCATTTCGGAGTATTAGACTACAATAAATGCCTTTGTTTAAATCCATTTGATGTTGTTCTTTTTTCATACGGTATTTTACCGTGCTGTTTTCATATTGCCATTTTTTTCTAATGCATTTTCTTGTTTTGCTGATTATATTGCACGAAAAGCGATCAATTGAACAATATCTGTTAGGAGTTAGTGGCGTCGCTGTGGCGCAGTGGCAGGTTGTTTGGCCCCAGAACCCAGAGGTACCGGGTTCGAATCCGCGGTTCCCTGATTTGTCCCGTTGACGTTGTGCCTTTGGGAAAGGCAGCCGAATAAAGCACGAGAATCAACCACCTAACATCAAATAAAAGCGTCACTTTAGACAATCACTCGACCACTCATTTACCCCATGCAAGGTCACAGAAAGGAAGCAAGGTAGAAGGAATAACTTTGAAAGAATTCACACACCATTTACTGTCAGCGCAAACGAACTTGACGACATATTCAAAGTAGATCTATTTGCTATCAATACATTTAAATTATGTTTGCATCGTTTACATTGTAGTGCAAATATATTATAAAGAAAGTTGATAAGTAGTAGTGTACCATCAACTACTTGTCAGTGGGTACATAATTCACTATGATAACAATCATACAATTAGTAAGACTAGTTATTCCTCCAAGAGCACATGGAGATAACATACACACTACATAGAAAACACAAAAGTCACCCCAGCTTATTCAAGTAATTGTAGACTATTCGAGTTGACCGACGTATATACCTTTAGCTTGCTGCAGATTGTATGCCATGTGGAAAAGCTTTTTCAAATAGATATGAACCTGCACCTGACTTTTTTCGCGGCGTTTGTTTTGGTTTCGTTTGTCTGTATTGCTGTATTTTTGCTGGTATGACGAGCTTGTAACTGTCCTGGCGTCTTTACTGGAGAGAACTGCTTGTCATAGATAACTGCGGCAAGGTCCTCTGGAACTGGGAGATAGTATACCAGCAGTTTTTCTTTTACAGTTTTCACAGTTTTTGTTTTCTTTAACGCGCACGTATGCATATGGAGATGTAATGTACCGGGGTCTTGAAGTCACAGTGCAGAACTAGTTGTCAAAAAGGAGATAGCCGATCAGCTGTTTTGGGAAAGGAAGTGACTTGATATGTTGCAACCTCTCTGGTCCTATTAGATGCCTTATGCGTCTTCTGCACTGCCATTTCAGGCATACTAAAGAAAGAACACAATGATGTGAGGAGGGCGGGTAGATAAATTGAGTAAATTACAGCAGTCTATAGTTTGTTAACATATCTAGCACAGCCACTCTCGATTAAAGACACACTGTGCCTGTTCTGCCCATTACAAATGGATGTTGCAATGAGAGCTGACACAAAATGCCTGCAAACACACACACACACACACACACACACACAAACAAAGAAACACAAACATACACACACACACACACAAACATACATACACACACACAAACACTCACACACACAAATAAAACACACATACATTCTCACATATTTGCACAAATACATATAATACAAGCAGACATGTACATACACACAAACACACACACACACAATTGCAAGCACACGCGCACATATACAAACACACGCATGCACATACACACAGATACACACGCACACACGCGAACTCACATGCACACACACACAACACACACAAACACACACACGCACGCACACACACATGTACGCACACAAATATAGTTGCACAGATATTAGTGATGCAGGGTTCTTGCACGACGTAATAAGCTTTTAAATGGCTTACCGACATTTCAGATTTTTTAAATCTTCCGCACCACAGCTTTGCCTTACCCTGCAGGGAACATTAGTGTTGCAATTAGAAAAAAATTATCTATACAAAAAAGTATGAAAACGTCAGAATAAATCTCATTTGATGTACACAGAGCACTTCATTCAACATTCTAGCTAGATGACTATTTTGTTCAGAAAAAAATGATCTTTACAAATAAGGATGCTGACGTCAGAATAAATTAACCTCATTTGATGTACAGAGCATTTCATTCAACACTCTAGATGACTATTTTGTTGATCTTACTTGATATTCTCGGAACGCTTTCAGCACGGCCTCTCGTTCTTCAACTGAAACTGGCTTTCGACATCCTGAAAGCTCTCCGACTACTTCTTCTGCTGTCTTACCGCCCTGTGGATAAAAAGGGGACTCTTCGTGATGCCTATAATACTTTTGTGATGCCTATCATACTATAAATGCAGAAATGTTCGCGGTGGTTTTGTGTTCGCGGTTTTTGCGGCGACCGTTTCTCCGCGAACATTTTTGTCCAATACTGTAGTAGTACGTGACTACTAGTATATCGCTGCCGCGAACTTAAAACCACCGCGAACGCTTCATTATCGCCATAGCGCAAAATAAGAACCGCGCGAACTTAAATGCAGTTACAGTATTTCCAAGGGGTTCGTAGGCTGTTTTAAGTAGCCGATCCAGCCCAGTCGCCCTCTTAAGCGCGGGGTGGGGGTCTTTTCAACTGTTAAATTTCCAAACCGATGCACCAACCGGGAACGTAGTTGTCGGGTTGTTTTTATCGGGTTTTTTTTGGCGACACCTCAGAGACGGAGCCCCCTTTTTACTTCTGAACGGAGCTCCACTGGCTATGCTGGGTTGTAAAGTGTAACTTTACTACCCGTCAACTACCCGACGGACACTAATTTTGGAAAAGTGACCGAGACATAAAGTCGTTGCTGTAAGCATATATGTGCGAACTGAGATTTAAAAATAGTACTTCCTGCAGCTGTTGGTGCGTTTGTTCAGAATCTACACAATAACACCCGACAACTCAAAATCACAATTGATTGTATAATGTTCAACCTACTATACTGTGAATGCAAAACTTGCTTTTTTTTGCCTCTACCTCATATGCTGAGAGATGAGATTACATCTGTCATTTGGTTTTAGATTATGTATTCAATATTTAACAAGAAATATAAGTAGACACCTAACATCGATAAATCAAGTTTAGATGAGAAACACATAACAGTCATACTTTCGACGTATAAAGATGTCGAAGGGAGGTCACATCTGTTGTGCGATAGCCGTCTTAAGTCTAAAGCCCCTGTCACAAATGTACGTATATACAAGCCCGCATGACTTGCGTATTAACATGATTTTGGTTTAGGTTAAGTTTGCAGTCGAAGAAGTAATTTCTTTGGTTTGATAACTAGACTGCTCAACGGTGGGTCAGAGTAGAAAACAACTTCCTCAACGCAAAATTTACTTAAACCCAAAACATTTTACTGCGGAACTCATGCACACTTGAATATACGCACAAGTATGACAGGGCCCTAACCTTTTACCTTGTTTCGAATAGTGTCGTCGGCTCCGGCCGCTAGAAGCCGTTCCACACAATCAGAATGACCGTAAGTAGCAGCGTTATGTAGGGCCGTGTTTCCCTGTATGAAAAAAAAAATAGAATAAAACAAAATCAAACCGCCTTTTGCTACGGTCACATTTGCCCGCTGCTCGTACGTAGGCGGTAAGGATGTATCCAATTGTGATGATATATTTTTAGGCAATGGCATTAGCCAGCCCCTTTATACTGTCAGTCGGAATCTTGCCCTCAATGCTGATAGTGTAGACGATCTGATCAGGAAATGTTACATGTTTCGATGTCTCTGTTAGCGCACTCTCTCGGCGACGTCTCAGTTTGTAAAAGCTACGGATTTGCTTTTTTTGCTATATCGATCCCCCTTTTTAGTGTGATAACACGACATTTTCTTAGTGAATGAATTTTAAAGTTTCCATCAACATATTTTAAGTTCTACGCACCTGCAGGTCCTGCTCGTTTGGATTCGCACCGCCTTCGATTAAAACTTGCACGGATTTAGCATGGCCGCTGTAGGAAGCCGAATGAATTGGCGTGATGCCCTGTACAGAAGAAGAAGAACTTTATTGCACGACTATTGTAGCAGGTACAAAGTATGGCAACCACAGTTAACATAGAACAAGACCTACGTATGGAATAAAACTATTCACTACAACAAAATGACTATCTTAGGTTTTACATGATATAAGTTGGGCTAATTATGAATATCATTATTTCACATGAGAAACAAGAAATGCCTTTAACAAACTAAAGCTTGCCCTTCCAGAGGTAGACAGTGGTGAGCAAGAGAGTCTCATCATGATCTCACGTAAACAATAAAAGTATAACCTTAGCTTACTTGTATCAATACGTACATTATGAAAGACCGTCTGGACATGCACATCGGAAATTCTGGTTCTCATCAGGATACGTAGTATACTTGGTCACATGTTGTAGTAATAGAATTCTAGAAACAGTTCAGAATCCAGTCGAATGATTCTTCCATAAAACTTTTTAAAAATGTGGAACCCGATATGCTTTCAAGTTGGAATCCTTGTATAACATTTATATTGCAATAAAGGTAGCAATATGTGGTTATTAGTGCTGACACACATCTCGATTTTCATCTTACATACTTACGCTGCTATCTCGAGCGTTTTGATCCGCTCCAGCTATCAGCAATTTCTGCACAACTTCTGCACAATCTTTGTGAGCTGCGTAGTGGAGGGGTGAGAAGCCCTGAAATAAATACAAATCACAACAACAATAAGGTTATCAAGATAAATGGAAAACTTTTCATAACGTCGTCTTGTTTTTTCGTAAGTGTATGACTGTAAGGTCGAGCACTAGGAAGTACGATCCTGTCTCATCAAGCCCTCAGTTCGAGACATGGGGTGTTGGCCTCACAGCAGTCTGAACTTTTGTCATTTAAACGGTGTCTTGTCAGGTCGCTATCAGACAGGTTCAGAGATCATTTCGCAACTGAAAATCTCTGTACATGGACATCTGCCTGTAGGTATAGATGTGCTACGTGTCTGGCCTTAAGACCTCGGTAGTTTGCTAGTAGTGCCACTCTGAAATAGTGCAATATGTTCATTTTAGCCGTTAACTATGTTGTTGTGTTAGTAAATAGTAATATGTTTGATTACGCTTAGTTATTGATTAGGTTATTTTATATTTAAAGTGTATATTTCAAAATGTTCATTGTATCTGATGTTGGATGTACCTCTGTGGGGTGAGAGCTGGAAAAGGCATCATAGCCTGTTCTCCCATCCCTTCCACATGTGTGGTGAATTGCAATAAAGAAATAAACAAAGCCCTCCGCTTGTATTTATTTTAAGCAACCTCCCTGGTGTGCCGGGCTAATGTTCGCCCCCCCCTCCCTTCCAATCGATTACAAAAATAATCAGCCAATCACGTTGCCTCTCGACTGAATGCAGACATGCGATTGGCTGGTGACGGCGGTCACCTCTATAAGTGTTTTGGGCATCAGAGCTGCCGGTTATGTTTCCTTTGTCCTAAGGTTTCGATTTATTGTAGTTGGTAGCTTTTCAGGCCAGGATGAAATGGTGAATGTTTGTGCCAAAAATACAGGGACAGTTTTATTTTTCAAAAAGCTTAAGGATAACTGAAGAAAAAAAAATTCCATGATATTTAGCATGCAGGTAGCTTAGACATAGAAGTACACAATGATATGGAAGTTGATTTGCATGATTAATGAGGAAATCCTCTAATTCCAATGTTTTCCAAAATCTAACTTTGATACATGTGACTTTTGTGATTTATGGTAAGTGGAACATTTACTAGATGCGCATTATGCAAATATCGACCTACTATGGTACTGTTGCATAGATATTAATCAATGCAACAGTACCATAATCCATGCAATTGGTAAAGGATTTCCATACTTGTGACACGTTAGTTAAAGGTTTACATGTATGGGCATATATTACATATGTAAATGTATAAGTCAAATATTTCATGGATATTTTGAGGTCTCGGAACTCTTGTTTGATACAAACAAGCGGCAGATATGGCATGAGAGGATACTGAAGTACCTGCCAGTCCCTTTTGTTTGGATCGGCCCCGGCTGACAGTAAAAGTTGCGCCGCTCCCGTCTGCCCATTTCCTGCTACCCAATGAAGTGGAGTTGCGTGCTGAAAACATGTAATAGAGCAGAAATATCCTTATTAATGTTTATCACTTTACGAGATCAAAACAACCATCCATGGTACTCAACATACTGTACCATGTACTAACTACTTAAGAAGCCTGTACGTAGCATCAATGTCAGGATTTAACTGCACAAATATGTCCAATATGGCTAGGTACAATTTAGGTGTACTTTGCGTAAGTACGATGATTTCATTCTCCCTACGCATACATTGTTAAGAAATCTTAAATGATAATTGAAATTACGGTAAAATTTTTCATTAAAAAAAGAATGGTTCACCAACGTTTTTGCCAGAAGCATCAAGGTTAGTGCCTTCATTCAAAAGCTGCTGTAATCTCTCTATGAAGCCATGCTCCGCAGCAACACACAATTCCTGCGATATAGAAAGATAATGTTGTTACTTACGTGTAAAAAAGGCACTGTTTGAAGAGTGTCTGTCTGGGTGCATGCCTGTGTTTCCGCATACTTGTACCAGCATAACTCAAGAAGCTCTGAATAGATTGTAAGAATGTTTAATTTGAAGGCGTTGGGTAAAACAAAGGTGAAGGTTTGGTACCTTCCAATGACTTTATTTGGTACCGCAGCGTACCCTTCTAACAATACATCCATAAAAATGTGGGTTTTTGTTTTAGGGTTATTTGTCTGTGTGTGTGAGTGCGTGTGTTTTTTTTGTGTGTGTGTGTCTTCTGTGTGTGTGTGTTTGTGTTTGTTTGTTTGTTTGTCTGTTTGTTTGTGTTTCCGGATATTTGTGGTCAGTATAATTTATGAACGGCTGGCTGATTGTTATGATATTCGGTGTGTGGATTCGTCTTTGGAAGATGACCGTCTTTAAAATCGATTAGGCAACAATTAGGCAAATGAGGGCGTACTCTGCATAACAGATGGTGAATGCTATAATCTCTTCAAGTTAAGTAATGAGAATTGCATGCTTGTGACATGTGTTAGCTAATCAAAGATATACATATACATTAGAAATATTGTACAATCTATGTGATCTCACTTGCCACAAATATTATACGTGTGACAGTCATTTTCTTTTCAAGGCTTTTTGCACATTATTAGATAGTTACGGAAATACAATAAAATAAGAAATCAATAAAACTCTATATAGTTCACCGAGGTATGAGACTATTGTCATATATTTTTGCCTTTTAGCAGAATAGCTCTTATTAATTGCAATACAAATGATTGCGACAACTGACCCTTTCCATGTCGTTCATGTCTGTCCGGCAATATGAGCTCTCCACCTTGCTTCTGCTGTAGCTGTTATCTAAAAAAAAAGGAACAAAATAAACCGCAAACATCGATACTAAAGACGAGCGTACTCAAGATGGCGACGACAGATTGACATCATGTAGCTCCAGATCGTTTTGTCTCGTCCGTGCTTCTAAACAGTCTTAATATTGGTAACAACTGTTTATCTACTGCGTCTAGAATTGGCCGGCTTATGGAAAAACGGAAACCAGGGGTCTATCGGCTACAGTGAAACAAAACAGGTAAAACGCCCCCAACGCCCCCCATATCCCAATCGCGACCACTAGATCTCACTTCGGATCCACTGCAGACAGTAAGGTAACTTAATTCTGACCATGACTTTATTGCCTTCCCCTTAAAGGACACGTTGCGCCTGCATTCAAGAAATCCACCGAAACCTATTGAAACCACGTATGTCCCAACATGTCCGCAGAGAACATCTATCGTGTACATGTTATGGACCCAGATGAAACGTTGATAGAAACACGAAATTCCTGGCAAGAGGCAAGGAAATTGTAAGATCGAAATCTACAATTATCGCTTCTTGAACAGACCATGCATTAATTCAATGCTTAGTGATGAACTCTTAAGACACAAACCTTTAGTTAACAACAGCGTGTACGGTTCCTGTTTTTCAAGCAACTGTTGTGATCCCAGTCGGAGCTAACATAAGTGCGTCGACACCTCTCAAGAGTGCCCTGTAACCCTTTGTACGTCAAAAGGTATGATGACAACAAAGTTAAGTTAATCTGATATCACCATGCGACGGCCAAGCGATGTCGGGAAAGTGAAGTTCAACAGAACTGTTTGCTAACTGCTAACGCACTGAGGCCATAATCATGGAGATTGATGTAGTCCTGGTAATCTTTTGTGTTAAACCTGGCGCTTGAACACCTGATCTGACATGCCATACCAAATGCATCAGCTCAGCCAATCGTTGCAGGTCCTCTGAGGAAAAATGTACAGAAGTGAAGTCTTTCAGGCAATTTTTGTTATCCAAGTCGGAGTTAACATAAGTGCGTCGACAACTTTCAAGCATACTTTATATTTACTCGGCCTTTTTATATCATTGGGTATGATGACAACAAATCTAGAGGTTTATCACATATACAAACAACAATTGCAGGTCATGTCTGATGACCAAAGAGTACACTTGTTGTTCCAAGCCTAGTCCTGAAAGTCCCACTACCTTCCCACCGACACAAGACTAAACACACAATTGTTAACGTGTAACCTAAAAATAGACCACTGTTATCGACACCGCCACGCTTGGTTGAAGCGATATCATCTCAAGTTCAAAAGAACGTCTGCTTAACGTATTACTGTTCATGCACCAAGTTCGTATTTCAAAGGCAGTGAGGTAGTCCTGGTAACCTCTGGGGTTAGACCCGACGTGTCTTAATGCCATCTCATTTACATACAGAAAGTAACGTGAGAGGCAATAAGGTGAATCAGCGGTCAAATTGGGCCAAGGTGGGGGTGGTGTGAGTCGAGTTACAAACCTACCATGGCAGTCTGTGGAGTCCCCCCCCCCCCCATGACGTCTCAGTTGTTTCTGTCTAGACCCTGACGCACATAGGATTCAGTCGTCTCCAAGATTTGTCCTTATCTAATCAACTTAATTAATTTTCCTTGTAGCAACATCTTCTTATCAGATTTTCAAAATAGTCCATGTCAGTCTTATGTTGCCACCTTGACTATGATAATACCAAGGAAAAACTGTAGATACAGAAATGTTCAGGTCGGTTTTAAGTTTGCTGTTTTCGCCGTGAGCTCACTCCGGTCAGTCGCTAAGGTAAAGTCCAAATCACTACGGGGGTATCGGGTTACCGGAGACACCCGCGGGCTCCCGCGAGCCGATTCCGGGGAGCCTGTGAATCTGAACAATTGTCATAGATAGTTTCAAAACGATCATCTCGTTCAAATGAAATAAAATTTCTGTTGCGTATGCCCCAAATGTCAGCGTTTCGATTCCTATAGAACAATCCGGGTGCCTTTAGCCTGCGCTCTTCAGCACGAAATTAAAACTACCGCGAAACGTTTTGCCCACCTATGACTGTGGCGCTACTATTGTGTCAAACTCGAAGTTAGAACCACCGCGAACACTTCATTTTTCCCTACCGCGAAATGAAACCACGCGAACTTAAATGTACCCCCCCCCATACTTTTCTGATGTTGTGTTCTCCATTCCGAATATGGTGGCCACTAGAGTTAATTTTGATATACAGTCCTGTGCTAAATTTACGTAGCGTTCAAATTGTTTCAGTGATATCAAATGGTTTATCTATTGTTATTTATCTATTGTTTCCACTGACATGTAGCCAACATTTCCTAATTGTTACCAATTCAGAGCTTTATTCACTCAATAGTTTACCTCAAATCTACAGACAGTGATGGTTTAAAAATATCTACTCGGCTGAGTGTGTAGAAATTAATATTTTTGTCTCCGTGGGATGCATGAACAAGAGATGAGTTTTTGTCTTTCTCAAATCAGAGAATAAAGTTGTTGACACGGGCGAAGGGAGACAATGGCTCTTCTTGTTTTACATCGGAATTCCCTGTAAAATAACTAGGATTTTTTTCTGTGGTGATCGATCTCAGTATTTCAATTCTTGGCTCTCCAACTCTGCAAATTTGGTAGACGCAGGACAAATACCTAAACTTCTTTGTCCGGTCTTTCGAGAAGAAAGACTCAAAGAACAAAGTCGACATTCTGTGTTGGTTTTCCTGTTAACATGGGGATGGGAACATGAGGGCTCCATGGGAATTGTGTTGCCCTTTTAATGTATGTAGAAACATTAGCTAACAATCGTTAAATTCTTATTCCATTTCAGTTGGGTATCCCCATAACTAAGACACTTTAATTTTTAGTATTATTTTTCTATGTAACAGTCCAGGGAAACTGACCTTCGTTTCCCATTTTATCCACATATCAAATATCATTAAAATTCATCTAGATCTCGTAAGGTTTTGCAGAAACATGGTCAGACGTACACAAACACACCGAAAGACATACCCATCCTTTTTATTCCTGCAACATCAAGGAACCAAGAAAGCAAACTGTCTTGTTTCTGTCTTTCTACCAAAATGATCACACATTACATTGCCAGGGCAAGTCATGGGCATTTCTGCAAGATCTTAGTTTGGCTAAAAAAATAGTTTAATACGTCAACGTCTTGTTTAAGGATGTTATATTTTGGCTGCCGGCTGAAAATACGTCGTGGTTGGCCAAAATACGACGTATTTGAGTTTTGACCGGAATAGAGAACCATAATCGTTTCCGTTCTTTCTTTCAAGGTCATTTATCCTTGAAAAACGTTAATCGATATGGCTTACTTTCGGGGCCGTCGTTCGACGTATGGAATGATTTACCTTTGGAAAGGACAACGTAAATAGAAAAAAAACCCATAGAATATGACTTTGAATTGGTCAAGCGGTATAACCACTATCCGGGGGAACACACCAGGACTAAAAAAAATAATAGAAATTGCCCAAAATAGGGGGGATATTTATTGGGAGGACCTGTAGAGCCATTTTAGTACAGATTTTGTTACAAATTGCAAATCTGTACAGCTAACGCCTTATAGACAACAAATCTTCCGCATCAAAGCTATCAATAGACAACTTTCCATTCTCGGTATAAAACCTGGTGTTCTCAGTCCTATCGTTAGTCACTGACGAAAGACAGTGGATGCTGTCTGAAACGTCTGACTGTTTCAAAATTCTATCCAGTTGCTTGAGTAATTATTTTTGGCGTAACTTTCCATTCTGTATGTCTATCAATCCTCGATTTAAGAAAGAAAAACAAGAATCTCAGAACTTACTTTTAATCCGGCTTGCCAGCGAGGAAAAGCAGTCGTCGACACTGGATGACCTTTAACGTTCTGGTCTTTGATCTGGGTTAAAAGGGGGTGTGTGTCCTTCTAGTCAGTTCCTTGAACTATATTAGGGCCCATTAGCTCCAGGGCATTATACTGTGAATGCAGAAATGTTCGCGGTGGTTTTATGTTCGCGACGTTTCACCGCGAACTTAAAACTACCGCGAACATTTTTGTCCAATACTTTAGCAGTATTTGACTATAGCGCTGCCTCAAACTTAAAACCCACCGTGAATACTCCATTTTCGCCTTAGCGCGAAATAAAAACCACGCGAACTTTAATGCATTTACAGTATGTGTTATCACCTACTTTATTCTGGATGGAGTTTCAATTCAGTAATTGAATGAACACCCTAGCTTTATTTACTCCATAATTTACCTCAAATCTACAGACATTGATGGTCTCAAAACATCTGTTCGGCCGGGTGTGTAGATATTGATATTTTTTGTCTCCATGGGATGCATGAACAAGAGATGAGTTTCTGTCTTTCTCAAATCAGAGAACAAAGTTGTTGACACAGGGGCGAAGGGAGACAATGGCGGCTGGCTCCTACGCTGAATTGGTCCTGGTTGAATTACGTCGAGGTTGAGCTTGACTGGAATAAAAAAACCATAGATGTCCTATATACTACTCTTCTCGTTGACACTTTCGACGCCAGGCGGCGTAAGTTGGCCCACTCCTTTGTGACTCGTCTCTTTGCGTCTGGTAACAGCATAATTCAACTGCTGTGCCATTCCGAGGTTTTCTCACTGAGAAGTCACCGGCCACACTACTGTCGATTGGTCCTCCCGCCTGCTCGCTTTGACACTATTTGATATGTAATATTTTGTTGTTGTTATATGTAAATGTCTGTAAACTGTCTTTGTTGATTTTAATATGGGCCCTGATGTATCCCAGGAGCGTCCAGTACCTGAGTCTGGTACTAATTTTCATATCAGTCGAGTGAGAAAATTCGAGAATATCAAGTACCTTTCCCCCAGGGAACAACATCTAGGCACGCCATTGTTGGAATAGCACAGTTGATTGCTACTGTGTCCTTGGTGACTGAGTCGACCACCCACTGCTACTTGAATTATCAATGATGTCCTTCCTTCCACTTGTCATGATTATGCACATGTATAGATAATTTTTTAAAACTGTTCTCCGATAGTTGAAATACTCTGAAATCCAATCTTATTACAAGGGTATTATTGTTCAATTATTTATCACAATTATGCACATGTATATATAATTCTCTGCACAAGAAAACTTTTCTCCAATCGTTAAAATACTCCGAAATCCGATTTTATTTGATGCGGGAATATGTAGGCATTAAGACACGAATATTTTGATATTAATTTGTTTGTGACACGCCAGACATGGGTCAAGATACTAAATATATAGCTACATACATAATATACTCACATATCATGTGCTTGAAATGTGTTTTGAGTGTGTATTTCATAATATTTCAATTTTATGCATTGAAGTTCCTCAGGTTTTCTACCTGCTCAAAAAAAGCATCTTTTGGTAACTATTGCGCATTATTTGATGCCACTTTATCAATATTTTACGCTGCAGACGTTATGGCACCATATACACCTCGGGGCGGGTCATTACCCCCTATTGTAAGTCTGTACAATAGTAACGACCACATTGTAATTGAGATCGAGTTTTTTGCATACGCTCAAATAGGATGGGTCGCAGAGTAAGTTTGAGTTAAGTTATTTCTTTCCTAGATTGAACGGCTGACAGAATCTACTGATCAGATCGACTATAGATCATTTTTCTATAAGTCATTGAACACCAACTTTGCACGTCTGTACGATGATATTGACACTTTTGTTTTGCACGAAAAAGCTATAGATATTCAATTCTATATGTGTATATAAGTACCTTGCTTACTTGAGTGAAATGACTTAAAAGTATTTGATACGTGGATTTTAACTTCGTGGCTCAATTTGAATGTTGAATTGCAATATCATAAGAAAGTCAAGAAGCAGCAACATTGTTGTAGAATAGAAATTGCCATTCATTAATTAACAAAATCAGCAAAAATCTAATTCAAGCAGAATCATTATTTGCAATAAAGCAACTATTACCGTTGAATCGGTTAACAAATCGAATTCAACAGTCTTACTGCTGACAATAGCATTGTTTAGATGAAATATATTTGAGCAAAACTGATCATAAACTCATAACATACTAATAGAAATGACCGAATGTGTCAGCTTATCAGCATTGTAATTCCATATATTTCTGTTTTTTATATCGAAATTAGAGTTCCGTTCAATAAAAAAATACCTATCGTATCCAACAGTTTACTGTTGTAACATGTCCATTCAAGTCTTGCTTTAGAGACAAGTAATTAGAATATAGGATACCTACACTTTGTTACTTAAGGACAAAATGACATAAAAGCAAATTTTCAATATTATCACAAGGATAAAGCAACTGCACATTTCAAAATGATATATTTCAGAGAATGAGTGTTTTGGGTATGGTCTTTGAAAATACTACACACAAGCGTCTGTTGTGTAAACAATTGAACGTGCAACAAGCTACACTGAAAAACAAATTCTTTATCTAAACTTCGGCTCTATCTTTATCTTTGCTTGCAAAAATATAGAACTTCATGTCAGCGTGTAACATAGATCTCTCTATATTTCTACATGTACAACTCAGTCCTTTTTTAACCGACGCTTACCTTATAACACACCGCGTAACTATATAGGGAAATAACCTAGCGACGATGATTTTTTTTTAAATTAGGGGTATGTCGGAGTTGCGATCCCTCCCGTTAGAAGGTAGAAACAATTAGTCTCATAAATAGATCACGACAATTTTTGTTTTTTTTGGGTCTGACCTGCAGAAGAAAATGGTAAGCTCTGCTACAATTACAATTATGTTCACCCACACAAACAAGCTTAAATGTCGGGATTCTTGTAGTTAGCGTAGGTTCTAGCGCAGGGATCCTTGCTCCCGGTCCACTTGGGCGACCAGTAGGCGGGTATGAGGTCCGCCCTGCCGGGGTAGTGCCTCTCAAACACCTGGCGGTAGTAGTAGGCCTCCTTGGACTGAGGAGGGTTAACGGGAAACCTCTTTGTGGCGTTCTCCATCATCTCATCTGTAACCTGTGCGTGTTATAGAGACAGAAATGATTTTGGAGAACGTTACACATTAGTACCTTCACGAGAATAGCGGTATTTCCTAAATATGCTATGGTCTTGTTTTCTTTTTTTGTGTGGGTGTGTGTCTGTGTCTGTCTGTGTGTGTTTGTTTGTGTGTGTGTGTGTGTGTGTGTGTGTGTGTGTGTGTTATGTGCACGTGTGTGTGTGTGTGTGTGTGTGTTTGTCTGTGTTTCCGGATATTTGTAGTCAGTTGTAGAGGTTGCCTACTTCTACTTGCCCATGTAGAAAACGTAGTTACCTTGTTCTGCATAAAATCCCGGATCAACAGATGTAGCGGGTTGTCTGCTGGAGACGTCCCGTCGCTGAACCCTTCCTTCGGGCGCCACAGGATCTCCTCGGGCAGCAGGCCCGTCCCGCTGAACGCCTCCCGCAGGAGGAACTTCTCGACCCCGTCTCGAGATCTGCGCAGCTCCGGTGACAGGGACAGGTAGTAGCTGGTGAAGGCGTGGTCCAGGAACGGGACGCGGACCTCCAGGCTGTGGATAGACAAAGTTGAATTATTCGGAGGTGTTCGAAATAGAACGGGTTGTTCTATATGTTCGAAGTAGAACAGGTGGTTCTATATGTTCGATGTGGTGTTCGCAGCTCTGGGGCCAGGGACAGGTAGTAGCTGGTGAAGGCGTGATCCAGGAACGGGACGCGGACCTCCAAGCTGTGGATACACAAAGTGTAATTATTCGGAGGTGTTCGAAATAGAACAGGTGGTTCTATATGTTCGATATGGTGTTCGACGGGAACGGTTCATTCGCAAGCTGTGAGGATGGTCTTCAACGGTCCCATTGCGCATGAGCAGTGAATGAATTGTGGGTAATATGTCAAAGTTGAAAGCTCATGAGAGATAAACAAAACACGTCTGGACACGTAACAAGCATGGCCGCGACGAGAACTGTCAACAAGTCAGGCGGCTGCACATTTGCCCTGGACAGGCGCAGTTGGAATCTGTGAACACGGTTAGCCCAAACAGGCAACGCTGCTGGGAAACCGTTCATTAACATTTTTTTAGTACTATAGTGGATGTTCAATGATCTCTTCTGACAATCTCTACGTGCTCTTTCAATGACAATCGATTTTTGGTCGCTCACAGGTTGTCGAAGAGTCTCCATCCTATGGAAATGACGCCGGCAAAAGACCAAAATAACGCGTATAATTTACTATTCATTCTATTGAACACCATACAATTGGATCCGGCCTAAACATGAAATTTCATCAGTATCAAATCATATACAAGCTGTAGCTAGAATATACTAGATATTTCGGAGAACTACTTCTCTTTTTGTGAAAAAGACTTTGTTTTTTGTTGTTGTTGTTCTTCTTTCTTACCCATGAGCCGCAGTGTTCCTGTCAGATCGCAGCACATCATACAGGTACAGTTCCTCCAGCAGCCTTCGCCCCTCCGAGTCGGCAGCTTCAATGGTTGGGGCCTGGAGGTGAAATGGTTTTAATTTTTCAAATCGATGATGGACCTTTTGTTATCCTATCTGTTCATTTGTCTATGGTTGCTTCCGGGGGTTTTCCGCGGTTTAATCTGGCACAAAACGTCTATCTATGAAAACAGCTACTTTTTGTCAAAGGTAAACGTTTAGCCCTACATACCTTCTTGAAGTTGATGTACCCCCAGGTCAATTCGTCTGACCCCTCACCAGAGTAGATCACCACAGAGTCGGTCTCCCTTTTGATGTAGCGGGCCAACAGGTAGTTACCTAGTGGGGAAAGCAGACACATAGCTTGTTCATTACAATTCAACACACATATGTGAATGGGGTGAGAGAACAGGTGGTAACGCCTTTTCTAGCTCTCACCCCAGAAACACATCAAGCTTAGCTGAACATTTCGAACTATACAACTTGTAAAGGAACATAATCAAGAACTAAGCGTAATCGAACATCTTACACTGTACTACACGACAACATAATCAAACGCTCAATTCACATATTGCACTATTCATAATGGGCAAACTACCGCGGTCTTAAAGCAAGACACGTTGCGCATCTACAGGCAGATGTACAGTGTCACGTACAAATTACCAAAAAAATCGCCAAAAATCGATATTTCAAAGTATTCACGTTGACACGCGTCATTCTTTAAGTATTACTATCATGTACATTCCGACAAAGTTATATTGATGAACATCGAAGCACAGACCAAGGAGAGCGTTTTTTTTTTCTAAAAAGGGGCGTGGCCCTGTTAATCTTGATGATGTAATCATGACATCATACTAATTTGCATAAATAATCACCTTGCTATAAGGTACTGCCTGAAAAAAGAATAAGGTTGAGGAAGGTTTATAAAGCTTAAGAAAGGGTTTTTTTTTTTCAAAAACATCCCAAAATTCCTTAGCCACCCTTCAACAATACCTTAAAGCAAAACACGTTGCGCATCTACAGGCACATGTACATGAGGCCACAGCATGTAGGTTCCATGGATGACCTATACGCACCAATGAATTTTCGTGGGAGATAATCAACGCGACAAGAAAAGAACGAGAATGGGAAAGTATGTCATTCTGTAGCCTCGAGTGTAATTCTAAAAGTGATACTAGTGGGGTAGCCATGGGTGTAGATTAGAACTTAAACTAGTTCAGTAGTTTCAAGTATCTTAAGATAAGTTTTAAGTCTTATAGTTTAACCCTTAAGCTACCAGTCCCGGTTTAAACAGGGATACAGAAACATGCCCTGTGTGCTGCACAAATAGGGTATTTCCCAGAAGAAAACAGATTTGCGTGCGTGTAGCGCTCGAAGCCCGGAAGCTAGGGGAGTTAGGGCCGCCGGCTGTTTCGCAGGTTTCGTGAGCAAAGTCAGGGGTCAAACGATTTTGATTTTTACTTGGCTAAAAAAACCTGACAACTTAATTAAGACGCTTCTTACCCATGGAGGCCCTGACAGAGAGGATGTCATAGCTCTCCAGACAGTAGATAATCTCGTCAATGGCGCCCAGGACCTCCCGCGGAGTCATGGTCACCTCGTGATGCTCCGAGCCGATGTGCTTAGCAACCTACAAACATGGCAAAATAATGTTGAAGATGAATATCATTTTCTAATGACATCATTTTCTAACGGCACTCCCCTCACATACTGTAGATGGAAGAAAAATTATGAATATGGTGACATGTAAGTTCAGTACGCCCTTGCAAAAGACAAGCACAGACATTTTGAATCTGCTTATGTCATGCCCCGACACTGTGTCCACGTACTTAGGCCAATTCATATGTAGCGCTTTACAAAAGATAGAATGTTTTATAACAAATAGAAACGTTTAAAGTATACTATGTTAGTACGCCATCTACGTCTATGTTCTGATCGGACAACGGGAACTATATGTATACAATGCGAATGTCAGGCTAGTCACAAGCATGTGGAGATTTTGACACATTCATCTCTATAATATGATAGAGCCAAACCGGCTCGCGCGATTGGGTACGTCAAAGGGTAATTTAAGGGCTATCATCACACTCCTGTAAAAAATACTGAAACAGCAAGGTAATTTGCTTTCCTATGTGCAACGAGGCAACACAAAAGAACACACATACACACACACACGCACACACACACACATGCACACACAGACGCACACACACAGACGCACACACACACAAACACGCACATACACACAAACAGACATCTACAGATACAGACTTGACTTGTGGTAGCAGGTTAAAGATATGTGCCACCTTCCTAGCGGCGGCGATGTCCGGACTGCCCTCCATCCCGATGCTGTAAGTCTGGATGGGGTAGGTGATCCCGGCCCTCCGAGCGTTCTTCGTGAGCAAGGCTGCTATAAGACTGGAGTCCAGGCCACCTAAGTCAAGAAAGACATTAAATACTTCAACCTCAACTAATTGGGAGTATGGAACAGAAAGGAAATTGGGCAACTTTGCAACCAGAACTGGATGAATGAAGAAGAGGGTGCCAGCTTGTACATGTAGATCGCATAGACAGAGTATAATATCCATTGATCCATTGGTTTGGCTGTTCAGCAAACACAGTCTGGGCTGCCCAACTAGCCTGTTGTTATAATGACAAAGGACTTGCCCTTATGTCAAAGACAGAACATTACAGTTGAATTTCTACATGGACAGCATAGCGCGTTATAGCAATATTCTAGGTACATGTACATAAAGACTATTGTGTATGAATTATTCAAAATAACGTCTATAATTACGGTATCTACCTGATTATCAAAGGCTATGATATTCATCATACCTGATAGCAGACAGCCAACCCTCCTTTCCGACATCAGCCTCTTCTGCACGGCGGCCTCCAGGAGCAATCGGATCATGTCAAGATGGTTCTGATTTTTGGTCACTGGCAAATGAATGCGAAGTTAAGTCGCTAATTATGTATATATTGATATATTTGATATATTGTATTTTGTATATAGGTGTTTTCTATTTCATTTGTATATATAGTGTCTGACCCACAGAGGCCATGTAAATATCATCGCCATTCAGGCATGTTATTTTCTCTGTAAGTTGTGATATTTTGAATAAAGAATTGAATTGAATTTTAATCAGTAGTCATTATAGACAGTCAAAAGTTGACAGCGAATGTAGAGTGTCAGTAACAGTGTTTGTTTTGCACTCAAGAGGTCACAGATTCAAACTCTGGCCGGCGTGGAGCCAGATTTTAAAATGGCACAAAACGGCAAAATCGCTGCAAATCTCTTTCTCAGGGACCTTAATCATAATACATTATTTTTGATTCAGTCGCAACACTGCGATTTCCAATAAAGTTAATATTATCTTCTATCTGATTTGGAGCCGACAATGATATTGTGACCATTTTCTTTGCAAAGGCCCCTACTTTACCGACAAGGAAATATTGGTGAAAAAAGGTGCGAAATTGTTGCAATTTCTTAGAGCAATTTGGCGCAGTCTATGGAGACATCCGCTTGATGTAATGATTTGATTACGTACTGGAGGGCTTGGCCATGACGTTGTACTTCGGCATGTCTCCGATGGCGTGGAACCGCCCATGTTCCTTCGGTGTAGCTCTGCCTTCGTCACTCATATCGCAGACTTCGTAACAACCAGGGGGAAACGCCTTGATGGTGGGTTTTCCACCGCCGTTCTTTGGTTTCTTTATCATGCCAACCAGACCTGTTTTGTGCAAAATTCAAAAGAAATATCCGTAACCGTCAAGGTTTGTAAAAAGTAAATGCTACTTGAAAACTTTACAATACAAAACAATGAGACATTGGGTTCACGCATGCGCACTACTGCCGTACCACTGCAAGGTAAAAGCCCCCTTTCTCGTAAATGTATAGGTTGAACAGGTCCAATAAAGTACACATTCAAATAAAGCACGAATAGCTATAACAACGACAACAAAAGAACAAAATCTACTGGAAGCAGCGTATTTTTGCATCTTAGGAGGAAACTTTGAATAGACAAATATTATTATATTTTTACTAGTTAAAGATAATCGTGACTGCCATACTTTCGGATATAGTAATGAAGATAAGACTTCAACTCACCCTTGACTTCCGAGCACACCGCTAACACGTTGTTCCCCTCCTTCAAACTGAACAGGGGACGCACGCCGAACGTGTCCCGCGCAAAGCACACCTTCGAGCGAGATGGATATGATAACAATGTAGTTTGATCCCGAAAATAATTTCATCAGGTTGGTAGAAAATAGGATATGGGAGATTCTTTGTACACAACCAGGGATTGATAAGGAAGACAACACCGGTGATGAACCGAGACGAGGGGGGATACAAACTTAGCCATATTTGGGACAGTGTTCTCACCGCAAAAGCGGCACCTACATCGGCTACTTAAAGCGGTGAGAAGCAGTACTCCAGTCAGAAGCTCTGAAGAAGGTGTCTGATAGACATCGAAACGTTAGCAGGTGAGATCAATACCTGGTTGTGTACAAAGAATCTCCCATATCCAATGTAGTTTGATGTTACACATATCTTGCAAAGATTATTTCACGACAAGAAACAGAGCTAAATGAATCAAAATTCAAAAGTGATCAAACTGTATGCTTAATTGTGTGTACGATCCCTTGAAAACCAAAGTAGAAGTCATGCGTGGTCTCCATAGATACTTTCTTACAAATGAACAACCATGTACAATGAATCAGCAGAGGTATGGAATTCGGGGAACTTTTCCATCTCAGTCTTTTGTTGATTTGTATTCCTTCGAGCTGAATGACTCAAACTCGAGAGTGATCAAACTGTGTGACTGTTTGTTAACTTGCACTCTCTGTATATCTTCTATGCATTGTATCAAGTTGCAATTAGCCCTCGGGCAAGAACTTGCAAATAAAGCTCGATTCGTTAATGAACATCACGTTAGGATCCCCTCGATGTCACGTGTCTTACCTGTCGTCGGTTGGTGTCCAGGAGCACGAAGGCGAATACGCCATCTAGCTGTTCTGCGGCGAACTGCACTCCGCCCCTCTCATACAAGTGTAGGATGATCTCACAGTCGCACTCGGTTTCACAGTCAAACCCGAACTGATCACGAAGCTAAAAAAAGAACATATGTCCCGTTATTAGTAAAGCGACCTTGTATTTGAGTTTATTTCCATTCATTCGAAAAAAATAGCCACACTGTGGTACTGCACCAATGTTTGGTCCTGACGTCCGAACGGTTGTTCAAATGTCGCCAGCTTTGCTTTTGTTTGAACCTTTGTTTATTCATGATAAGCTCAAATCGGCACGCAGGCCGCTTTTCATTGAGGTCATGAGGGAAGAGGTAAGGGTCAGATACAATATAACAGAGATACACAGTCATTTGAGTCCTAATAACTCTATCAACATATATCATTACATATTTATGGTACAAAAATATACAATTTCTACAACGTACAACATAAAGTAGGGCGAAAGCTGGTTCATGGTCCGTGTCCGTTCGTTTAGTTCATTTCCGTTACTTCGGAGCCGTACGTGTGTCTGGCGGTAGGCTGTTCCAGACATTTGGTCCGCGGTAGGCTACCGATCTTCTAAAGATCCCTCGCTTGCACTCATCTAGCAAATAGCCTCCACCAGACCTTCCTACGCGAGGAAGGATCGTTTAATTGTAAAAAAAAAAGGAAAAATTGGCCAGATGAGTTAGTCCACGGGAAGGTTAGAATTTTCCCCCTGGGGCCAATGTCACTTCAACACTGAGTCCCGAAGTTACGCATAGCAGTCGTCGCCATGGAACCGGTGGTCAGACGATTTAAAAAAGAAAGTGAATTCCGAGCGAGTAAACGTCTATATTTGATTTAGTATGTAATTTCGGCGGAATCTAACGTTGTTAACAATTCCCGGCCAATTCTCGGTGTGGTTCAAGCAAGGACATAATGCCCTTGGTTCAAGGTAGCAGGATTTCGCCTATGGTGATTTCCATAGTTAAGGACCACAAGCTGATCGACATCGACGCGAATAGAATTATAGTAAGATGTCCTAGAGAAGCACAAAAACGAATATGTTTACGTTGATGGTACAATCTACAAAATAACTGAAAAAAAATGTTGTGGTTTTTAACATTTGACGACCACTTTTGAATGGGGTCATGCCTACAGTAAGGTTCGTACCTCGTCAGCTTTCACGTTAAAGTTTTTGCATACGGTTCAAGATTTAGGGCGCCGTAATTTTTCACTGCTACGTATACGCCAAAGTAATGATATAATGTTGTTCGAAAAGTATTAGTACATATATAAATATCGTTATCAACAGCATAATAAGACACTAAGGGATTGTCAGTTAGTTCTTAGGAATGCGGTCCCAAATATAATTGAGTCGTGTGACGATTTTCTGCCCGACTTGTTCTTGCAAATAAATTGTACCTAGCGCCTGATATGATATAATGGGGTGTGCAGCTGTCTGTAGGCCTTTAATACAAGTTGGATCAAGGAAAACAAAAGCCCCTCTACGAATCGGGAGTTCTTTGTAGTTAGTAGGTAGCTCGGTAGCTGGGTCCTTCGTAAAACAATAGTCCCTTTTTCCCTTGGATCACCGTGAAAATGGGGGTATTGTTTGTGCGTTTGAGTGTGTGTGCATGCCTTAGAGTGTATGTACTAGGTATTTGAACACACTGTCCGAACACTGCGGAAAATGACCGCAATGGTCATAGACTGAGTGTCAGAAAGGACAGTTCAGAGGTGGAAGGACGACTGAGTCATCAATCAGACACGACACTTCTGGTCATGGGGTCAATGGAAGAGACTACTAGTTCACGGGAGGTTTTGATATTTGTCCACCTGTTTGTCTGCATTTTCATAGATATATATTTTCCATATCCTAGTTTCTTGTTCTATTACTCCCTGAAAGTCCAAATGTCTCGTATGAAGGACTTTAAACATTACCAGTAACTTACAGATCGAGTTTTAGAACAACAAGGACAGTGTTGGGATTCAACCCCTAACCCAGTGGTACATGTACAGGAGCGACAAATAAGGAAATTCAAACATGTTCTGACCAAGGAGGTTATATAGACTACATGTATATAACCTCCTTGTTCTGACCTGCTTGTGGTTGTAGATCTCTCCGTTGCAGCACAGCCACAGATGAGGGTACTTCCTGATCCGCATGGGCTGCATGCCGTGTTCGCCATCGTTGATGCACAGGCGGTGGAACCCCAGCACACACCGGTCGAAGTGCCGCACGCTCTCCAGGCGGAAACAGTCGGGGCCTCGGTGTGCGATCTTCTGCGCACAAGAGCACTGCTCTGCAACGTTCTCACCGCCGCCGAATAACGCCCAAATACCACACATCGTACAGCTAGATCACAGACGTGAAAACGAATTTTGCAACGTCCCATCAAATCATAATAAGAACAAGAAAGAATGCTGCAAAACGTCCCCATATTGTAGCTCTTGTGTGTGACTGCCTACGAAACGCCCAAAATATAGAAATAAAATGTTTTTTTAACGTTCCATCAGAAGCACAAAAACAGCAAAGAATGCTGCGAACCCTAGCCCCGCCACATACACGGTAGGACTTCTAAACGTCTACTTACAAGGAAAATATGGTGTATACAAAAAAAAGGACATGAGTAACACATCAGATTTGCAATAAAACGTGCAAATATATTCAAAAAAACGCCCAAAAGTACCTGACTGTATACATGTAACTGCAAATTGAGATACTATCTATTGCATGGTCTGCCTACGTTATGCAACTTACCTTTCGAAGATACTGGTGTACAGGAATAGAAAAATAGGAACTGAGTCTCTAGTATTTCTGATAGATACTGGATACCTTATACAACGTGGTATGCTTATGTAAGTCTGCACGCTGGCGTAAATAAGCCTTCTGTAGACAATGATGAAAGTGATGAATTATTTACTGGTTCGACAAGTGTCTGGTGGAAAACTACAGGAACGCCCTGCGCCGATTAGCAGAAGGGAAAGGGCGTTCCTAGACCCCAAGGGATTTCTTAAATGACGCCCGGAGCAGAAATGTGATAAGTGATGTGTAACGCCTTCATTGCGTTCGTCACTTTGTATATTATGTTAATATTTGTATTTTCTTTGTTTGTGTGCTTGTGTGTGTGTTTTCTGTATATATATATGTGTGTGCATGTGTATGTGAGTGTGTAAGTTAATGTGTGTGCGTGTGTATGTGTAAGTACATTGCGTGCGCGCGTGTGTGTATGTGTGTGTGTGTATGCGTGTGTTTGTGTGTGTCAATGTGTGTTTGTGTATGTGTTTGTGTGTGTCTGTGTGTGTTTGTGTGTGTGTGTGTGTGCGTGCGCGCGCGCGCGTGTGTGTGTGTGTGTGTTGGGAGGGGGGGGCGGGTATGGGTTTGTGTACAATTGCTCCATGTGCGGCCATAAGACTGTTGGTTTTGAACCACTCACAAAGGGAAGGACCCCTACTCTTTTCGGTTAGTGGGGTTGGGTCTTTAAAGTGCTCGAGGTGTGGCCCTCCTCAAACACGGGACCCCTATTTTACGTCCCTAACCGAAGCTAGGTACTCATTTTCACCTGAGTGTAGTATACGTAAGGAAATCATTTGGCACCTCTTCAGAACGGAACCGCGAGGCCTTGACAGCATTTACCACGAAGTGAAGTAGGGTGCGTTTCCTGCGCGTGTGTGCATGTGTGTGTGTGTGTGTGTTAGCGAGCGTGCGTCTATGTCTATGTGTATGGGTATGTGTGTTAGTGCATGCGTGCCCGTGTGTGTATGTATCTGTGTATATGTACGTATTTTTGTATGTATATATATACCCTACTCTCTCTCTCTTCACCGCTCTTCAGCTGGCGCAAATTCTACCCGGCACAATTGTCAGACTTTCAGACTGAGCAGCGCAAAACACGTCACTGTGAAACCATGCCATCAGAACGTTACCGGCATTTCGACGACTAAACAGTTCTTCTACAAATTCGTCATGACAAGTCTAGCTTTAAATCCACATTTTTTTACTATTATCGTGGAGAGAAACTTTTATAATGGCGCACACTCCTGTAATACGTTTTCGTCGTTGTCTCCTTTAGTTTGGACGTCTCCTAGGATAGATACACGCCGTCTGCGTACCAACAGGACCATATGCATGGTGCGTTGTTCTGACGTGGACAGTTACGGAAATACCTGACTAAGTATTGCATATCTGCAGCTTCGTACATACTGAAAACTCACAACGTTCTGAGCGTGCAACACAAATATATCCTCCTTAACAGAGTTTTTATGGTATATCAGTTCAATGGCAATAGGTTTCTATATTGCACTTGGTTTCTTGTGACAGGGCCTCGCAGGGTCTGCTAGGGCAAGGACGAAACAGCCGTAACAGTCGTTTCTACATAGGGCTATTATACCCCGTACAACAAGGAACTGTCATAAAGTAAAGAACTGTTTAGTTAGTATGTTGACTGTCACTGAACCACGTTTTTGCTTTCCTCGCCTCAACAAGTATTGTACTTTAATTGTTTGGTACATGATGTGTATATTTGTTATTTGTCAATTTTTTTTAGTTGTAAGCAAACTCTGTTATTCAGGGTGACTTTTTCCCCTGCTCATGTACGGTTGCATTTGGCGATGATAAATAAATCTTATCTTGTCATTTACGTAGCCTCTACCAGGACCCGCGGATGGCTCGAAAATTGTAGAAATTGGCCAAATAGAGTGAGCAGTATGCTAAGCGGACTAACTTCTCTGGCATGTTATCCGTCTATTTGGCGAATTTCTACGATTTTTCCAGCAACCTGTAGAGCCTGGTAGAGGCTAATTCACGAGGCTAAGCCGTCAGAAGAAAAAAAACAAGTTGGTCACGTAGGGCCTGCTATGGAGGCTGCACACAACTCGTGACCATCAAACAATTTAATCAGAAATTCATTGGCGTTCTAATGCCTCGCTCCTTAAAATATCTGACTAAATTATGCATTTGCAGCCACGTAGATACCTAGAAGCTACGTGCCGGTGTAGTTTTAAGTAACAAAGACGCTGATTGGATATCTGGAGGGTGGATTGTGTCAAATTGACCGAGTTGATTTCTATCAGGCACAGTGATTGGTCGAACCTAACTATCGGACAAATAAGTTTGTATGTTAAGACCTGACCACTCCCGTTCATTTTCTGAGAGAACAACAGCCCGAGTTAGAGCTAGCGTTACCGACTTTTGGAACAACTGGAACTGAGTAAGTTTGTTTCCAGCTTCTTTTATACAATTTTTTTAGAATTCTACTTCATTTAAGATCACTTTAAAAAGAAAGGGAACTGTTGAAATGCCAAATTGTTGAAAATCGTGGTGAACAGTTGAAGGGAAAATTTCCGACGTTTTCATTTCCTTCATTTTAAAGTCTCCATTGATAGCAAAACTCATGCATGAAACTTCTATTGTGTTCTTTACATGTACACAGCCTCAGTATTGGCATCAGGTTGCACGTTTCCAGCCAGAATTATGTATGTCAACCAAGATATGAAAAATACTAACTACGAGGGTTAGCAGTGTTAAGATATGTTAAGCTAAAAAGTAGATAATGTTAGGTATGATAAGCTAAGATATGAAAAATGCTAACTCAAACGAAAACTACATGTGTTAGAATTCCTAAAATGTAAATCATTCGGCAGATTGGTGTTTCGTCGGATTCTAGGATTCAACTATGTAGCTTTCAACGTTCACGCTTGTCATGACTCACATGTATTTCGTGCGAGTTAGCTCGTGTTTTCAGTCACAAACATGGTAATTAATAAAACAATAAAACTCGGTATTCATCACCTGACCATCACATGGTTCGCCCCATGGCTTGCGAAAAACAAACAAAATTGTTGTAGAAACTGTCGACTCAATATCTAATTCAAACACACAGACACACAGACACACGCACACACACACACACACACACACACACACACGTACGCTGTGCAACACATAACAGTGAAAAAAAAATTGTAGAAAATGTCGACTCAATATCTAAATCAAGCGGGACAACTAACCTCATCCATGTTGTACTTTTAATTAGTCGGTGACTTAAGCCAACATGGACAATGGACGTGGCCTTCGGCTGGTGGCCGTCAGTCTGGCAATTGTTATCACCTCCATAGGTGGAGGCATTGTTTTGGGTGCGTTTTACTAAGCTTGCTTCTGTGTGTTTGCGCGCGCGTGTGTGTGTGTCTGTGTGTCTGTGTGTGTTTGTGTGTGTGTGTTTTGGTGGGTGTGTTTGTGTGTGTCTCTGTGTGTTTGTGTGTGTGTGTCTCTGTGTGTTTGTGTGTGGGTTTGCCTCTGTGTGTGTGTGCGTGTGTGTGTGTCTCTCTGTGTGTGTGTGTCTCTCTCTGTGTGTGTATGTGTGTGTGTGTGTGTGTGTATGTGTGTGTGTGTGTGTTTTTTTGTATGTGTGTGTGTGTGTGTGTGTGTGTGTGTGTGTGTGTGTGTGTGTGTGTGTGTTTGTTTGTGTGCGCTTGTGTTTTCTCAAACACTGCCCCGTATAATTAAAGAAGCCATAGACGGATTGCATAGATATTTTGTTGTTGGGTATGCCAGGCTTGGGAAGACAAAGGTCAATTATAGGCCGCCTGGTGGGTTTGTTGTTTTGCGGTGGCATTTCCTGTTTTGTATCGTTTGTTCTGAACATGTCTTGTAACTGGTTTAAATTAGCTTGTCCTGGAGCTGCGGGGGCGTTGACGTTGTAATAGTCAAGAACTTTCAAAGAGAATAACATGAGGAGAAATGAACGATTGATAATTATTCGCCAAAAATAGTTACTCAAGCAACTGGATACATTTTTTAAACACTCCTACGTTTCAGATAGCATCCGCTGTCTTTCGTCTGAAACGTCTGACTGTTTCAAAAATTTATCCAGTTGCTTGAGTAACTTTTTTGGCGTATCTTACTACCTGAATGTTTTACCTTCATCAACGATAGATAATTATTACTTTTGGTATGTAAGTTGGTTATACAAAGATGTACACAGTGAAATACAAATTATGCTTAAAGTATCTCAGTTCTTTTAATGTCATAATTGAATCATCTATGGCTATGTTGTGAAATTTTTGTACTGAAGCATTTCCTGTCTTTTTTGCACCAATCGTAAAATCATCATCATCATCAAAGTTTATTGCACAATAAATGTAACGGGTACAATGTATGGCAAGTTCGTAAGTAGTACAAAATGTCACGACATATATGTCTTTGCTTATTACTAACTGATTCTACAAAAATTAAGTCTAAACACTACGGTATCCGATAAGAATAATACAGAATACATATATGAAAGTATATTACATGATACACAGGAAACATCAGTTGTTTGCGTCAGAGATCAATCGATTTCTTTTTGGAATAGAGGTAGATATGTATTGGCCTATGTACAAGGAAATTGCGTCAGGACATGACATAAGTAAATTAAACGTTTCTGGGCTTGTCTTAGATGGTAAGGTTATGCTTGCATTGCTCGTGATAACATTCATAAGTGTCTGTCTTTCTTCAATATACGTGGGACATTAAAAGAAAATGGAATTCATCTTGCAGGATGTTCCCAGGGCGATGCCATGTGCGCGGATGGAAGCGAGTGCCTGCCCGTGGGATCTGTGTGTGACGCCGTGGTGGACTGCTCTGATACAAGCGATGAAGCCTACTGCGCGTATCTTTGTACGTATTGATTTCATTTCATTCTGTTTTCTTTTTCCAAACCACGACACAATACACATGAGCCATAGCCAGCTACTGCTGGTGTCGTCAGCCAAGCATAGCACATAACACATTTGAATTCTATAACAGACAATTATATATCAATTTCTGAGATATCTTCACAAACTTGATCTTGAAACATTATGTTACTTAAAACAAAACGGCAAAAAGTTTAATCTTTACTAACTTCTTTAGCCTTTTTCCTACCGCTGGATTTTTGTAGATCGTACTTATTTAGAGGTTCTCTGCACGAATTCTAAAATCATCGGGGCAAACATTTATTCTGAAACAGCCTCTTCGCTCGTGTACCCCGAATGCGATGATTTTTAAAAAGATATATGCGATTAAAAGGCGCTAGATAGATAGTTCTAAACCACTGTTCTTTAAAGTGGCGGATTTATGTAAACTGTTGGATTATTGTGGATGACGGTTTTACATGTAATGTTTTACAGCCGGTCCGCCTTGTACTGAGAGCCAACTGAAGTGTTTGGACGACACGTGCATCGATAGAGCCACGGACGTGTGTGACGGGGAGAACGACTGTGCCGATGGATTCGACGAAGAACGATGCTGGCTTGGTTGGCAAGATCTCGGTCAGACCACCGTAAGACAGCATGACCCGACAGCGCCTCCTTCCGGTCTGACCACAGCAGTGCAGCCCTACCCCACAACGCCTTCTGGTGGCGTGACAACCGCAGGACCACCCGACACCACAGCGCCTCCTGTCGGTCTGACCACAGCAGTGCAGCCCGACCCCACAACGCCCCCTGTCGGCCTGACCACAGCAGTGCAGCCCGACCCCACAACGCCTCCTGGTGGCGTGACAACCGCAGGACCACCTGACACCACAGCGCCTCCTGTCGGTCTGGCCACAGCAGTACAGCCCAATCCGACAGCGCCCCCTGTCGGTCTGACCGCAGAAGTGCAGCCCGACCCCACAACGCCTCCAACCCGGAAAGCTGATGACGGTAAGAAAGTGGGGCTGTTCCTTCCCTTCTTACTGGTTCATTCTAAAGATCCTATTTTTCAAACTAATCGCAGTCTTGATTGCTTAAAAGTCTTTTACGTATATGCTCTATAGTGAAAATGTATCCATCACTAGATAAATGCATTGAAGATAACAAGCTTTTTTCGGCAAAAGTAGGGTTTACTTTTTACTTTCGTACCTTCTGACAGGCTCCGGGGCGCGTGTTGCTACCATTGCCGGCAGCGCTCTGGCGTTCATCGCTCTGGCTCACGCTATCCTGGCCTACTATGACTAGGTCAGGTCAGACAGAAGCGGACAGCGTTCAGCAGCTAATGCATCGTACGGTTGCCTTTGGACCAACGCGTATTGGGTATGGTCTTTGTCACATACCCAGCGAGCATTGCAAAGATTATAATATACGGGGGTTCATTAAACTTTAAAACTTTAATCATAATACTACATGGCAGACTTGAAAGTCTGAAATGGATATGTATTTACATTGTACATGTATTTACATTAGAAGCGATATCATTATATCAATTGTGCGATTTATTAGCTCTAGTACACTCTAAACATAGCACACAGAAATCGACGCAAGGACAACCAGTATAGTAAACATGGGTGACAGGATTGTGTTCTTTAATACAATGCAGTGGAGAAAACATGTTAACGTTAACGACATCAGTCACTTGTTCAGCAGGGCTACAGGGTGCCTTATTGTATATCAGGTGCTGATCGACTTCATTCTCAAGACGGCATCAGATCCAAATAATCGAAACCCAGAAAAATGCACGTAGTTGAAAAAAATGAGTATCTGTGGCATATAAGAATTGCTTCTTCAGCTGAAATTGATGGAAAATATCGTATGTTGCTGTGTTCTAGGCGCTTACCTCGCTTACCTGCTGCTTTTACTACACTGCTGAAGTTACGATATTTTGTACTCGGTTTTACTGCACAAGATACAAATAAAACGATACAGGACAAAACGTAGGTGAGTTAATCGATTCTAATCCACCAACCGCTGACCTTAGGTCACAATGATGTAGCAAAGGATTATGGGAAGTGTAACTAGACACCCCCCCCCCCAAACACACACCTGACATTTTCGATCGGTGTACAGATCAAGCTATTGACTCGTGTACAACAGAAGCTGGTGAACAACAGAAGCTGAAGAATACAAAAATCTGTATGATGCAACAATTTACACTCACGTGTGCGGTACCACAATTTAGAATAACATGTTACATGGCCCCGAACTCACTTAACTCCAAAACATCCTATTATCCTACTTTTCTCCCAATAGAAACTGTTAAAGAACTTCATTTATTTAATTTCAAAAGACATTCCTTAACATTTTTTCGTTAAGAAAAGCAACTAAGAATTGTTCCTTTATTTCATTAAGATAAGTTCAGCTATTTCATAATTTCTATATATAACTCAAATAGCAATGACGCAGAACCGTTCGATACACCTGGGCACATATCCAACCACACGGGCAACACTTGTCAAGCTAAAAGATAAAGCATATGTACTCATTACTTCAGATCGATACTCTACATACCCGCGCTCTGCGTCCGTGCACAAAGGAGCTACTGTGTTTGAGAGTTGACCTTTGACCGCACGACTGGGAACGAGACTGCAAAGTGGCTGTAATGGCTTAGTCTGTCAAACTGAGCATAGTTTCAGGATTACGTCTTTACACTTCTGATACGGACGGAGATTGTGTAACGTTAGCTCTCATATATAATTCTGCCAGGCATCAAGACCCCTTAAGTTAAAGGCACCCAGACCATATGGGCATACTCGATATGTAATGGTATAGTGTTATTGAAACTTACTATGTGTAGGAATGACTAGAAAATGAGTTTTTTTATTCAAGTTTAAAGCCTCATGAAATGCTCTTGGTTCCTTTAAGAGAGAAAAAAACATTAAGAGATCTACTAATACAGCATCAGTAATCCCTGAGGTGTGCACACTTCAGATATCCAGGTGTTCAAGACATTCTTGAGAAGGCCTCGATTACACCACTTATTTCTTATATTGTGGTTTTAGGGCACTCTCCAAGCAGAGGAGGGGTTCCGGCTGGTTATTGACGTGTTTTTAGGCGTTTTGTCGGGCTTTCTACTTTGTCTTTTTTTGTGTCGCCAACCCCCACACACAAATAAAGACAAAGTAGAAAGCCTAAAAACAAAAACGCCTAAAAACATGTCAATAACCAGCCGGAACCCCTCCTCTGCTTGGAGAGTAGTTTTAGCGTACCCGATAAAAGTAAGAGAGTTGACGGTATCTAGCAACGTTGCCGTCTTTGTGAAGATAATGCTGTCTAGTATTATAGGACAACGTTGAAAACGGACATTTACCAGACTGTTTGGGAGGGTGGCGTTGTGTGTAGAGCTAATCTGGATTTACATTTGGATTTAGGTAGCTTTTATACGTCATATGACGTCATTAACAAAATTTGACCTTTATGCATTTTTTATATCTGTCTTATTGTATCATATATTCAGTTTTGGCGAACAAATTTGCAAAGGATTGCCACATACGGTGCATGCTGACAGTAAAATACACGGTGGCAAAGTCTATCACTGTAGTACCAGGCCGGGCAAAACAAAGGCGCGCGATGGGTGGGATCTGCCAAAAACTAGACAGAAATTTTTAAAAAATGAATCCTAATGTAGCTGCATAATCATGTATTTTGAAAGAAGTTTTAAACTTGGCTAAAACGGTGGAAAATCAAAATGGGGCAAGTTACAGTAGGTGCCAAAAAAATTAGCATCGAAACTTTATACAAATGCGCGAAACGCAATTTGTGTGTAGAGTAACAACTTGCTTCATGACAAATAGCTAAACAAAATACAGAAAAAGCTTTAATGATATTGAAGATAGTACAAATGACATAGCACTGGGGTATAGTAGCTGGTACTCCAAGTGTTCGTATGAGGGTTCGACTGCTGCTGTTGCAATCCAATTACCGGCCAACATGGCCACCGGGGGATCCATTTCATGATTATTATGACGTCAATGGCAACAAAGCCCTGGTTTTACTTATTCACACACCAGACTACCAAACCGCACGTGTAAGCGTTCCTTACTAATTGTTGCTGTTATAACTCAGAAGACAAATGACCAGCAAGGTTAAAGTTGAGTGTAACGTGTTAACAAACCTCTTCAGAACTCTGCATGCTTTGGGCAACATCCGTTAACGTGACGTCATAACCCAGGACAAATCTCCACATTAGGAACAATTCTGCAGAATCAATATCCTCATGTGGGAAAAAGGTTTGTTTCTAGACGGCCATATGAGCCTTATTTTATGGATAACATCGTCAAACTTTTTGTCAATTTCTAAAAAAGGATTTAATGATTGACAAAATGATTGAAATAGATCAAATGTTTCAGACCTGATGTGAGATTGCGATTGAAAAATAAAATCAGTAAAAAAGAAGAGTATCGACACAGGCAAAAAAAAGGAAAAAACATTAACGTGTATTCAGGATATACTGTAACAATACGTTATTATTGTACATGAATCAGCGTAAAAACAAATCTAAAAAAGTTTTAATGGATGTTCTTTTACCGTTACTTCGGAAGTTGGGACTCAAGCTAGCAACATGTTTAAGGAAGAGAAGCCACATTTTGACTACGCGTAGATGATATCCACGAAGTCAAGCTCGTCAGGCCTACATTTAGCTATGGGTGGTACCGGGTTATGAGATTTCTAATCAGAATTCCTCTGCATCGAAGAAACATGGCACACAGAATGTAAAAGACGTGGTGTCACGTTTTTGATGAATTTAAACGTTTGGAAAAAAATCTGTCCAACTGTTTTCAACAAGGCGTCTTCCAAAATTAGAAGATCGTACCCGTGAACAATATTAGCTGGAGGAAACCATCTACTAAGCATTTATGGTTCAGGGGAGAATTAAAGAAGATTAATGTTTGTTATTAAATTGTTTATGTTATTCTCGGTGTTCTTGGCGACAAGCTTGTACGAGCCTAAAATACTAAGCGACAGTATTATGCAATCATGCAGCTGAGCACTAAAAAAGTTGTGACATTTCGTCGGATTTTTCGCCCCGTTTCAACGCTTAAGGGTGAAGGTTGCAGACCCGGACTAAGAACAGGATTTGTTGAACATTACGAGACCAAAGTTTGGGTAAACTCGCTCCCCTGCCGCGACAGAGAGTCAACACAAACGAGCATATACATGCAGATTAGCACGGAAAGTTTGGCTCCTGAATGGTATTTGCAATAATTACAAAGCAAACATACTTTGACTGGAGACGGGGCCAAACAAAGCCGCCCTTCTGATCGCTATCTTTGAAAGTCCGGTATGATAGTCTCGATACCAGACTCTTGTAGGCCTTAAAGTAGTGTTCTGGTTCATTTTTGATAAGTTTAATAACTATTCTATCACCAATGACGTTGTCCTTACTATTTTCTTTCGTACGATAGAAAATGATTGCATAGTCGACATAAACCGAAGCAGATTGATTTCAAAACACTGCAATATGAAAACAGCAAGCTATCATACCATATGGAAAAGGCAACATCAAATTCAAAAAGACCTTAATTTTAAATCAATGCCACGAATACACTACGTCTTCGCAAGCTAAGGTGAATTTACAAAGCAATTTAGAAACAAAAAGACATTTTTGATTTGAAGTAAGGGTCTAGGTTCTTCTCACTGGTACGTAGATGTAACAAATAGTCCTAAGAAGCCTGGAGTGAAGTCTAAGCGTGACACACCGCCCTAGGTGGACTGTGCAGCGAAGGGCCGGCAGTAGAGGTGCGCAGGTTTGTGAGGGGCTGACAGAAATCAGACGACAGACGACACGGACCCAACATGAAGGCTGTTCTGGGATTGTTCCTTCTGTGCCTGGTGGCACTTACGCAGGTAAGAACACACGTTCAGCCGTGTAAAATAATTCAGAGTTTAAAGGAAACCCAAGCCTGAAAATCGGATTTTGAAAGTCAATTTATTTGGTCATTTCTATACATGATTAGTTCAAATAACACTATCACAATGTACTAGTAGCGACGTCCATCATGCAAAAATACGACGTCGTTGTGATTTGAGAGCTCAATAAAAATCGTTGACGGAGGTTTTGTAGGCTCGCGAAACTAAGGGAATCAGCGTACACGTTTTGCGTGGTTTTGTAATGCTCAAAGTTATGCGAATGTGCTAGTTAGTGTTAGTAAATTTCTTCTTTTTTTTATTCCACTTTTTTGGGCCCTAATATTGCTTTGGTTGCCTTTAAGAATGTCATTAGCGCAAGACCTGAAAGTTTGACGGGAAAAAGTAAAATCTCAGATTAAGAGTTTACAGTTTAATGTACACAGTTAACAGAGGACGCAAAGTCAAAGATACCGACATAAAAATTACCTTAAAAAACTGACCAACGGAAATTACAAATTACTCAGGTAAGAAACGCTTCTTGACGCCACTGTATCGTAACTTTCACGGTCAAAGATTATAATTCTTTCAGTATATATATGAGGTTTGATAGTGTTGAGTAAGACCAGTTTATGCGCTAAATATATATGAATTTGAATGCAGAGAATGTATAAAGGTACACATATGAACAGAAACGCATATGAACAGAAATAGAAGCAAGGATAACCGCAGATTTTATCGATTGCACGGTATACGCGCGCATTTAAATTCAGACTAAAAAGTAGTATGGTACGGTACAATAGACAAAACACGTAACAAACCAACTGTACATGATACTTCAGCACTGGATAATGTTTGGCTATTTGTGTTCGCTTTGCCCCTACGGTAAGCTACACGGGGCTTTGCAGTGTTAACGGATTTAGTGCGATTTCGAGGTTCTCTATCGGTGTATATTAACTACGGCGGTAAACGGTGGATTTATCATTAGAAAATGTAATCCAGAGTATGTTCACCTTTCTATCTACGTACAGATTTCCAACTCTGAATAATGTATAGTAACTGGAACACCAATATTTTGTATTTCAAAGTTCTCTCATTTGCGGATATAAATTTTGCTTTGTCGGATATGCATTTTAATTTGTTCAGTGCCAGAACTAAACAGTTCTTGTTTTTTTACCCAAAAGTACACTGTCAAGTCAAAATGAATGGTAGTGTAATGAAACATTTTGTTTGTAATAGACGGTTTACTTCTGAGGTTTGGAAGTGGACCAGTAAGTATTCATTAGTATCAACGAGACATTTCGGCGGACAAAGGTACATATAGATATTATCAAAAAGTACAACCATGTGTATCAATGCCCTCACACCTTTCATGACCATTCAAGTACTTACATTTTTTCCATCTACCGGTAGCCGGTCTGGTAATTCTTTTTACACATACCTCTTGAATCACATAAATAGCAGAACTATATATATATAACCTGCAGTTGGTTGAGAAAAAGATACAGTTCTTCAGACTAAGAATCGAGGTCACTGCAGTATTAACAAAAGCGACCACTCTGTCTAGCTATCTCCTACTTGAGATTATCGTGGTAACAGACGTCATATTTACAAAACCAAAAGTGTTCATTTGTAAGGCACACAAATAACCCTTCGGATAGGACAGTTTATAAGATTGTTGGATTTGAAAATGTTTTCGGAAAGACCACCTGAACTAAACCAGAGAAACGCTCCTATGAATTTATAAAAGAAGTAGTTTGCAACGAAAGTTGTCAATTACATGAACTATGACATTACAACTGGGGGAATCAAAGTTCCAAGATCTTACCAAAATTTTCGTTAAGCTAGACACTATAAATACACCACAAAAAAGTCGGTTGGTTTTTATCTATAATCAACCGTTTTCACATAGAAAACATTTTACTTTGCGCTCTACTAATGGGGACACACTGGTAGTTCTTTGGCCTGTGTACTGTAGGACCCGGTCGCGATTGTCCTACGATCGTCGAAAGATCGCGAACTGTAGATATTCCTGGATTAGTCGTGCCTTACGAAATGCAGCTATTACGGAAAAGGCTGTCTTAGATCCTGATCGGCGGTTGATTTTGTCACAGCCTGCTTGAAAATTCACATCCGTACGGCCTCCTACGACGAATATGACCACGTACGCCGCTACTTCTTGCCTCGAGAGCGACATATTTGCCCGACAGAATTCTAGATCTTCTTTTACTATCGCTTACAAGTTACATACACAATACAATCACAGTTCCCTTTATTAAGCTGTTGGAAAGGTTGTAAGGTTCAAGTTCTTCTTTTCTCCTGAGAACACGAAACGGACCTCACACGTGCGGTAGCTTCGGTGATGGGGTGTATTACTACTTAAAATCCGTCTCACGAATTGCCAATTTTCTCCACTACGTAACACGTGTACATGTGTTTAACTAAGTACGGGATGACACTGTTTCTATATGAAAAGTTATTACTGACGTCAATTTGTATATGACATTTATGTTACTGAATTACTGACTGTGTTGTTTATGTTGTTGGATGGAAAATGAATAATAAAAATTAAAAATATAAAAAAATAAAAATAAAAATAAAAAGTCCGGGATGGTTCTTTATCCTTTATCAAAAATTGCAACAAGACAATACATAGTGGGGCGCCAGGCAGACAAGCTGATGTTGCGGACCACTCAACATTACAATTACATTGAACACAACAACAAAACACGAAGCCGATTACGATTAAGCCGTATACGTACCTTTTGGGGTCCACGAGGAGTAGTCGACTATATAGCACTATATAGTATTTTTGCTTTAGTATTTTCAACTATTATTGCTACTTCGTTAGCTTGTTATCACCCAAAAGGGTTTTATTCAAACAATATGCTCATTTCGTTGGAAGCGGGACTGAAAATTATGCTTAAGAATCAAAATCTTATATCCGATGGCGTGGCGAAATTAGATTCCATACATCTCTCAATTCTTGTGCCCCAAACTTTATTCAGGTCAATTTTGTAAGCATTAACTTGTACATCAATAACACCCATAACTTCGTGATGCCAGGTTTATCATTAATTCTCCCACGTCATAACTTGTGATATCCATCACACCATGACGTCATAAACCTCACGATCTTTGTTCTCGTGCCTTTGTAGTTAACTATGTTAAAGTTAAGGACCAATCGCCGAACGTCAGAGCCATTTGTTAAAACAATATTCACCGTGTGTTACTTTGGCGGGGCATATCGATGTTATCGGACAATTTCTTCTGAATTTGTTTTCAAAACCTTTGTGAAGTGTTTTCAAACATTTTATTAACATAAACATGTCTAACATCCCGAGGCTTTATCTATCTTGTTACCCTGTGTCAATAAGATTCAATTTTGTTTGGAGAGGATTGATTTCAACAAATAAGTAGTGAAAGACAACAAAGGATTGTAAAATACCGTGGCGGACAAGTACATGGGTTCTGTACCCTATTTTACACTACGCCACATTCCTTTTTCTATTTAAAAACGCATCAGTATTTCACTCTAAATGCACCCGTATTCTAGATGCTACACACACTTATTTCAGCTTCTACAAATCACATTTCTTAGCTACCACACGCTACTCTATTTCACTGCGAAAAAACACTATTTCTTACTTCTACACGCCTCTACTACACACACCCTCACTGCATACAGCAGTCCGAGGTACGATGGCCCACAAGAACAACAAGAGTTCCACGACCTCATATCTCCATGAACAATTCTATTCATGCAAATGACTTATACATTTGCATAATATATGCTTGGTTATAAACACCTTTATCTAACCTACACATGTTGCAGTATTGACTCCTATCATTTTCCAATTAGATTCAAAGTGGTGTTTTTGCATTAATTATGCAAATTAGGAATTCATTTGTATAATTGGTATCTGTTGATGCTCCACTGTCCATAAACTACATATGTTACATGTATTTGAGTCTGATAATGGAAAACATTGCAAATATGAATTTCCCTCATTAGCTATGCAAATTAAGTCACAATAAGCATAATTTGCACTGCATTATGTATATCTCTGTCTACGCTACCTGCATACTATGTATCATATTGACAGTCCTATAATGTTCCAATTAGATGAGATATGGTATTTTGCATTAATTATGCAAATAAGGAATTTATTTGCATTATTGGTATCTGTTAATGATCCACTTTCCATAAACTACATATGTTACATGTATTTGAGTCTGATAATGGAAAACACTGCAAATATAGATTTTCCTCATTAGCTATGCAAATTAAGTCCTAATTAACATAATTTGAACTTCATTGTGTACATCTCTATCTAAGCTACCTGTATACTAAATATCATGGAAATCCATCGTTCCTTTGTTCAGTTATTCGCCTTAGAAGATTTTCACGATAACGCCCCTGCAGTTCCAGAGCAAGCTGCTAGGGGGCCCAAACCCACACCACGTCTTCATTACACCACAAGCTATCTGCCGCCAAAAAATCAAGACCACAGCACGTCCAGGTCAAAAGATACAAAAATTGAAGTTCTGCTGCAGTACCAAGGTCACATACCAGGGGGCCCAAAAACGACCTTTAACTTCGGCTTCACAACACCTGCCCACATACCAAATATCATCGTAATCCATCAAGAGGTTCTTGAGTTATGCTGACTACAGTAGTGCGGAAACACAAACAGACAGACAGACAAACACACACACAGACACACCCAAAACAATATCTCCATTTTTCATGGAGATAAATATCGTCATCTTAGGCTATTTTAGGATTGCAGGGTGTGTGTTGATATGCATGTGAGGTATTGAAGAAACCATCATCATATGAAGAATCCAATCTATATCATGTTTTCCCATATTGTGTAAGTTTGCTTCAAGTGAGATTTTAGAATGAAATTTAGTTCTATATTTGAGGAGAGTCACTTTTACATCACGTTTAAGAGTCTACATGCAAACGTACAAACATTCCTTCACGGAGGATTCCCTACAAAAAAAAACACCAAAAGCAATTGCTACCTGACTCTAGTTACGCACAATATATGTCAAGAATAATCCGTACACACAAGTAATTGTATTTGCTTACAACATGTGAAAGGTGCAAGGTACGAATGCCAAGGATAATGTTCGTTAAGTAAAGTTAGCAGGAGTCTAAACTAACATTGTAAAGTTGCCTAGGTTAACTCAACTCCACGTTGGCCAGAGCAAACATCAATTCACAATGTAAATACGGATATCTCATTCACTCAAACATTCCTCACATCATACTGGTGCCCTTTGCCAATGGACCTAAAACGTTCATTCTATCTTTATATACACAGGCCATGGTTCCAACAAACCGCTACATGCGCTGCAGTGCCGACACGGACTGCAAGGCGTCGCAGTGCTGCATGGACATCGGCATTAACGAGCAGGTGTTCTCCTGTAAGGAGATTGGGTCCCATGGAGCTCCGTGTGCCCTCGACGGCAACAGCAGGTAATGGGGGTATCTGCAAGTTTATAGACTTAACTAGGGAAACAAATAGACTTAAAGGGTGACTATTGTATTTGATTGTTGATTTGATTGGTGACTATTGTGTTCATTTTGTGTTGCATTTATCTATTGTATTAAATGTATTTTTCTTGAATTTTTTAAATCTTATTTGTGACTATGACGTATGCATTGTTGGCCATGCTGGAGGGTTTTACTTGAACGCTTATATGCAATACGGAATTTGTATAGTCAATTGTAGTCAATAGATTGAAACACTTTGGCTGGGTTTACACACGAATTTCCAAGCACACTTCGCCTGGATACCAGACCTTTCGCGCGATGCGATGATAAGCCTTTTTGGCCGGGGAAGACCTGGTAGTAGGGATAGAGTTAGCACCCGGGCGCGCTTGGCAGCCGAACCCTGATATCTATCGCGCTAGCGCGAGAGATAATTAGTGGGCCGTGTGCTGTCTGTGGCGGCGGCGCGAGTTGCTTCCCCGGCCGAAGGATTAGCGCCAGGAGCGCGGTGGTCTGGCAACCAGGCTAAAGCACACTCGGAGTGCGCACCTAGTGTACTTGGAAACGCGTGTGTATATTGGGGCACTGGGCCATTGAGGACTCCGATTTTAAGCAACCAGTATGGTGGTTTTGGCGTCACGTGCAAGCACCAAATAGATATACATAAACGACGCCGTCGCCGCCATGTTGGAACGGTAAATGGATCCAAGATGATGTGTGGTCATATATAGATATATCGTCTCTACATTTTCTGTGACGAGTAAAAAAAGCTAACTAACGGTGGGGATTGTTTGGACCAAGGAGGTTTAATCTTTGTTTGGACCACTTCTCAAATAATGACCAAGCACGCCTCTTTAATCTACCAACATGGCGGACGATAGATGAAGTCACATGACTGCACACGCATGGCGGTGCATACTTTGCGCAAGTGACGGTCAAGTTACTGTACTCACATGGAGCACGTGACTGTCACGTGGATGTACAAATATGGCGCACGTGACTGCAACGTGATTATACACGTGTTATGTTTCAGGTACTTCTGCCCCTGTGAGCTCGGGCTGACGTGCAGGCCACGTGACCCTGAGAAGTGGGAGTTCTTCATCGCCCGCTACTACATGAGCAAGGACGAACTGAGCAACCTCGGCCTATGCAAGGAGTGAACGTCACTTCCGGTGGACTAACGTCACTTCCGACCAGCCGTGCTCTCGAACTGACCGCCCTCTACCCTATAGCCTAGTGGCATCTTAATGGGGGAATACAATGTATTGAGACAACGCAAAACATTTGGTCGCTTTTAATTTGAACAGACACATAAAGAAACTTTCGCCATCAACAAATTGTTTTAAAACATTCCAAACAAACTTTTTTGGTCAAGTGGTCGAAGCATGTCCATATAGTCGACATGTAAACCTTTAGTATACAATATGTGGAAACATAAGGCTCCCAAAATATGACTTGGTATTCGGAAAGTGCCTTTTCAAGTTCAAAGTGACCGGTGTTCCAAGCAAACGCCTTGTCCTGATTCCGTCTGAACTTCATTCTATTGACTAACTAAATGCTAACTTCTCTTAGAATCTGCCCTTGTCAACAGACACTACCGGAAAATGTTACTAGGAACTAAGTTAAGAGAGGCATTGTAACGACGAATTGAATAAAATCAGTCTGTACAAGAACTGAACGTCACTTCCGGTAAACTGACGTCACTTCCGGCCAGCTGTGTTGTCGGTATAAATCGCCAAAGCAAGTATCGCTTTCCTGTCTTTTGCCAGTCACCAGTTAATCATTGAGACTTCATGGTTAGAATTTATCTCTGCTAACATTTTTGGTCCTGTATCTAACCTGGACTGCACGGAAAGTACGTACAGATGCTAGCGCTGTTCCATGAACATTAGTTCTCCACCCCATGTACTTGTGTTTACTGTTTAGCCTTGCTTACCATTTCATAGCAAAATTGTGCCAAGAATTTCTCCATTTAGTATATTGCATCTCCATTTAGTATATTGCATGAGCTTCCAAAAAACATTTCGGCATCGACTGAGATAAAGAAAACTATTAAACTGAGATTAAACTCCTTTCAATGTTATCCTTTTAGCTCCCTTCTGACCAATCAGGACAAGGCTTTGTTCCATAGCTTCTTCTGATTGGTCCTTCGTTTCCTTGTCAAAGGATGGGACATTTCAATAAAAGGTACTGTAGAAGTAGTCAAAGCAGCAGAATTCGTTTGGTCATTGTGTCATTTCTTTTTTAATTAAGATACTATTAGGTACTAATGGCATACATGGTAATCACCCGCATCTGTTTATAACAAGCAATGACTCAAAATGATACGCTATGAATCCATATTAGAAGTGTACTTTGCTAATGTCAAAAAACATACTCATGGGTCAGAAACGTTGCCTAGCAATTAACACAGGAACTGTAATAATTGGCTGTCAGGCGCCACCCTGTTAAAAGCATCACAAACACAAATACACATATATTCTTAATGCAAAACATCGTGATTCATTGCAGTAATAGTAAAGATTTCAAGGGGACGCTTTTGATATATGAGGATGTTGCTTCTTTCGAGTGCAAAATTGCACTTTTAATAAGGATTGCAAGTCAACGCTTATATGTCACTACTTGTGCGGTCAGAATTAGGATCAATCATCCATCATTCGACCAAATGGATTTAATAATGCTTGTTGTCCACACACAAGCAAGCGACCTGTCCATAGTGCTGAACTCTACAGATTCCAACACACACACACACACACACACACATACACACACATACACACACACACACACACACACGCACACACACACACACACACACACACACACACACACACACACACACACACACACACACACACACACACACAAATACACTTCCCCATATACTTGGCCATGACAATCAACGCCACACCCATCATACATTCAAACAAATTATGTATTGTTTAAGATAGTAAAAGGTGAAAGTTAGTAATAATTAACATCACCTTGCACAGATTATGCAAATGCCGACGTCATTTAAGGGTGAAATGCTAAAATGGAAATCTGCCAAAGAAAATTACTTCCTCACACACCATCTTTGCAATCTTGGAACAGAGGTTCATCAATTAGAGTAGGTCATGCCAGTGACCCTGTTTATCTGTCTGTTTTGTTTTTTTTTTCTTTTTTTTTAGAAATTAGAAAAACCTCGGAGATGTGAAATCTTCGATTTCATGTTAACTCTTTGGTCTAGGACGTTACATGGTATTGAGAATATGTATGCGATTTTAATCATGAAGATCGTCAAAGATTGCCAATTATTTTTCTTTCATTATTTTCTTAGACGTTAGAGCAGTAAGAGCATAAATTCATCATCAAACATTAAGCTGTTAAGAAATACACATTTGTGCTCAAGTTCGAGCGGCACATTTGCCTTATCATTTTTGCGGCCAATGGATTATGTAACTTCTATCTTCGCTACCACCCCTCTGGCAGTGTGGCCATAAAATCTATCTTACGTTCTGCATAAATTTGCATTTCCTAGTACCTTAGTTCAGCACTGAAGGAAATAGAGATCATAGGGCGACGCAACCAAATGAGAATATGTCAAGAACGAGATATTGAAGATCTCATACCAACGTGAAATATTTTTAGGTTTATAATTTTTTCTTGTTTAATTCATTATTGTGAATTTGTCCCTGATTCTGTCTAATGCGTTCCCTCTGGCTCTCATAGTGCAACAGACATCAATATAGCAGGAATATGAAGACAGGAAATGAGCGAATGAATAAACCTTATTGCTCAACAATCGCACATGGTTGATGAACGGCATCAAATCAACAATACTATAAGGCTAGTCTATACAACAATTTTAACTACATAATATAACAGTATGTAATTTACAATAAAGTGATACATGGGTAATTCGGTCTCGGTTTTGGAATGATGTATAAAGAATGTGGTAAGCTGTTTTGGACCTTTCTAGGACCTTTGACCTAACTTCCTGTCAGTTGTCTCCGACGTGCCTGCGGTGGGTACCATTTTGACCTCAATTTCAACCTCCGCTTCCTTTCAGCCTAAGATGACACTGTTTTCCCCTTTACTTCCAGTCACTCTACTATTACGGTATTAGAAACACTGCGGACACTCAAACAAACAAACGGACACACCAAAAACAAGGTAACGTGCTCCCTGTCGTGTTAAATACGTGAACCGAAAACCACCAGTTCGACCTCGATGCTTTGTGGTCATCCTGTTTACATCAGATGAGCCATTACCTGCGAAATTGGCCAGACATGGTCAGCTCTTTTTCCCAAGGACGGACGAGAGTTATATAACCCGGCTCGGATATTGGATACAAAAGCCGCAAAGCCGCCGAGGATTAGGGTATAATTATTGGGCGGCCAGAGAGGCACCAAGGCAGGCAGCTTGTTACAGTAAGATATTGGACGGTTCTAGGCATGTGTCGCTGTTTGGGGAAATTCCTTACACCGAGCTATCGATCTCCGTTCTATGTCAACGAGAGAGAGGCCCTACTCAAGGACCCTGAACAATTTACGACACGTTTGAAATATGAGGGAACATAAGTGCTTTCTTAACGATGTCAGCATCTTTAGGCGGTAAGATGTATTTGTAGTTGTCTAAGACAAGTTTCTTTGCAAGATAGACAGAAATTCGAGCATTCGAAATCCCATCTTTTCTAAGAATGAATTAGTTTTTTTCACCCAGAAAATCGACATCTATCGCACTGCAGTCCTCCCCTAGTAGGATATCTGGAGCCGCATAGACACGTTTGAAATGTAAGTGCTTTCTTGACGATGTCAGCATCTTTAGGTGGTAAGATGTATTTGAACTTGTCTAAGACCATTTTGGACTGATCGACAGAAACTCCCATCTTTTCTAAAAATGAACAGAAACAGAAGTTCAGGAGTATGAAGTATAAAGTAGAGTAGATTTATTCGTCAGCTAATTGTCATCTTTCGCACTGCAGTCATCCCCCAGTAAGATATCCGGAGCCGCGTAGTTCCCGTTCAAAACTTTTATTCAGTCAGTCGCCCAGGCCGGTTTCGCATATTTCGGCGGTTTCGCGATGCGCATATTTCTCTCGATATGAACCACACTACAATACTAAGGTTGAGATTGAAAAAAGACTACGCTTGAATAGTACACTGTGCCAAAGAATGCTATGACTGAACTGCCTTGTTTTGCTTGTATCTGAGAGACAAATGAGCTCTGTCCGTGTTGCGCTGTCTTGGGAACAGTCCTCAGTCGAACTATCGATCCAAAATGTTTGCTAACGAGGAAGACCTAAGTCGAGGACAATGAATAAACTAGTTCAATGTACAATAAAATGAGCCATGCCTTTTCTTCATATGGAGATTCTTAAGAAATCAGACAAACGTTGACCTGTATCATAACCCAATGGGAGATGTTCCGTAAGTTTTAGTCTCGACAATTAGGTTGTCTATTCTATTATTTCTATAGAACCTTATACGCAGTACAAGTTGCCTCTTCACATATTCAAGTTGTGAAAAAACATCGTTGCAATCTGTTGTTTCTTAAAGCATAGTTGTCTCTGTATCATGGGTCAAAAAAAACGTAGTCGAATAAGTCTTAAATGTCCAAATATATGTAATCTATCCATAAACTATTAGAAAAAAGCATCATAGCTAATCACCCTTTATTGAACTGGGACGGGGACGCTACAGACTTCAAGCGATCTTTGACCCGCTGCTGACGTCACAATCCTGAAATCAGCGGCGCGGAACGACTTATAGGTTGTTCGAAGTCGATACCTTTCCCCGTCCCCTCAGTTATCCTTTAAAAAAAAGACCAGAAAGCTGGTCGAAATTGTGTGACTACACTCTATGTTTAAGCAAAGTTGAATCCTTTACCATGAGATGAATAATGGGACGGGAATCGTTCCCCCTGGCTGTCCTAAACTCGGTATTTAACCGGCGGTGTGGCGACCTATGACGTGCGCATCTATACAGCTGATTTTCCTGAGATAGAGTTCAGCTCAGGGGTTTACCGTATCCAAGGCAACGGCGCGATGTCCTTGTACTGTAATGTTGTGTAATGGAACATTGGTTATTCCAGTACCTTATCGCGGAGTACTGCTGGTACTGGTCAGACCGGGCCATATGGACGGAGATCGATCTTTTCGCAAACGCAAAGTAAAGAGATTAAGTTCTCAGCGTTGTTGGGTGGTTTCCAACGAAAGGACTTTTTGCTTCAGACCGGGAAAGTGCAATACTGGTTGGCTCTGTGAGGGCATTTGTGAGTGTCTGTGTGTGTCTCTCTCTGTGTGTGTGTGTGTGTGTGTGTGTGTGTGTGTGTGTGTGTGTGTGTGTGTGTGTGTGCGTGTGTTTTTCTGTGCGTGTCAATGTATGTGTGTGTGTGTGTGTGTGTGTGTTTGTGTGTGTATGTGTGTGTGTGTGTGTGTGTGCGTGTGCGTGTGCGTGTGTGTGTGTGTGTGTGTGTGTGTGTGTGTGTGTGTGTGTGGATGTCAGCGCATATGTTTTTATGTGTGTGAGGTGTGTGTTTTTTTGTGTCTGTATATGTGTGTCAGCGCGACCATTGCTCTATGCGTACTGAACATAATAATAACTTTATTGCACAACAATTGTACAAGGTACAAAGTATGGCATCCAATGGCACATAGATAACATTCTATTCGGCTAATCAATCTATCTAATACAGTATGGTGTAGTAGTATGGGAAGACAATGGGATTTTACAATCATTGGAGGAGTTTCTTACTCCTAGACATTCTTTGATATATTTTCCAATGTTTACCATGCACATGCCATTATGTACTTAAATTTGCTATTCAAGTCTATTGAGATAAATCCTGGTAAATTCGACGATGGCATTGAGTGTATACATGTAATGAATTACGTAAATCAAAATATTTGGGACAATCAAAAAGTGATATTCGTCTTCAATTACCTCTGGTCACATACACATTGCAGTCCCAGCTGCAGAATCTCCACCATGTGCTCTACCAGACCAGAATGATACCGACCTCCGCATACTAAACCCGAGCGGTAGAACGTTGTGCGGATGAAGTAGGTCAAGAGTGCATCAGCCCGTTCATCCTTTGTGAGCTGAATTCTATAAGGCGGAGATAAATAGAGCGTAAAGCTGAACACAAAATCACTTTATCCGAACGTGAGGAGGCTGCCGTATTAGATAGATAGCAGCATGGGAGGTTTTATTGAGTTTTCTTTGGGAGGTAGAAGCTGCCGCAAGAGCTTTCAATGACAAATAAAGAAAAAACATCTTTAAACGCATCCATAAAGCCCCCATCTCACTGAACCCGCGGCACACTTTGTGTGTTTTGTTGTCTTTTTGGTCATACCTGTACGTTTTGAATGATATTCTCATTGTTATGTCAAGGATAACAAAGATCCAGTTTAGGACACAGCGGCGCCGCCAGCGTGCCGCGGGTCCAGTGAGAGGGGTCTTGAGGAACACGTAGAGATTTTATGTTTCTAGCATTCAAAGAGAAGACGTAGAATCAAAATGCCAAAATGAAGAACTTTTAGAGATTGCCAAAAGATTTGAAAGTTTATCTTCACGAAAAACAATACAAGCCAACGCCTCGTAGCATTCGCAACGCGCGAGGGTCCTTACTTTATAAACGTTTATCTATACTAGCTGGTTGAAATAATTTCTTGATTGAAAAATTGCGGTTTCTCACTGTTACTAATTAAACATGTTATTGTCTACTTCATTGAAATATCTATATCCTGAAAAATTGCTTAGGGTCCACGATTAGGGTTGCACTTTAGATATATGAAAACAGCTGACTATATAGAAGCATACACGGTAGATTAATCGGCAAGTTAAGTAAGTAATAATTTTGCTGAAATATACGTTTTGAATTACACCCACATACTCAAAAAGTTCAATGCATTTCAGTGTTACTTCTTTCATCATCCATATAAATCTATTCATATATTGCTGCTGATGTAAGATGGAATTTTGAAAACATATATCAATTACATAAAATAAACACCTGAACTATCAAAGACCTCGCTAGCGGCAGGAAAACAAATCGTTGGCTGTGACGGTTGGAGGTCCCATGATCTCATATCGCTAACAAACAGGCTTAGCTCCCGCCGAGAGCTTATTGGGGCGGACACAATCTCTTTATAGACCCATGAGTCTAGGGAGAAAAGATAGATAGGTGGAGAGCCGGTTCTTTTAGGGGACCATCCACTCCATCCACTGGTCACAGTTGAGGGATTCAATGATGAAGTGGAAGACATCTTGGCACATACAGTTGCGCTGGAATTCTCAAAATATCTGTTTGCTTTTAAAACTGGTAAATAAAGTTGGGCCTTGTAGTAGCATTCTGTAGTACTGCGAAAAGATATTATTTCACCAAAGGTATGTTCACAACATGATTTGGTCATGATATGTATACGTGACCGGGAGCTTTTAGACTCTTAGACAACCGTGTTAGTTTGGCCCCGTATCGGCTACTATTAGACCTGCAGACGCATTTTTGTCGGAAGCTTAAAAAGGTAAACAATTGAATAACTTAAAGGATGGTCGGTTGGCTTAGCAAAAAAAAAAATAACACGTTTATTGAGTCAGACTCTGTAAACATTCAAATGAATCAAATAATATGTAACTGATGCGTTGGTGCTTCGTACAAAAGAACGCCTTCTCTATCGCTATAATTGACGTTTTCATGTTAAGCCACCGCTGTGACTGACGCCGGTGGTGTCCTTATTTGCATTTCACTGAATCGTAGCTCAGGTGTTTTCGGACTTTCGTAGTCCTTTTCAAATGATTTCTCTGTTGCTCAAAGAAGAAAGTACCATACGAATACTTGCAGATTTAACACAAACATGAAGCATATGTGTGCGAGTGAGTAGCTGTCCAAGGAAATACAAATAGATACACCAACATGGCGGTCACTGCCTGCTTGCTCAATCGCATTGGGAAATGGAGAGCACACAAAGCCAAAAACAATCCGACGCTAACGCTGTTATTTTTAGCCAATCTTCAGCCATCAAATAGTTCGATTAACAACAGACAAATCGCTTTTTTCATAATCCATCAGCGACTCCTCCACTCTCCGCGATAGTTAGTGAAAGGCCCCTCCCATCGACCCAACACGGAATGTCAATGTTGCAAACATCGCGCTTTCTCGTCACGAACCCACGGTGACTCCAGCAGCCGCAAGGCAACAGGAACATGGGACTTTTCAATTACTCTGATTGGGAGCCTGCACACGTACGTACTGTAGACAGGCTGATGCATTACTTTCGTCAGGAAGGTTATGCTTACGGAAATTTGGATGTGTGTGTGTGTGTGTGTGTGTGTGTGTGTGTGTGTGTGTGTGTGTGTGTGTGTGTGTGTGTGTGTGTGTGTGTGTGTGCTTGTATTCGTGTATGTATTTGTGCTCTCTCTATCTCTTTCTTTCTTTCTCCCTTTCTCTCTCTTTCTCTTTCTCACTCTCTCTACCTCTGTGTGTCTGTATCTCTGCGGTTTTGTGCAAGTGGTGAAATTTGATCTGTGAGTGGGTGTCAGCAAAATAAAGGACAAGTTCAATAATGGACCTTTCATGGCACTGCACTACGGCGGTCTTTGTATCTTCTCGGCATGCTATGGTCATATAGTCAAAGTAGTAGTTAGCTTTGGGCTCGAAAAGATGTGGTATAGATTTTGACCCCCCTTGCAGCTTCTTTCAAAAATACAGCATTTCGTACAACGCGTGCACTGCTCTCCCATGAATGCCGTCAGTTTACGATCGCACGACGATCGTACAATGAACGTGACCAATGAAGCGTATCAAGAGTAAAACAATAAAACTGATAGCATTTTCTATCAGATTTTCAAACTATTGTCTTTTTTACTACATCAACCTTGTCTTGACTTTGCAATTTGTTTCTCTGTGGGACTGTACCGTCACACACCATGCCTGTCACGTTCTATGCTTTCCCAGGCACAGAACGTGACACAGCCCGACCGTCACAGACTGTGCCCGGAAGTGCTGTCAATCACTGTGACTGACGGGGCAGTGATGCCCGCTTTTCCATATAAGGCAGCGTGTTTTTGTTTACCGCAGTCCCCCCCCCCCCCATCCCCCGTCATCTTTGTTTTTCGGGGTAATGGGATAAGGAGGAACAGCGTAATTCTCGCTCTGTAAAATAATTGAATAACTTAGACCTAGAATTGAAGTGGCACAAAAAGACAGTGTCTATAACAGATGCTAAAAAAAAAAAACAATTTGACTAAATATAATCTATCCAGGGAAACCAGATCTAGACTAGGATCGGGCCACTTGCCGATTACTTCGACGTCCCGAGGCAGTCAGCTCGCCCGATCTAAATCAATGCTACGGGAAGTTGTAGCCCCGGGCACTGTCCAGGCACGGTTCGTGACAGTGCCGGAGTGTCACAAACTGTTCTTCGGCCCCAGGCACGGTTTGTGACACTCAGGCACTGTCACAATCCGTGCCTCCGGGACAGTTTGTGACAGTGCCCGAGTGTCACAAATCGTGCCTGGGGCAAAAGCACGGTTTGTGACACTCCGGCACTGTCACGAACCGTGCCTCCGGGACACAGTCGTGAATGGCACGGTTCGAGACGGATTTTTGTTGTAGAAATTCGTGATGAGACGTCCGTCTGTTTGTGCCACATCAATTCTAAGTCCAAATCATCCAAGACAAGCGCGAAATGTATTTCAATGAGCGAGAATTACGCTGATTCTTTCTCATCCCAGCGCCCCGAAAAAAACAAAGATGGCGGGCTGCAGGGAAAAAAACACGTTAGGCAGACTCCCCCCCCCTCAAAAGCACAGTATGGGATAAGACCCCCTGTGTGTCACGAACTGTGCTCGATTGGGCACCATTCGTGACGGTGTCCGAGTGTCACAAACCGTGCTTTTGTCCCAGGCACGGTTTGTGACACGCGGGCACTGTCACAAACCGTGCCTAGGCACAAAACGTGACAAAGCACCAAACGTGACGCAACAGGGACTATCTAAAATTGTGTTCACCTTATTCGCATATAGATTCATAATTTGTGGTGAAAACCTGCTGATCGACGAATCTTGCTCAGTGTCACTGACGAAAAGTGGTGGATGCTACTCAAAACGTCTGTCCGTTTCAGAAATCATATCGAGTTGCTTGAATAACTGCTATTTGGTGTACCTTATTACTTGGATGCCTAACCTTCATCGTCGTATCAGATTGTCGCTTCTTTTTTTCGACTTGGTATCTTCTTTCTAAAATGATCAATAAATATTGATTAAACTTTTCAATATCCATCAGGATTAGTGTGATAAATTGCATATAATTTATCTTGTAGAAAATGTTAACAAGTATCCACGTAACACCCCACGCAATGCTCAGATAGATTACCCAGTTTGATTGCGCCGTTAAATGTGATTCATTCCATGTCATAAAAGAGATGGTTTCAATGGTTAGTGTAATAAATCACAATGCGAAAACGGAGTAAAGGCAACAAGTAGTTTATCTTTCGATTCCATGGAGATGTCATCTCCGTTGTTTTTATGTCGTGTCGAATAAATAAATGAATGAATGGATACATGGTTGAATAGAGTGATGGATGGATGGATGGAGGGATAGATGGATGGATGGATAGATGGAGGGATGGAGGGATGGAGGGATGGAGGGATGGATGATTGAATGAATGAATGAATGAATAAATAAATAAATGAAGGAATTTTATTGATAGCAATTTGTTACACAAGGTACACTAAACCATGCTGAAATATCGAAAAGTGCAAAAAAATTCTGCATAGCATATTCCTTTGGATATGTTTCGATATTCATATACCTTGATATGAAATATGTTGGCCCTTCTCACGCCAAACCTGGATGAATAACTACAAACCAGAAGAACAAAGAACCCGGGTGAAATTATTCATGGTCTTCCAACAAATGAAGATTGGTGAACTGTACTTTTACGCTAATCTCCAAGCAGATCTACACGGGGCGCGAAAATCGTATATGCTAGCCAGAGAAGCTCCAGTCAGCCAGACAAGCTCCAGTCCGCCCCGTAGGCTGAGATTATCTGGCGGACTGGAGCTTCTCTGGCTAGCATATACGATTTTCGCGCCCCGTGTAGATCTGCTTGGAGATTACTTTACGCTAATTTAGCTCCCCTTCTGCAAAATGGATGAGCACACGCTTTCAAAAGATGCATCACACAATAATCCTGACATGGCATGACAAAATGACTAATAAACTTGTTGAAGCAACGTTTACTAACCTACTGATCCAAGTCATCCAACACCAATTCAGAAAAACAAGAATAATTCATGCCCTCAATACCCGAGTTATCAACCCAGAATAAGTGTGTTAAAAAATTCGCCTTTTTCTAGAACTATAGTAAAGTAAAAGTTGCTGGCTGCCACCACGTACTGTAGAAGCATCTTCACTATACAGCATTAAACAACGCTTACAGTTAGATGTGCAAAGGCAAGGTTCAGTGTAGTGTAATCAATTGCTACGTGCCTGCGAAGCTGGTGTGTTCCGCCAAAGGGCAGATGAAACAGTCGAACAACCCTATCTTGACAATGAACAGATACATTTAATTCAATGAAGTCTTGCGGACAGTTAATTGGTTAATCATTCTCAGCAATCAGGATTATTGACATGTTGACGTATGGTCGTACTGACAGCCCATTGGACAACAAACTGACCAATTAGGATGACTGATTTGTCAACTTGTCCTCGTGCTGACCGCGCGTTGGTTCACCAAACTTACCAATCATGATGATCAATTTTTTGGTTTAGCCTCATATTGACAGTCCATTGGTTAACCACAATGACCAATCAAGATGATCAAAATATCGGCCAAAACTCGATTGATCTGTCTTCCCATTGCTTAAACAAACTGACCAATCAGGGTGATCGATCTGTCAATACAAACAGCCCATTGGTAAGCTACAATGACCAATCTGGATGATTGATATGTCAATACAGACAGCCCATTGGTTAACCAAAAGGACCAATCAGGATGATTGATCTGTCAATCTATATCTCATGTTTACGGTCGTTGATTGGCTTCGAAATCAATGGGTCTACTAAAGCTGTAGTTTCTCGACGACTCAAAGGGAAAGGCCAACTATAATTAGGCTTACTGCGTCTATACAAAATTAGGTTCACTCTATTGATACAAAATATATGTACCAAAAGAAAATTTGACAAGGAAACAACTAACAGTGAAGCACCAAGGCTTAAACTTGAAACAGATTTTCTTATCTCCTGCGTCTCTCTGAATGGAAATTTAAGAAGTAATTAGGTGGCTATCGTGTGGAGTTTGTTGGCCCACAACTGCTTTTCCCAACAGGTACGCCATGGACAAAACAGGTGGCAAAGCATTAGAATAAAAATGCGAGCAAACACCAAACGTTTATCATGTTGAAAACATTCAATTTATGTTCACATACCCCAGGCTTTTGTTTCACGCATGCCAAAAATAGTTTTATACTACACGGATAGGTTTCAATGCAAAATATAGACGCGAACAATCGCCAAACGTTTCTCGTGTTGAATACATTCAATCCATGTTCCGATACCTCGGCTTTATTTATCTCAAGCCTCCACCTGTTCCTGCGACTGGCACCTCGCCTTGCGGCTTACTGACAGAAATCGTTTTCCCGCCTTTTTCAATCCTCTGCCCGCATCTGTCGTCTGCAGCTCTGTCAGTCAGGTCGACATCTGTATCTGTATCTATATAGCCGGTATAACCGCCATTAGGCGTAACACACCAGCTTCGCAGGCACGCGGCGCGGTAGCAGCTGGTCATATTACACCGAACGGTCTGTTACACCTAGTCTTTGCATATCTGACTGCAACCGTTCTTCATAAAGCTATTTAGTGAGGATGCTCCTACAGTACTTGATGACAACGAGTTCCATTCTACTATGGTTCTCGGGAAATACGAATTTTTGAACACATCAATCCTTGGCTGATAACATTCGGCTGGTACTTAAAAGCATGACCATTTCATGACATGGAGATCTTCAGCTCCTGTACTAACAAAACAGAAGCTGTTGTCTTATTTGCATCAACCTTGTCTTGGCTTTGTTTTTGTTCTTCTCCATTGGACTATCTGAAATTGTCTTCACTTTATTTGCGTATCAATTCATAGTTCATGGCCAAAAACCTGCTGTTCGACAAATCTTGCTCAATGTCAAATAACCTCTGTTTGATGTGCATAGCTGAAGAAGAAAAATAATACACAAATAGTTAATTTATTAAGTAAAAGCTTGGCTACGCTACTTAAACCTATCTGGAGCTACGATTAATTTAAATGCAAATAACGACACCAACATGACAATCAATCGTTCGCAGGTATCAGTTTCTGATGCATGGCGGCTGCAGACATGCATAGGGCTCGCCAGGCTGGTCTGCTCTCGGCATAGACCCTCCAGTCGGTTCTGGTGATCCCCAGCCCCTGGAGCGTGTTTAAGGTCATGAACATGACGGCCACCATATAATTGATAAGGAAAGTAAGCTAGACAAACAAATAGAAAATATTAAGAGCGCGAACTTTTGTCTACGCATAATCTACGCGTTCCTCTCTTCGTCTTCAATGTTCAGTATCATGATAAATTATGCTACCTTCAATATCGATTGATCTAAGAGAAACAAGTAACTTCGTTGGGAATGCCTATAGGTAGCTTATCTTGGATTTAGATGATGCACGGATAACAGGTCGCCGAACCCTAGGTTCCAAAAATACCCGATCGATGGGTCTTAGCCATTTCTATCATATCTGATATTCATTTCTCTTGCTGACAATGTACTCATACTGTTTTTAATTTGTTTTCATCTATCGTACTGTGAATACTATATGCCCTTCTAGTTACGGATTTAGTTAGGTGATTGATAAATGATATGTTATTCATCTTTATTCGTATTGTATTGTATTGTACTGTATTGTATTGTATTGTGTTGTATAGTTTTTTTTTACAACGTTTTCTCATATATCCCAATGTTATTCAGAGTTCAAAAGTTGATTGTACACCAACGTATATCTATTGCTTCATATATTTCCTTAATCTATTGCAATTCTAATACAATCAATTCAGCTGGAGATCTAATTAGCTTGTTGACTGATAATGAGTTATTATATTATCATCTATTGTACTGTATGATCTTTTGTTTTGGAGATGTTTTCTTATTTATCTGATTATTATTGCAAGTACTACTTAGCATAAGAAGTAGAGCTTAGCATAAGTCTATGTATATTAAGCTTCTTCCCTCGTATTTCATATAGTTTTATGTTTATTATTGTCTTGTGTTCCTGATGCGCAGATAGATATTCAAATTAACTACTGGTCAATTATCCCCCTCCGCACGGTAGTACTCCAATAACATTTCAGAAATATCATTCTCAGATTTAAAGCTATTTTATTTCCTATTACAACCCGCTCTGAGTAAGACATTCGCGTAACATCTGAATTACTGTAACTGACGTGCTGTAACGGTCGTGATTTGAATTTACGATCCCAGAATCCCCTGGGTGAATACGTCATCACCAATCATGATCAACCAGCATAATGGCTTCTTCTGCCGTTTGGGAAGTTGCCAAGTTGGAATCATGGTGGTAGAACTATATGGAAATCTTTATTGACACAGCAAAAGTATAGCAGCTTTCGTAAGGTCTACTACATTGTAAACATACAAACCGTCAAGTGGATACAAATGAAACCTATACATACATACATGTACATAGTATTACATACATAATCATACTTTAACGAGGTGAAGCACCTACACCCAGTATTCTAGGTTAGACATCACGTAACCTATGTATACATGTATATGAATAGATATAAGTAAAGTAACATGTTCTGTCCAACGTATCATGTTAACAATATATAAAGAAGCTTCAAGAAAAAGACATGAGGAAGGAGCAAGATGACACGTTGAATCACATGTCAAGGCTCCAAGAGGCCGCCTCTAGGCTTCAGATTAGTTATTTGTAACCTTAACTCTCCTGATTCCGTCGAAAGCCCTAAGAAAGCCTCATTGAGAAAGCACTGTGTTATCGAATCCGTTCTACGAATGTCTTGAACACTGTGATATCTAAAGGGTGCATGCCTAGGAGATTACTGATGCTGCATTAGTAGGTATGCTGGAATCAATCGTCTATTTTAAAGTGGCGGTATTAGGGTAGTGGTGGATTTATGAGACTTTACGCTGCAACTTTTTAATGTATTTCATCAAGCTCAAACAATACTTACCAGTAGGTGATCAAAATATACAAGACATGATTGAGAAAGATGCATACAATGTAAAGTTGATACATTTGTAAATCCTAGTCAAAGTTTAGAATAGGAATATGTCTAGTAAAAATCAAATGCCAATTATCAAGAGCTACATGGTATCGCTTGCTTTCCGTGTATGTTTCCCGCGTTTTTCAACCAATCACAGATTGTTAAAGCCAGGGTTTGGTGTCGTCGTGTCTCCTTCTTACCATTTTATCACGTGAGTTGATGTGGCCATTGGGTCATTTTATTGACATTTGGAGAAAATTGGAAACGTGCTTTTGCCTTTCAAAGGTAAATTGCATACACCATAACATAGTGTGGTCGGGTCACACAAAACAATATCAATTGTAATTTTTCCTGCTGACCTTAGTAAGGTCACATCATGCTTACCTGTGGACGACCTGCCCTTAGTGTCCCAGCGGGCCGGAACAAAGGCCACGCCGCCCGCACGTGAGACCTGTGGGTCCCTCAGCTGTCTAGGCATCGCCCCGAGCGTCCCGATAGGCCATTCAAATTTCAACCGTTTATTAACGGTCACGTCGCAATCATAGAGAAATTACAGTTCCCACGGCTATCAAATTACACCATTTATATTCCCATTGGACCGTATTAACGGACCAAGATGAAAGGACGAATGTATAGTAATTGCGTCTATATATCTTAAGGTAGAGACTGCTGTCTGACAGATTCGCTGATTCTGCCGGTAGAAATCTCGATCAGAGTTTATATGAGATCGTCCTAATTAGCAATTTTGAAGTAGAGTATGTGTGTGTGTCTTTGTGTGTGTGTGTCTGTGTATGTGTATGTGTACTGCTGTATATAGATTTATAACCATACTTTACTGCAAAAGTATTACATAGGTAGGTAATAACTGGGTAAGTAGGTAGGTAATGACTGGGTAAGTAGTGAATCGAATTATGCAGATAGCCTATAGCGTCCTCCGTCTCAATTTAGGGATCCATTACTTACTGAGTCACGTGTCCTATCATGCATTACCGCCCTGATTGCTAATTTTGAGGTTAACACATCACAGTTCGCGTACCCAAACTGTATAGTTGCACCGTGGACTCATCCAACTTCCTTCAGCTTACTCTCCAAGCAGAGGAGGGGTTCTTGTAGGTTTTTGACGTGTTTCTAGGCGTTTTTGTCGGGCTTTCTACTTTGTCATTGGGTTGGCGAGACAAAAAAAAATTACGAAGTAGAAAGCCCGACAAAAACGCCTAAAAACACGTCAAAAACCTGCCGGAACCCATCCTCTGCTTGGAGAGTACTTAAGCTGCCATTGAGGGGCCAATTTGTTCTGGTTCCCTCCTGCTGCGATGCAGTCGTCTGACATTTGTGTGAGAGGCGATACAGTTCGTCTTCATTGCCGTAAAGCGACGCTTATTACCAGCGTAGGTAACGATGTTATATAAGGCTAATTAAAGTGCGTTGCTCTTCTCCGACTTAGAAATGAACCCTTAAGCCTGCTACGCTTCTTTAGAATGACGTGAACAGAGTTCTGAAATATGTTTCACCACGGGGAGGCTTATGAGCTTCGTAGATGAGGCACACTAAAACCAAATCATTTTTTTTGAAATTAGATAAATGAAGAACTGCGGTTTAATCGCAGCCTTGTCTTTTATGATGCTCATGCTCACTTCTTAGTTTGTTCTATTATTAGCTACCAAAAAAGCTCAAGTTTGCAAAAAAGCTGAAAAATTACCCAAATCAATCCATACATTCTTGAGTTATTCTGTCAAAGAAGGATTGAACAAGTCAAAGTGGTGATCGAGAAAAAACAGCTCCATTGGTAATGCATGTAAAGCACCAACCATTTACACAACTCGTTGTCAATTAATGTCCTGCAAATTGACAAAGCGTCCATTTAAAACACGGAGTGTCGTAGCATCTAACGGCCTCGTATAGTACGCTACAAATAAAACTGACGAGTCCCTTTGCGTGGCCAATCTATTTAACGCCAAGTTCCATAATTCAGGCTCCACCTTCCAATGATGTGCCCTAGACACGGTGGATATCAACCCACTGCCACAACGGCCTCAAAATTAAATGGCTACGGGACTACCTTTTCTTACCCTTAGTTACCTTAGAGTCTTAGACCAGGTACCCTAAGTCACAATTGAAAAGAAAACAACATAAAGAAGTACCTAGGTACCTGGTAGGATTATGAAAGTTGACGCTATATCACCGTGTTGTATTCTATATTTATCACATGATGCGGAACACCCGTATCGAACATTTGCACGGCCCAGGTATAACATAAATCAAAGAATGTTTTGACATTAGAACAAACAATGTATAAGCATGCGACACGTTAAATTTCAATATGTTGCTCTATCCCATATGATTGTATGTTAACAAATTCATTTGTATGCATTTAATTGTATGTGTGTATGTATGCATGTATGTATAGATGTGGTAGACCTTACGAAAGTCACTGTATCTTTGTTGTGTCAATAAAGATTGTATGTTTTATGTTATCCTGTTACCCTGTCATTCGTTCACCGTCACGAAGGAAGACCCTTAAACTAGCCATTTGTAGGTAGTAGGGGGTTTGATGATGGTACTTATATTATGGCAGGGGCACTCAATGGAATGATTCGTGTCCATGAAAACACGACCATTTCTGTGAAGATTGAAAGTACATCATGCTTTTAAGTTGGATAGTCGTGATGAAACGGTTTGCAGTGTCCGCATAGTCACGTTTTATATCAATGTTAAGGGCTTTGCGGGACGCTCGATTCGTAAGGGTAAGGTAAAGCAGGCATCCTGAATTGAGGTGAAGCATGATGCTTTTCAAGTAGCTATGCAATGGTGATGGTGCAATGAGGCTTCGCTGGCGTTTTTTGCCAAGAACACCGGGTCGCCCCTACTTTTCTCGATAAGTGTGTTGGGTTCTTTTACGTGCAATGGTTTGGCGCTTGAGGCTTATGCCCCAAGCTCCATCATACACGGGGCTGCCGGCTTTACGCCACCAGTCGAAATAACGAATGCGATCCTATACAACATGTCCGAGCTGGAGTCGACCAGAATCAAACTCGGGCCCCAGGCGAAGCAGCGGGGTTGCGTTACCGCTTGCGCCACGGGAACATGTTCGTATGCGGTCAAAACGCATGCACTTATACCATTGGTGATTGCACCGTCCTCAACAGAGCGGTTTCAGTCACTTTCAATATCAATTAGACGAGTGGGTACAGACCACCATGTTGCAATTCAAGGGCCCATATCTGAACCGTACATGAATTTTTTAATGTATTATTCTAGTATTCTCTGCTGTAAGCCGTAAACCTTTGATAATTGTTTGAGAGGGTCAAATGATTTATCTAATGTCTTAAAGCGCTTGAGCGATGATTCACTGAAATGCAAAAAAAGGACACCGAAATGGCAGCAGACATCACGTGAAAACGTTTTATTGGTAAACACAACATGGCAGTGTCCATATCATCGTGCTCATGGAGCATCCAGGCATACGTGTTTCATCCTTTGAAATCTCAAGTCATATGATGGAACGAAGATCGTTACTTGCCATCAGAAAACGTTATGCCCCAAACATCTGCCGTGATACTATTCAAGGTCGTGTGCACCAATCATGAACTGATGAATGCCTCAAACGGATCAAAATATCAGGAATCATGATGTGATATATGCTGCCTTCTGGGTATGTGATCTTGTTGTTGGACAAGAACTGTATTAAACTGATCAACGGTCTATAAAACCGCTGTCCTGATACGGTCAGGGTCAAGGAAGGAAGGTCAAGGAAAAGGAACGTAATGACCAATGAGGGAAGCTGATGCTTTGGGAGATTCCCATTCGCGAACAGTCATGCAAATACAGGCTGGTGTGTTATCATGTTGCTGCATTTATGCTCAGTTAAACCAAGATAACGGCTAAACATCTATCAGTGAAGCACATTACGCAGTAGCACGAGCTTAAATCTTATTTTCTTTTCCAATGAAAATTGTAATTATAGCTTTATTGGAAACAAGACATCAACAATGTCGTGCCTCCGTGAAACATTCAAAGTTTTCTTGGCGGATTACTAGCTAATTCTGTCTATGCTCTTTCCTGCCTATGTAACTTTGGACGCTGGCAAAGCCAATTGTAACTTTCCCATCTTGCAAATCTCCGGTTGCGCCATCTTCCACCTCACATCCTGCCACTGTAAAACATTCAAATAATTACGGACACACACCAAGACAGACAAATAAACACACAGACCGAAAACAATACCTCCGTTTTCATGTACTAGGTAAAAAGGACAAATCTGGGGGGGGGGGGGTGGATGGTAGGGGAGCTCAAGGGGACTCTTTATAGACCTTGGACAGCGAAAGTTTTTCTGTTTTTGTTTTAATCAAAAGAAAGCATCAAATAATACAAATGAATTGACAAAGACAAAGTGACGGCGGACTCAAATTGTACTCAACTTATATTCTCGCCGTCACTTACACATTATGTGAGGGTTTATATTACACAGACAAGACAGCGATGGATGTGTTTATCGAGGTACAACAGTTATGCTCCGTTGACTATCCCATATAACGGTTAAACGTATCGCAGTAAAACACGCACTGATCAAATGATTCCTGCCAGTTTGAACATTGATCCGTCGCTGCATGCATCTCTTTTCATCGACCGATTTTAGTGGGCCTTGCAAGAAAATGACTCGGCGCTTTGACTCGATCTGTATGTGGTACAGTCTTATCAAGATTAGCCTTATTTCGTATGGAAAAAAATGAACAAGAACAATTTGGTAAATACTAGATGCTGGTTCATTTTACATTGGTCATTGGATAAAAGACGAATAAACCAGCAAACAACGGTTTACAGTGTAGGAATTGGAATTGCTGTTTTGGTGCAAATGATATACATGTAAGTAGCATAATATATATATAGATTAAAAAGGCGAACGATCACTGCTGCAAAGCAATCTAAAATGTTTGGTCTGCGGAATATGAAATGTTCGTGCAAGCAAGATGAAAATAAAGGATTTGGATGACTATAATTATTAGAATATATATATTTATATATATACATCATATGATTTTGATATTCGTAACGATGGGATATGATAATGTAATTGTTGATAAATGAACGTCGTTATCATAGCTACAGAAACTTATTGATTTATATATTTTTCATATCATCAATTTGTAAAAAGTTTGATCAATCCGAAATCTACAGAAATCTACGTGGTCAAGAAGGCTGAACAAATGACTAAACACAAAGAGCATGGTATACCGAAATATAGTTTCTTCTTTTTTGTTCTTTCAAAACTTTTTTTGACTTTGGAAATGATTTTGGCAGTCTACGACATCAGTATCGTTTTCCAATATTTTATTTTGCAATTTACAGCATATATTTAATCATTTGGCAGCTACTTTGTATGATAATCAGTATATATATATGGTGGGAAACTTTCTTTTATTTTTGGAATCGGACGAAAATTGATGCGCGTGCGGATGTCATCCATATAATCAAATAAACATGGCCTAAGTCTTGCACACGCTGGTTTCCTACGATAAGGCAAAGCCTATTCGAAACCATGGCTTACTGTTAGACTCTATGGAACGGTCAGTTTGTCCAGTCCAATTTCTGTGACCGCCTGGAATTTTGTTACTTCGGATAAGGAAGGCAATGAAAAGAGTCAAAAGGCAGGGAAGAATGTACAATTTCAATCTTTTGTTACACAGTTCACCACCACAGCAGACGAAAGCGAAGGAGAGAACCTAATTCTCTTATCAACCTAAGCCTTGACCGCACTTGTGGTCTGAACAATATGGCCGTCAGATATCGAATTACCGCCTGTAATAAAAGCCCGACTGTGGAGATGCCGAGTTAATATCCCTTTGGAAATGGCCCAATCCTCTTATCTAAACAGACGTCTGGTGCGCGCATCGATCAAGCGTTCCCATGGCGACCAGGCCGTTGCCATGACGACCAGGCTGAACATGCCTTCCCGGGTGGCTCGTCGCATCATCGCGGAGGTGATTTGGAGGTGTTTGGTATTCTGTGAAGACGGCCGGCCCACTGGCTTCACGGCTATCGGAATATTCATCTTAATCTGAACACATGAGGTAGATAAGACATCTGAAGAATAGACAAGACTCAAGAAGGCATGCAGCTTGAATACAGACGGCTACACGACGTTTTCTTATCTTACGCACCGCATGCCATGATTCTTGCTACAGTGTTTTCACGTGACGTCATAGGTCGGACCCCAACATGGCGGCGGACGCAGCAGTAGTGGCTCGTAGTTCAAACGTTTTAAACTTCTAGAGCGGATATTCTAATCCCAAAGACCCTCTATAAAGTGTGTATAGGGGTCTATATCAAAAAGACCCCTGACTTCCTCCCTAGCACCTTTGAAAAATGACCTATGCCGAAGACTAGTAGACTATGTAATCTTTCAAGGTTATATAAAGGTTGAGTAGTTCACGAAAGAGAATTCCTGTAGAATGCATAAGAACTTACCAATAGAATTAAGAACGGCGTAAACGCTAGGGCTACGGTTCATGGAAATGCAAATTAAAACACCAACATGGCTGTCAGCACCTGCCAGCTTTATTCAGATTGAAAGTGCGTGACAGCACTCTTTAAACCTAAAACTGTTTAGTTTGGATTCGTAGAGATGTTTATTAATCTTTATGTATATGTCTTTGAAGGTTCGTAAATGCAATTTAGATTATAAGTATACTCTAAAATTCATTGAAAACCTTTCATTGTTCAGTTGAACTGAAAGGAAACAGAAGTATTTAGGACGTTTTTACAATTCTCAAAAGTACAAAAAATCCAAGGTAAACTTTAATAATTTCGCCGTGTACCGTTTGAAAACCACATGAAAAAACAGCGAATTTTATGAGACCTTGCTAATGCTACGGTCACATTTCCAAACCGGGGCCCGGCCGGGCTGTTTGCGGGAACGGAAAAGGAAAATGTGTGTCAAGAAATATGCACAACTTATGCTCACGATTGACATATCTTTCAGGATGACTGTTTTTGTGCTTTGTTGTCTTTTATATCATATTTTTCGTTCCCGCAAACTACCCGGCCGGCCCCGCTTAGGAAACGTCACCGAAGAATTGTGTAGCATCTGCAATCCCCGAGTAATGCCCACTTCAAATATCAAGCTATTCAAGTTTGAGAAGGCCTCGTAACGACGTATTCTTTCCTTCGCCAAGAAGGTTATGTTTTTGTTGACTTGACTTTATTTAGAATCCACAGTTAGCTTACAATATGCAGCTATTCTTCCTATCTACATATACACATCGATACAACATTACGCAATACTGTTCCACAATACATGTTTAGCTGTTTGTTTGTATGTGTGTGGCTGAACAGCATAACTCTAGTCTAGATGAATTGTCTTGATATTCAGCATCTTGATGAGACCTGCAATTAGATAGATAGATATACGTGTTGTTGCATTTGCATTGATTTATCTACCGCATGCATATGTTATCTGCTTTATACGTCATCAGTCACTGACGAAAGACAGTGGATGCTGTTTGAAACGTCTGACTGTTTCAAAACTTTATCCAGTTGCTTGAGTAATTATTTTTGGCGTTATCTGCTTTAGTTTGATCTCATTTTAGTTAAGTCATGTTTGATTTATCCTACCTTTCGCTTAATGTGACTTGCTTGGGTTTGTCCTTGTCTGATATTGTGTAGCTTTTTGTGGCACTGTGATATAAAAGCTCTGTACTTGAGTGCAGTGCCACTATGTCATCGTCTTTGGTCTTTGTTACTGTACTTCTGATAAGAAATAAATGAAAAATTAGATAGATTCTGGGTCACCTTGCGGCTTGTTACGGTACTGGAGCAGAACTCCCGGTTTCGATATCTCACAATCTGGGCATGCCATGGTCGTAATTTGTTTTTTCTAATGTGGAGATCTTAGGGTTCCAGGAGGGATAATGTTATATTTAGATGCCCCTATAGTCAGACATCATGCAGTTGGCTGTGGTTTCTGAGTCCCTGGCCCTGACATATAAGCTCATGGCGCGGCAGCGTCCTTGTAAAGGAAATTATTCTGTAGCAGTCTTGAAAGCGTGCCAGACTGTATGGACAAGGAAATATGAATCACGTTTTGATAGGGTGCGAATTTACACTGTGGGAACGGACTTGTGTAATATGTTTGTGAATTTGTATGCATATGTGCGTGTTCGCATGTCTATGACCATGTGTGCGTTTATCAGTTCTAACAGTGTTGTTTCTGCGCAGATGAATATGTTCAGATTCACAAGCTGACGTTTTTGCGTGCCATTTCTTATCATCTATTTCTCAACCGCATTGTTGTCACTCCACACACCAGAGATCATTGCGTTTCACAGATTTATAATTTTCATAATCTATTTTCTTTTATGTTATCAAGGGACCAACTTGGAACCTAGTGAGACTAACTTCAATATTTAGCCGCGGATACTAGATAAACCATTATAATCATCAACATTTTTCTTCTGCATTTGCCGTGAAATTACGAGTTCATTCATCATTCTATTCCACCAAATTTTGGAGGTCGTTGTAATTTGGATGAGGATGAGGCATGAGGATGGGACTAGGTAAAAGGTAAGGTAATTTGGATATGTAGATACCAAGTACAAAAAATAATGTTGGGGTACATGTGGACACCAAGTGTAAAAATTGTTAAATCTGACAACATGGACGTACAAGGATTTACAACATGGCAAATGATGATATGTTAATTTAGGTCGTTAAATTTAAAAGAACACACCTTGAACGGTCGTTGAAATTCGTTAGAATTCAAATCAAATTCAAGGTTAACGGTACTGCGAGACTGAGCATTTAGTGTGCTATAAATGTACGATACATCGCGTATGCTATAAATGTACGATGCATCGACGGGTTTCTGTGGGTTAAAAGATTGCGCTGGGTATAGAGCAAACAACGGCACAACGCTACATACCATCTGCGCCGAAAAAAGAACAAAGACATCTTTTTGTCTGTTTGTGACAGCTATTGGCAGGGGCGCAGGTGCAACAGATATCACAATTCCAGCCGTCGCTTCGGAACATCTGCTCATCTCTTGTTTTGTCACGTATTGTGCGAAACAAATGGCTCACTCAGATTTCCTATTTGTTATCAAAAGGTTGCACAGTCAAGCACATGCAGGGGCACAATGCCCCGGGGACGACGCTTTGCCCTGGGGACGACGCCTCTTGAGTGACAGGTGTGTTGGACGATAATCGGGGACAGCTTTCTGGCCCACGATGCCCCGGGGACGACGCTCTGCCCTGGGGACGACGCCACTTGAGTGACAGGTGTGTTGGGCGATAATCGGGGACAGCTTTCTGGCCCACAATGCCCCGGGGATGACGCTTTGCTCTGGGGACGACGCCTCTTGAGTGACAGGTGTGTTGGACGATAATCGGGGACAGCTTGCTGCTCCACAATGCCCCGGGGACGACGCCTCGCGCCCTGGGTACGACGACGCTTCCTGTCTATATGATAGACAGGTGTGTGGGACGATAATCGGTGACAGCTTTCAGAGTCCACCTGCTGCAAACGATTTCCTCTCATGTTATCGTTGTCCCACAATCATGATACCGTATCTCATGGAATCAGAATTCAAGGACAATGTTTTGATGCCAAACAATGTGAAAAAAAATTGAACAATTGCGGATGCTTCTCGATCCCCAATATACGTCTCAGCATATTTGTCATGTGATAGTTATATTATTGTTTGTACGGTAACGGAGTACACAATGTGTCGCATCAGACTGATGCATTTCTCTCGTGTTATAGATACATATATTATCTTGATACATTTTGTTTCAACATTAACAACAGGACATCAGAATACATTGAATACCTGTATGGCGATATAAAAGCACACGTACCTTTACATAAAATGATTTGGTGTTGAAAAACAAAATATGAATTTCAGTACCAGTTCGAGAAAAAATTTTAATGCCCACATTTTTATACAATGGTAATACACGGATCTTTACTTACTAATAGAATTATTATGATATTGATAAAAATTCAAACAAAATGTAAAAAATTTAAACAAGTCTAAGCCCCTGCTGTCAAGTCTTAAACTTTGTACAGCTTTTTGTCGAATAAACCGATATCATTTATTGCAAAATGCGGAAATGCTAACAAAAATGCGATATACACATATAATCTGTAAGAAGAAATGAAGAATATAGATGTAACACCTTTTTTGCAACTGGACTCCCTACATACACAGAGAGAGAGAGAGACACGCACACAAGCACACACGCGTACACACACACCTCTACTTATAATACATCAACCAACGTGTATCTATATAGCTAAGTAGCTGGTGTGTAACGCCGAAGGACGCCTCTATATCCACTGATTGATATAGATATTAGGTTGTCTCCAGAACTGGGCCGCTGTCCCTGGCAGAAACGCTCGGCAGATTTATTACCGTCGCCCGTGTACACGTCCCGGTACGGCCGGGGATCAGGGAACCTTGAAAAGCTAATCAGCAAACAGATCTTCGGGGTGGGGTGGGATTTGAGTGGATTTTTTCTGAGGTGAACTGGCCTGCCGAACGTAAACGGCGAATCAGAATACACGACAGAATTAGAGTTCTTGACATTTTTGTTATCACTGTAACTATATTTCTACTTGTCATCATGACCCGTACTTAGCTCATCAGAGCATAAACGTGCAATAAAGGTCTTTCATTCATTCAATAACAGCCAGAGAATTTGGCTGGTATTTTCGTCGGGCGGTCCCTTCGCTGCCTTCCTCTTGTTGGAGCTACTCCTCGTCAGTAGGTGTCGCTGCCGCATTAAAAATGCGGTCCCAAACGTGACTGAGATCGTTCATGTGTCACCCCCCCCCCCACACACACACACCACGCACACACACACTAGTAGTAGCTATAGGCAGTACTGCCTCAAAGAAGGTATAAGATAGTTTTCTGTAATCGTCATTTGGTTAATAATATGTATGAAGCACTTATTTTCATCTAAACGTTATTTACCAATCTAATGAAACTTCACAGAATAGATGACGTATACGGTTTACAAAATGTACCATCCGAGTATTTGCCTGGAGCTTGAGATTAATATCTTATAGCCTGCGCCTGCGCTCACGTCATGGTACTTCGACGGGTGAGTATATAGGGAGCTGTGAAAGCCGCTGTCAACAAATGTCAACATTCTATCTGTCGGGACTAAATCATCGGGGAACGGGTAGGAAGCCGCGTTCTCTGCGTTCTGATGAAAGGTTGAATTGCTACGTGGGCGTACTACGGGAATTAGGGGGACGGAGAAGAAGAAAATGTGTGTGTGTGTGTTTGTGTCTGTGGGTGCGGTGTGTGTGTGTATGCGTGCGTGTGAGTGTGTGTGTGTGTGTGTGTGCGTGTGTGTGTGTGTCCGTGTGTGTCTGTGTGTGTGTGTGTGTGTGTGTGTGTGTGTGTGTGTGTGTGTGTGTGTGTGTGTGTGTGTGTGTGTGTGTGCGCGCGAATGCTTCTCTAGCGGATAGCAGACGATGTACTAGACATTATGTTTAAGTTTAACCCCTGTCCTTCTTAGATACGTACACAATTTGTATACAGAAATTATTTATGTAATACTTCGATTATTTTCCCTACGTATTCAAATAGAAAAAGTAAGATAAAGAAAAAAAGGAACAAAAGCAGAAATGACTCATCTAAAGAGTACGTCTGTGCAGCCTTTTCTTCCGCGAATAGACACGGATTTGAACCCCAGGTTTCCTTTCCACTCGGAAGCGGCATTACCAGCCACCAGACCACGAAGCATGCCGTAATCTCAGATCCGCGACTTGATAGACAACGTTTCCTTTGCCAGTTTGTTTCTTTTACCCTCGGCTGTCGGTTTGTACAACTACCATCCGTCCAACTAAAACAGTTTTGAGAAGATAATAACAAGCAGGATATGCTCTTAAAACATCTTCCCAGTGAGTGTGACAACTTCCGGCACACGAAGTACACGACCTATTCTATTTATGGTCATTTATAAGCTGGAATCAGGATTAGACAAAGCCGTTTTAAGACATGCCGGAAGTACGTGTTTTTGTGAGATACAGTGGCGAAAGTCTGTAAGGATTCTAGTCTAAAGATCTACACATAATATCCAAGCAGATGTATGGAGGGGCAAATTCGTTACGTTTTCCTAGACCCCCGTTTCTGTTACAAATGCGCCTCCCTATCTTTTTTACCAGGAACAGAAAAACGACTAACTCTTCTGGCAAACTCAAATATTTTCCCTATTCTGTCCATTTTTTACTATATTTAGACCGCAGATAGAGAGCGTCTGGTCAAGACTACCGAATGCTAATAGTTCTACATTTAGTGTAGAGAATTTCCACGTGACGTCATATGCAGATGCATTTATTTTTGAATTTCAGTTTTTCTTAAACCTAGAGATCTTCTGACCCTCTCAAGTAATCACTATCTAGTGTTCTAGCTCACAGAAGACAATACCAGAAAAATACATAAATTTTGCCGATGGAAATTTTAAAAAAAAAGTACGCTTATTTCTATTCATTGTGAAATGCAACAGAGTGCGCTTGACCATTGACATGCAAACCAAGAACACCAACATTGCGGTAAACCAGTATACTAGTACCTGCCTGTCTCATTGATATGACAAAAGAGCAAAACACTCTCTGTAACTGCCTAGAAATGTAACGGTCTGACCCCAGCTTATGCCCCCTAGTCCCGCTCGCCCACACATGCCCCAAGTACAGACTATTGTGGTTTGAAGTCTCCTGAATATAACGGACGTGTGCACATGTGTGCAGCAATCTGCATTCCTGGCGACGGACGTATTTTCTGAAATTAGAGGTACAGCAGGAAGAATCAATTATGTAGGAGGAAGGGCCCGAGCCCCCGGGATAGGAAAAATACATAAAAGAAAGGAGAAGAGGGAGACCGATACACGCAGCATTTGTTTCAATACTGTAAATACTTTTATTTTTATTCTACTACACATGCCAAATAACAAGTTGTCAACCTTCACGGTTAAGCCTGTCGAACACACGCACACACACACACACACACGCGCGCGCGCGCGCGCACGCACGCACACACACACACACACACACACATGCACGCACGCACGCACACAGAGGCAAATACACACAGAGGCAAATACACACACGGACACGCACGCATACACACGCACCTACATGCACACACTTTTTGAGTAGTCGAAAAAAAAACGTTATAACGTTAACGTTACACATTAGAAACATCTGCTTGGACATTTAGACAGCCCATAATGACCATACTGACCAGACGCAGGCGAGGGTGAAACATTAGAGGGCGGCAGGACCAGCTGCGAACCGCGCCAATTTATATCTTTACGAGTTCACTGTCACGATCCCCGCCGTTACAACGAGGTCTGAGTGCACTTTTACAAATTGATCATTTTAACGCCGGGAGCTTTTAGCTCAAATTAACAGCGGGAAGTCGAAACTCTTTTTCCTTTTTTCGTGCAGAATACCAGACGATTTAACCTTGAACCTGTGGCTAGCGTTCAGTCTGAGGAAAAGGACCCACGGATATTGGTTACTTTTGGAGGTGGGAGTAGGGTGGTAATGCTTGTTGCATGAGTCATCAAGGTACTGTAACTCACGAAATGTTAGCTATGATTTTATTTGTAATCATGACAGGGCTAATATCTCTTTTCATTGCATTACTATTGTACTACATAATTTTTTTACACCGCGAACTTAAAACACCTTATTTTTTCCTCCTTCGATGAAAATAAGTCCCGGCGAAAATAGGTGAATCTACAGTATGCAACGCTGGACAAAAGTTGCAGGTTGTTTATGGGGTTCTAGCTAGGTTGGACCGATCACAAGTTTTCTTTTTCTTTGAATATCCCTACGGTGAAAATAAGTTCCGCGAAAATAGGTGAATCTACCGTATGCTAGCCAGGTTAGACCGGTCAGAAATTGTCCCCTTCTTTCCTTTTATCCTTTTCTTGTATCCATTTCATCCGCGCCAGATCCTTGTATCTGTTTGGATATTATTCTTCACCAGTATGCGTTAACCTTAGATGACCTCCTGTGTTTTCAGACCCGATTTGTTCACTCAAAGTTTCGTACATGTTAAGATGCATGTCCCTCGTCACTCGATAACTACAGTGTGTATGTGAGAATCTCTGTGTGTACGTACAATATTACTTACCCCATTCGGTCAGGAATGTATCATAAACTTTATCTTCTGTTTTGAATTTTTGTGTCCGGAAATTACGCACGGCAGTTAGATCATGTGAAACCTAAAACATGACCATGTTAGTGCTAGTCTGGATATCCAGCCATTGTGAAAGGCTGTTTCAAATACTATAAATGCATTTAAGTTCGCGTGGTTTTTATTTCGCACTAAGGGGAGAATGGCGTGTTCGCTGTGGTTTTGATTTCGTGGCAGTACTATAGTCACATACTGCTACAGTATTGGACAAAATGTTCGCGGTGGTTTCAAGTTCGCGGTGAAACGGTGGACGCTAAAACCGCGAACAAAAAAAACATCTTGAACATTTCTACATTTACAGTACTCCCTGATAAGGTCGATCAATTTTCGCACGGCTAAACATCTGTTATCGAGGCAAGACAGCAAGACTAACGCTCTCTAGCCTCTTTTGCAATGACAGTTTAGACTTCACAACAATTATAAATCAAAGTTTCAGACAAAATAAGGGCATGCAATTCCAAGGAAAGCTGTTCTTATCCTCGATCTCTAGCCATAAAGGACATGCCCCAAAAAAACGGTGGCCATAGCACGCTCAGACCATGTGATACCGAGATAGGAAGTTCTGCTGCGACACCATAATCGAAACTGTTATTTGTTTTCTTGACACGTAACCCCTAATTTTTACACGTAAGCCGTCCTTCCTGTGATATCAATTTTATTAAATTTTGGAAGAAATAATACAACACCGGGTGCCAGTAAGGCCCCTTCTCTTGTAAATACAAACACTGAAGGCTTTTAAGAAAACATTGAAACCCAACAAAAACAATGTAGACAACCTAATTGGCCTGCTTACCCAGGCTATATGGTTCTTAGTCCAGCAGTTTATACAAGTCACCCTCCTTATGTAAACAGGGGATCTAGTTCCATAGCAAGACCCGAGTGGTAAGTATAAATGGCATTGTTAGATCCGTGTTAGCTTTGGCGGTTTTCTTCTTACTCGGACTTATAAGGATCTATGCTATTTCTTTCTTTCTTTTTTCCATTCATTCATTCGTTCATTCACAGGTCTGGCAAAAAAATTCAAGAGAAGCAGGTCGACACCTCACATCTGCTTGGAGACGAGTCCACTCCCACGCCTGGCAGGGGGGTGTCACACCTTCGCACTGTGAACTTGTTAACACGTAGTCGTGACCGGATGATGACATCGTTTTATTCGGATCGCTTCACACCCCTGACTCCGTAAAATAAACAGACCCGGCACAGGAGATGGCGTAGCAGGCATTCATTCATTCCATTCGTCTATGTGCGTGTGTATAAACTAACATACAAATCACTTTCAAACTGAAACCTTGCACCTTGCTTGCATGCAGTGTCGACCTACTTTATACGGATCACTCCGCTGGCGGTTGGTTAATACACAGGGTCAGGGTAAACTCGTATTTCTCGTGTTCAGAAGAACAAATATAAAGCAAAAATCTACAAGTATAAAAATCAAAGCATGAAGATTTTCTGCACGCGCCCCATTAGTAGAAAGATAGATAAAACGCCAAGAGAACGGACAATGAAAACGCAACAATTTTGCCTCGAAATATCTGCTTGGAGAATAACTAGCTATTCAAGATCGGTGAATGAATTTTAAAAAACGCTTGAAAAGATCTAGATGTACGTATGTGGAAAACCAAGGAGATTTTGAAAAATAACCTCTTTGCTTTTACCATATATAAAACCTCCTGGGTGAAACCATCCTGGCCCATGCGTACATCTGCTTGAAGATTAGGACCCAGCTATGAACCCCACCTCCCACAGTGGGCCTGACGGATTAGATTAACCTCCCAACCCGTTAATCTGCTGAGAAATTGGACAAGTCGATTTCTACCCCCGGTGTCATGATGATAGACTGCCGTTAGCACCTGTACTAGCCGCATCTGCAATGTAGGACACATCTTGGTTCTGGGATAGCCCTCTTCAATTTTGCAGTGGCGTCATTCATTCATCAATGATCTAACTTCATTTTTGAAGTGTATTGTCTCCTGTGGTAGTATTGGAATCTGTCTCAGGATATATATTTCACTTCCTTTCTCTTTCTTTCTTCCTTTTCCCTATTTCTTTTTTCTCTTTCTTCCTTTCTAGATCTTTCTTTCTTTTTTTCTCTCTTTTTCTCTTCCTTTCTTTATTTTTCTTTCTCTTTCCCTCGTTCTTTCTTTCTGTCTTTCTCTCGTTCTCATTCTTTCTTTCTCTCCTTATTTCTTTCTTTTCTTCCTTGTACTCTTGTTCTCCGCGCACCCTCTACGTTAATTTCCTGCAAAAAAGTCTGAGAAACAAGAACGTAAATTGGTGAAGCCTTAGCTTCCGATAAAAAAAAAGATTTATAAATGCTGCCCCAAAGCCCGATTCTGTCACCACATATCAAATATTGTACAATATTCTTTAGAATGGGCCAAGGCTGACAGGGCACTTTATCAACATGAATTATAGACACTCCCTTTCGACACTTCTTTCACGGCCGACTGAACTCTCATAATCCCACCAGGTAACCTAATACTAGCCTCCGTTGCAGACTCCTTCCGGCTATTTTCTTTTTTCCCGGCCAGCGATAAGAAACAAAAAAAATGTAATATTAAAGAAGAAAACTGTGACTTAAAAGAAAGCAGCCGGAAGGAGTCTGCAACGGAGGCTACTAATACCGCCACTTCAAAAACATCGGCGTTATCAAGGCCTTTTCAAGAATGTTTTAGACCTCTGGGTATCTAAAGTGTAGCTACCGTGGGGATTACTGATGCTGGATTGGTGAACAAAAATGAATTGTAGCTACATCCAGAGATAGCAAGATAAGTACCTCGGGTTTATAATATCATGGCTATTCCTGCAACTGCACGGCGGCCGCCACGGCACGAATTTTCAACCGGGTCTGCACACCCTACTCTTTTCGATAAGTGTGTTGGGTTCTTTTACGTGCAGAGGCTTTGGCTTTAAGTCACCATCCAAATTAACGAATGCAGTCTTTTACATGTCTGAGTTGAGGCCGACTCTAGGATCGAACTCCGGTCCACGGATCCACAAAGTAGATGTCTTTCAATTCACGCGTAAATTCTTCTTGTTTTTAACAGCCAGAATGGAAGCAGCTACATTAGACCCCTTTATTAACGGCAAAAATAGTAGCAATTTGCTAAAAAGGCCAGGGCTAATATTTCCGTGCACCTTTATTCACCCTTTTCGTCAACTATTCGCCAATGTCTCCCCCTATTTAATCAGCCACCAAAGAATACTGCTGGGGACTATAACATTATCGCATAGCCTCAACGAGACGTGTAAACAAAATTGTCATTCCTCGCATTCCAGGCGAAGTTGTACCTCATTAATACCCACCCTACAAGCCTGCAACACGCCGGTAAGCGGTGCATGGTGCTCTCCAAGCAGAGGAGGGGTTCCGGCTGGTTTTCGACATGTTTTTAGGCGTTTTTGTCGGGCTTTCTACTAACTTTGTCTTTTTTTTGTAGAGACCCCCAAAAAAGACAAAGTAGAAAGTCCGACAAAAACACCTAAAAACATGTCGAAAACCAGCCGGAACCCCTCCTCTGCTTGGAGAGCACCATGCACCGCTTACCTGCGTGTTGCGGTGCACGTCAAAAACCAGCCGGAACCCCTCCTCTGCTTGGAGAGTCCTGAACGGAACTCGCTCCACCGCTGGCAGAACTGGGGCATGGCTGACAGGATGACATGGTCAGTGGTTCAGGTTAGTAGGTCATGCGGCGCTTCGCCTAAAAGGTCCAAGGAAGAACCTGCAAATTCTCTATCTTTTCATTTGATTTTGAGTTGATTTATTAGCTTGTATAATATGACATACAGCCAGTGCTGTCCACTAGCCAGAGGCTATTATGAAGCCCTGGTAACTATCTGGACAACATAGAATAAACCATGCAAACGGTTACATTGTACAGTTAGCGTTTTGGTCCGCTACAGGAATTATAATAATTCTAGGGCTTTCCGTTTTCTTTTTATAATCTGAAGAGATCTACCAATCATGTATCAATACTGGTTTAGATGTCCAGGTGTTCAAGACTATTCTGAGAATGTTTCAATAACACCGGTTTTTTTTCTATCTTCAGTTTGGCCGTCTTTGGGTACCTGCTAGTAGAAGTATGAGTTCCATAGTGTATAGTGTATACAAACAATTTTTTTCTGTGCAGCTTAGGGATTATCAAATACAACAAAAGGGGATAGATGTAAACCCCGAATGAAAACCTAAGAGCGGCGTAGTTTTATTGGTACTCATCCTGTATCAAGCCATGCATCTCCCGGCTCCGCAAATTAGTAGTCACTCTAAAACCCGTAAATCATCAATCTTTTATTTCCTTGTCGAAGTAATTATATTCCCCTTCCAGTGGGAAGGGGGATATATTGTTTTTGCTTGCCTGTTCTTCTTCTTCTTCTTTCTTCTTCTGCCAAAAACCAAGTAGATGCGCGGTGGTAGCTCTACTAATGGTATTGCAGAAAGTTATATGTACCTTATGTTACAATGTACGGATGTTATATTTGAGATGTAGGTACCTGTAGGAAAGGTGAATACACCTGACAATAAATTATGCTAATGAGTACCTTATTTGCATAATCTATGCATAAACTTGTATTTCCCTTACCATAAAAGCTGTGGATGTCATCTTTGAAATGTAGGTACCTTTAGGAAAGGTGAATGCACCTGGACATAAATCATGGTAATGAGGACCTCATTTGCATAATTTATGCAGAAACGTGTACTTCCGTTACCGTAAAAGCTGCAGATGTCATATTTGAGATGTAGGTACCTTCAGGAAAGGTGAACACACCTGGCCATGACTTATGCTAATGAGGACCTCATTTGCATAAATTATGCATAAACTTATATTTCCCTTACCGTAAAAGCTGCGGATGTCATCTTTAAGATGTAGGTACCTTTAGGAAAGGTGAATGCACCTGGACATAAATTATGCTAATGCGGACCTCATTTGCATAATGTATGCATAAACTTGTATTTCCCTTACCGTAAAAGCTGCAGATGTCATATTTGAGATGTAGGTACCTTTAGGAAAGGTGAATGCACCTGGACATAAATTATGCTAATGGGGACCTAATTTGCATAATGTATGCATAAACTTGTATTTCCCTTACCGTAAAAGCTGCAGATGTCATATTTGAGATGTAGGTACCTTTAGGAAAGGTGAACACACCTGGCCAAAAATTATGCTAATGCGGACCTCATTTGCATAATTAATGCATAAAGTTGTATATTCCTTACTGTGAAAGCTACGGATGTCATATATGAGATGTAGGTACCTTTAGGAAAGGTCAGGAAACCTGGCCATAAATTATGCTAATGAGGACCTCATTTGCATAATTATCCATAAACTTGAATTTTCCTTACCGTAAAAGCTATGGATGTCATATTTGAGTTGTAGGTACCTTTATGAAAGGCGACTGCACCTGGCCATAAATTATGCTAATGTGGACCTCATTTGCATAATTTAGGCATAAACTTGTATTTCCCTTACCGTGAAAGCTACGGATGTCATATTTGAGATGTAGGTACCATTAGGAAGGGTCATAAAACCTGGCCATAAATTATGCTAATGAGGGCCTCGTTTGCATAATACATGCATATCCCTCACCGTAAAGGATACGATTGTCATATTTCAGATGTAGGTACCTTTAGGAGAGGTGAACACACCTGTATATAAATTATGCTAATGCCGACCTCCTTTGCATAATTTCTGCAGAGACTTCATGGTAATGGGAGGGGAATATCCTGCATTTTCCCGAAAATGTTGCCATTCTAGTTCTTTCTGTTTCGAAGCGTTTGGAAATTGGGTTGTTCGCTTTAGATAAATCAAAGAAATCCGATGTCGGAAAATTGCGACCTATTTTTCTTGAAAAGGAAAATGATTTAGAGACGTTATAAGTTGACTACTCTGGCCTAAAGGTTGTGACGTCATGACGAGGTCTGACGACCCCTCATTGAGGTCGTTTAACTTTGACCTGTAATGGCGACTTTCGTGACATAGTTTGTTTAGGTTATAAGTTTTACACTTTTTTTGTGACCTTTCCAAAACTAAAAATAAAATTTAAAAAAATATTTCATAAATAAGAACGAATCAGACATGAAACTTAAACTTGTTTTGAAACCCTTCATTTGAATGGTTTCACCCTTGAAAACTAATCTCTAAGCAGATACATGTGGGGCTCCGACTCGTTTTTCAGGTCTTTAATTTTTCCGGTTTGTCCCTGAAAACGGGATATTGACAACAACGGCTTGTCCCTAAAACGGAATATTGATGAGTCGGTTTGTCGCAGAAAAAAGAATACTGACAACGGTTTGTCCCTGAAAACGGAATAGTGACAACGGCATGTCCCTGAAAACGGAATATTGACAACGGCATGTCCCTGAAAACGGAATGTTGGCAACGGCATGTCCCTGAAAACGGAATAAAGACAACGGGAATTGTCCCCTAAAACGGAACGTTGACAACGGTTTCTCCCTGAAATCGGAACATTGACAACGGTCTGTCCCTGGAAAGGGAGCCGACAGACAGAATATTGAATATATTACACGAGACAGTCCATGATACAGTATAGGCGCTCGGTATAATACTGTCCCGTTCAAACAATTTACCGCGCCAATTGGAGATAATCCACCTTTTCACAGTAAATACTAAAGCAGGCTCGGGTCGACTTAATTTCATTAACACTTAATCGATTTTCGGTGCCGCAGAAACTGAAGAGAATGCCTTGAGAATACTAGTAGATCTATAAATGTCTGTAAAGGCAGACGAAGTACCAGATCACAGGAGCTGATTTAGAAAACTAAACGATGAACAGACCTACCTTCCTTGAAATTAAATTCAAGAAGTTCGTCGTATTGTAATCAAAGAAAACTGGAACAAAAAAATTACAATATAATATTTATAAACAGAAAAATATTCAATAAATTTTACCTTCCTTGAATTTTGTCGTAAATCATTCGTCTTCAAATTAGACGGAAAAATATAACAAAAAGAGGCACTGGCGATTACGAGTACGTCAGTCAAGGAACTACGCATTTCCCTTTTCCTTCGTTCTCCGAAATTAGCCGAGGAAGCCAAAATCCTTTGTCTTCTTTTGATTTCCTTTCATGTTGGGAATTCCAATTATGAAGTAGAGACAACACCGTAATTAGCATAGGCGGAGCATGTGTGCACTGGGACAAAGCAGTCAGGGAAATTCTAAGAAAACAAGCATGGTCGTAACGCGAGTCGCGCTTTTCCTGTGAGCGGCCTCCGGACATGCGTGCTTCAGTACCCAATGGGAATTCGTGGTTCATCCGCCTTAGGCTAATGACGGTCTAATCAAGGATTGCCTCTGTTCATTTGTGGAAAACCTACGACGAAACTAATCTCCAAGCAGATGTCGTGCGTTGTGTTGACGTAACGTTTACATTAAAGTGTTTGGCCGAGAACCCCGTGGTCCTGGGTTCGAATCTTCCGATATGCCACCGATGTTGTCACGACCTTCCTAACTCCACTCAGGTGTAAACATGTGTATCTGTCTTCTGTTGGGGAGTTAAAAGGCCTTCCAATACAGTGACAGTGACATAGACACAGTGGATAACAGACCACTGGCCATATGGCCTCAAAAATGCTATAAGACCTCCTTTACCTTAGATGTTGGGATGAAAGATTATAACGTTTGTGCCTGTGGGTTTTTTCACACAACCATACGAATGGATGGTACGAAAACGTTACGATTTTCCGTCCTAACATCTGCTTGGAGATTAAACCACGGATGATTCATAGCTAGCCACACGCGGACATGTTCGCAATCTTTGATGTCATTAATGTTTCATACGTCTGGAGCTATTTTAGATTTAATTTAGCGCAATCAAATCACACCGTACAAACGATCATTTTTCGCTACGTGTCCCCTTACTTGCACACGACTGACTTGCACATTCTCTTTTTCCTTACCCTCCATAATCTACTGTAGGTACATTCATTTTCGCGTTTGATACATATTCGTTGTACATTCGTATATTCGCGGTGTCATGATTTCGTAGTGGAGAGGTCATCGCGAAAAGGAAACCACCGCAAACATTTCAAGATTTACAGTAGTACTTGCAGTCACATACAAAATATGTACATCTTCCCTATAGCTTTGTCACAGTGACTTCATCTAGCAAAAATAAACTTCCTCGCAAACCGGAAAAGTCTCAATGTAGGTATGCGCTTTTTGAATGTTTCTTGTAACAATCATGAATTCAACGCTCCCTCAAATCGCTACCAGTACCAGACACGCTAGATACATTCACAAGCGACTATCATGTCAAATTGTCCATAACTTATGATTTTAGATACCGGTACCAGATTGTGTATGATGTTTTATACATTGACATCTTGCGGCATCCGTGTCTTCAGGTACTGGTAGTTGGGCAAATTTGCAGAGCACTTGGGATCTTGTACCATTCGGACTGTATACGTTAGGCAAATATAACACAGCTTCGTCAAACAACACTTCCATCCAAATCATGTCACAAGACAACATGGTCGAAAAGTGAATCCATTTTTTCAGCCTAATTTGTCCATAAATTGGAACACAAATTGGCATTTGCTATTCATCATTATTAGTTACTAATATAATATATATTTCAGTTTGGCATATCATCAATAAGTAATAACAGGTTTGGAAATGTGATATTGGATGGTAGCCGAAATATTACGTCTATGCACAGGGTCTATGCAAAAGGTATCGTATATTTGTTGTTTCTGATGTCATTGTTTGCGTGGGGTTGTTTTCACACTAAATACGTAAATAATTCATGACCCTTTGTCTATATAAGCGGGTTCCCAAACCAATTAGTCTGAATCGCTATATGCCGGAAATGGCAAACAATGGAGGGGAGGGGGCATATGTCCCTCAATTTCTTTCAGTGTCAGATGAAATTGTCAGACTCAGTGCTACATTTTTATGATTTTGTGCGACAAAGATTATAGTAGTTGGTATTGATATAATCAAGGAGGTTAAAATAAGATATAATTGACCTCATCAGAGGGAAGTTTTGTCAAATACTTTTTAGCAAAAAAATACAATTTTTCATGTCCCTACTAAAGTCGGCTTGTAATCTCCAAGGACATTGTAATCTCCAAGCAGATGTAAGGATTCACATTGTCTTGCAAAACAAGCCAGAGTCCGACTGAAACATCTGTTTGAATTTTTTTTTAACATAGCAGAGAACACATACATTCCATATGTGCTATGGTCGGTTTTAAAAGCAAAACGTGAAATTTAAAATGAAACCAATTTTGTTCACATTTCAACCCGGATTGAGAAAGAAATTGGCCCTTTATATTGCATTAACTGATGCACAATATTAAAAATTGTAAACTATTATTTTCTAAAATACAGTTTACAATTTTTTAATGTTGTACATCAGTTACTGGATTATAAAGGGTACATTTCTTTCTCAATCCGGGTTGAAATGTGAACAAAATTGGTTTCATTTTATGAAAATCATGGTCTTTTACAAAATAACACCTGCTTCTAGGGCTAAGTAACACTTAAATCAAAGACCCCCCTCTTTGTCTCCTTGGTCTGACCCACTTTCCAATGACACATGTCTGACTCATGCCTACTGTAGAATAAACCTTAAAGATATAGAATTACAACCTAGAATAAACATGACACGAAAAGCCCGTGTGAAAGATGGCATGTCTATATAATTGCACTTGAAACGGAAATATGTTCTCATTTCTTTGAAAATTCGTCACAACAAATTAAGTATTAGTGTCGCAATGGTAAGAAACCTTCTTAATACTTTAAGCCACGTGATTTCAATATTTCATAAGTACACCAACAGCATACGCTCAACGGAATGATTTCTTTTTACTATACGACTCTTGAATAAATGATACGAAATACAAACAAAATCTATTTGCTTGATAAATTTACATCTACCATAAAGGAATCGTTTACATCGTGCTTTGAATCGTAGGCTTGGAATAATATATTTTCTTTACGGTTGCCTTGTTCTGAAAAGGTTTGGTGTATCTATATCGTGTGTGGGGTTCTTTTGTGTAACCCCTTGGAACGTGCTAGTCTTTTGTTGCACAATAATGTCATATCATTCGTACTAAAAATCTCTTGTTTGTTACAGTTTTCCCAGGCCTTAGTATACACAAATAGAATTCTAATACAAAACTCTTGCATTGATAGAAGCTGGAATAGTATAATAAATAACGGGAGAAACATTAATATCCATCATAATTTCTGTCTGGCTCTCGCCACATTTATCATCATTATAATATTAATATGTGCAGGTGCTACAAGTTTTTTTGAGCGGCCTTGCGGAATTCTCGGCTAAATAGGACGCACAAGAAAGGGTTGACACAGACCTGTACATATGTCATCCATGCCGAAATGGTCATGAAGGCGCTGGGAATTGTCCGTTCTTTCGCCAGCATGTGCCAGTACGACTGCACAAGGTACGGGGTCCACAACACCAAGAACATGAAAATGATGACGTAGTGCAGGCGACTTGTCTTCTTCTCGCTCTGAAGCGTTCTCCAGGGCAGCTTGTTGTTCCGCATGCTGGACGAGCTGGTGTTGTTGTTGTTCCGGGGCTGCTGCGGCTGTCTCCCGCCGCCAAGCACGGGGGGAGCCGGCCCTCGCCCGAACCCCTGCATCCAGTTCGCTGCGGCCTGCCCCGTGGCCCCCGGCCCGAAAAAAGTCCAGTTATGAGACAGCGCGGGCACGAACACAACCGGGTTCATCTTCCGATGCATTCGCATGAATATGAACAGTCTCAAGTAGATGAGATGGGTCGCGAACAGCACGATGGACAGAATGAGGAGAAACCCGAGCGTGTCGTTCGTCAGGTAGTGTTTGTGGCGAAAATTGCACTGCTCTTCTTCCCGAATGAATTCGTAAGTGCCCAAGCCGAAGACGGGAGGAAAAGCCATGATAATGGCGACCGTCCAGATGACACAAATGAGCACCGCGCACACGGAACCCGTCAGTTTCTTCCTGTGAAACTTGCTGTGTGTCACCACGATGTATCTGGTAATACTGACGGTGAAATGTGTGAAGATCACACCAAATAAGAGCATGGTGTTGAAAAACGCCACCACTTGGCACAACGGCCGGCCGTAATCCCAGCCCGAATCGTTCACCACTGCGATAATGACAAAGGGCAGACAGAAAACTGTTTTGACTAGGTCGGCCACCGATACATTCGCCAGCAGGAAAAATGGCGGCTTGCGAAGGTTCTGTTCTTTGTACAGCACGTATAAAACCAGCGAGTTCCCTAGCAGACTCGCTACGATCACGACGCCGAGCGTTACAGTCTTTACCAGGATCATACACAGGTCCTGCTGTGGGGTATCCTGGTCCGCCGCCATCTTGTCAGAAAAAAAAATCCCGTCGTCTGACAATTTCCCTCAGCTCAGCTGATTATCGTCTGCGGCGCGGTGTTGTTGTTGTTTCTTCACGGAAATTTGCAGCCGCCGAGCGTCCCACTCTCCATGCCGGCGTTTATCCTCTCCCACGCAGCACCCGCAAATCCTGCAGACGGCGAAAGACAAGCCGATCGTTAGTTAGAGAAGACAGAATCCACCGCTAGCTACAACATTGGCCTCCATTTTTGTCGGGGCTGCTCGGAATATGCACGTCCACGGCTGGCTGTATAGCGAGATCGCTGGGTCATGTTGTAAAGGGCTGCCCAATGATCAAGCCGTGTCGTGGGGCCAGTCTTACCGCATGCATGCAAGCAGTGTTTCCCCCTCTAACACAATAGGTTCGCACAGCGTATCATATGGGGCAAAACAATAGCAGAGAAAGGGAAGGGGTGAAAGTCATGCTCTTCTATACAGAATATATTCACCTCTAGCTCGCGCTGGACGCCATGTTTGATCAGGTCCCCGTGTATTGAGAATGAAAACGCCACCAGTAACAAAGGGACAGCTCGCAGAATGACCAGCAGGGGCCCTCCGAGCCACACGCAGTGTGCTGTACCCCTTTTTACTCTGGATTTTAATCTAAACCCAGCCAAAACCATTATCCCCTACCCGAGCCTTCACTCTCTCGACTGCGCAGCTCGTCATATGGGGTAGTCCATTCATTTTCGGGGGTCTCCAAGCAAATTATCTTCCAAAATTTTTCATTGTATCGAGTTATTGATTAGATATTTGCGATTATCTTGATTAAATATAATCATTGTGATTATTTTGTGCCATATATAGGTTAAGCTATTTAGTTTTTGTAGGAATGTGCAATAATTAAATCCACAGTTCTCCCCATTTGTGAGGATGGGTGGGCTGTACCGTTCTGTCACTCTCTCTATAATGCGCAGCGCGACTGCCTATCTAATGATAATAAGCTGACTGCTCCCCCTCTTTTTTCTCACCTAGACGACAAGGCGACACTTTTCCCACGACTTCTGTCATAAATAGATTGAAATCGAGAAGTAATGAAGCCACAACAGTCGAGTGTAGTTCATTTAGAATGGTATTAGTATTGTATAAAAAAGTCAAAGCTCTAAAATACTTTAACGAGCGTATAGAAACGTTTGAATATCTACAAGTAAGTGTATTACTTATATACAACATTTTATACACAGAGGTAGCGAGAGATAGGGCGGGAAAGGGGTAATAGCATATTTTTCCAATAAAAATAGATTTTAAAATTCATCTTTTATCGGAACTTCCAAATCAAAGACCAATAGTTATGTCGAATGGTAAAATATGTATTTTTTTTGGTTTGCGTCTGCGTTTTTTTTTCTAGAATGTTTCTTATATCATTGCTTGCAGACGTCGACTCGACCGAGAATTCCTGTTCGAAATATATAACGTTATGTACGCAGTTTTCTGACTGTTACTGGTTTCTGAGTGCTTTTGCTCTGGCGTAGCCTGCAACGGATGCTATTGTTTATTACAATAGCAAATTTGTGTGCGTTTTAACAAAAAAAGCGCACCACTACAGTAGGATTTTTTAGTATGCGAAGAAATTACCCAGTAGTTATTCTCCAAGCAGATGTAAGGATCCGGCTCATCCTTTGCGCATACCGCGTGTTCTTGTGATGTCTAGTATGTCTTTTTACAGTTGACCTTTTCAACCCTTCCCGGATCCTTACATCTGCTTGGAGAGGACCCTACTTAGTATATCAAGGTGCACGTGCATACTGTATGTGTATCTGTGAAAAAAACGGGATCTTTTAAAATATCGATATTTTTATACTTCCCTTCCAATAATATCCGACGACTCCAGCCACGGGGCCGTGATGTAATTAACTATATCAACGTTATTTATTATCGCCATCACTTAAGTTATAGAATTCCGTTATAAGTTATAACTCATTCATCTTCAAGCAGATGTGAGGCGCGGCTGGGTTTGTGACTTTTTTCCTGACGCTCTCTTTGTCTTTCAGTCTCTGTTCGGATTGGTCCGATTTTGTATGGGGTGTCCTTGCAAGAGTAAATTCTTGCACGGGCGGCCAAAGTAGGAAAAGTTCGTATTGAATTGGGGTGATTTGTGGGCAAAAGGAATTTAGGAATCATCCATTATAGCATTGGGGTAATTTTGAAATCGACCATTGCGGGAGGATTGGGAGTGAAATATTCTGTATTTGCGCGCAAATGTTGCCTTTTTACTTCCTTACATTTTCAAGTGCATTCTTTTGGCAATCGGGTATTTGTTTGTTTGTTTGCTTGTTTTGATTCTACATGTCCACATTCTGATCAAGAGACATAGAAACATTACGAAATGACGTAATCAATCCAGTTGTTTTCAGTCTTCTAAAATATGAATCACCTTCGTTTCAGACTTTCAGTAAACATATTATGCCATAACAGGGTATCAGAAACAACTGTTATTTATTCATCGTCGAAATCATTCTTAGTTATATGCTAACCAATTATATAACACAAGCGCAGTGGATGAAGAACAACCATCCACCAACCCTGGGTTCAGCGAACCTGTTTTAATCGATCAAGCTGGTCTCAGTAAGCCTCATGTAAAAACTGAATGCTCAAATTGTCATCCTAAAAATGGTATTCATGGTCAATGCATGTTATGCCGTGGTAAGCTACCAACAGGTACATGTAAGTTAGTTCTATTCAAAGACATTAACAAGTTCCGCCAGCTATATGTCTGAAAATGTGTATACATGATAAGGGTAATAATTCTTCCCGGATTCATCATTTAGTATTATGTAATGCCCTTGGTCCAAGGTAACAGGGTAGGTTTTCAGGTGAAAAATACGCTCGACTCTCTGGTGATTTTAAAATTCAATAGGCGACTTTTTTTTTTTTTTTAAATCGACCGAAGGTGTGACAGCACGTTTAGCAGACCAATCAGAACACCACTCAGCCTCGGTATTGATATTTATTTGTTACGTTGCCCTTTTATTTATCCGATGATGTAATATCACTTTTCCCATTGTCGCTGTGTCCCTACCGGGCCACACATAAACACACACACTCACAAATACACACACACACATGCACACACACACGCGCGCGCGCAGACACACACACAGACACACACGCACACACAAATCTTCTTACAGCCACAATGGATAAGCTTATTTTGTCTGAATGTCCGTAAATGTGCCAGTAAGAAGGTCAAGTAGCTTGATAACGGAATGGCAAATCGTTATGTTTTCTGACGGACCAATTGTTTCTCATACAGAACCACCCTTACAAGAAGATTTTGTCGCAAAATTGTTACGACCGTAAGGCCAGAGCACGTAAATCTTACGGGATCATCATACTCTGCAGATTCAAAAGCTACAATGCCATAGAAAAATAAGATTTTCAAAATAGAGACCATGAAGGTTTTAAAAGAATTGAAGCGAGAAACATGGTATCACAATGATTTTTATGACATCATGATGGAATATAGGATTAATGTTGTCACATGCAAATTATGCAAATTAGGACGTCATTGGATTAATGAGGAAATGTCAAAATGGATTAGCGTTCCACGCCTACAATGTGATACTTATGACATGAAATTTAGATAAGGATTATTGCACAAATCAGAAGATTATTTGGTTAATGAGGTAATGACACAATTCCTTAGCATCTAAATAATGCGGCGAATTCAGTCACTTCTAGCGCATATAAAATATAGCTAAATTGTGCAAATCATGCAAATTGCAAAGGAAATTCCATAATTTCTTAATTTCAAACACATAATCATGACATTTGTGACCTCCTTTGCAATCTAGGTAAGAATAAAGATTGTCACAAACAGGTAACGATCTACGAAAATACAATCCCCAGTTGCAAACTACACCCAGTGCTAGGAGACAAGTAAGCGGTGCCTACCAAAATCAAGGAGTCTAAAAACCCTTTGCCGAAACATGTACAGCGGCCGCGGACCTTCCCCTACAGTGTTACTGCGTCCTTGTTAGTACGTAATATGTCGTAAACGCATATTTGGGAACGCATCTATAAGCAGCGGCACCTGTGCTGCAGTGCAATGTGAACCAGGCAGAATTGCCTTGAGGAGGTGACAGACGTCATTGAACGTCGGTTGAATAAATCACTTGGTTGTGTAAAAAGAGTATCTTTATTCAGTCACCTGATAAAACTATTCACGAATATGTCGCAAATATCGAAATAGGAAACTAACTAAAACAGCTGCAATTTGGCACAATGCAATACTTAATTTTCCCATTTTAAGTCATAGATATGGGAATAAAGTGGATTTTCCCTTATCATTTTGGATACTGTTATATAGAGTCTATACAGCATAGCATAAATGCAACCTCCACACCATCTTATGTAACAAACGGACGGTCCCTAGTTCCATCACCGGTTAAGGCACATACAGCGGACGGTCCCCTCCTACTGACTGCGTCCCGCTGTCTGTAATAGCTGCCAGGGAGGATTAAATGGTATGAGGGGCTGCGCGACTCAATCGGTGAAACGGTGCATGGTCGCTGGCGCGGCATTAGCTAGAGAGACGGCTTCATGATGCATGGCCGTCCCGCGGTACTCTGTTAAAGGGCGTTCAACTCTATATGTGACCGTCTCGGTTCGCTTTCAAATACTAGTACGTTATCAGGGCTCGAAATTCTTAGGTGCACAGAACAATAATCGGGTGCACCACATCAAATAGAGTTGAGTGTCAACAAGGCATAAATTTGATGCTACTAGTACTGCCTCTCTTAAAAACTTCAGTCCAGATTTCAAATTTCAACCAAGCAATACATCAAATTAAGTACAACAAATTGCTTTTTCTGCTACTTACATTTCAAGAATATTCTGTATGCTAGTGTACAAGATAACCGTTACGGTTACCTTAGTACAAAAATATCTAGGATGCAAAGTCAAACGTTAGGTGGCTGGGAGATGGCTGGCTGGGAGATGGCTGGCTGGGGGATTTCGCATTACATTAGCCTTGAGGATACACACCGTGCGATTCATAACAAGATTTGATATGCTTAGTTACGTTATCTGCAGTTTCAGAAGAAGCTGACAGGGGAAGCGGTTCCGAAGTAATTTGTATCGTCGACTGATGCTCAGTTGCTATATTCCCCTAACAAAACACAGCCATGTCAGCGTTCAACTCTTTAGAATTTAAAGACAGGTAAAACTCGACTTTTAAAAACTAAGCGTTATGTTTGAGACGAAGCGCAAAACTGCGATCTAATCTCCAAGCAGATGTTAGAAGGCTACCTCCCCGTTTCTGTTACTAATGGCCGTGAGTAAAATGCGGCTTCGCTACGGCTCACGTTTTCAGCCAAGCATACCGGGTCACTACTATTGTTACATGTTGAGTGCCCTTGTTACATGTTGAGTGCCCTTGACGTCACCATCCAAAAGGGCGATTGAAACCCTAAACAGCAGTGCCCAGTCCGTTTCGTTTCTATCACGCATTCTTAAACCAGAAAAACAATCTCAACACAGAAGCTTCAAATGAATAAACATAAGCATTACACAAAAGCAAAATGTCAATTGGTCTGGCAAACCTCGGAGTCATTCCAACGTGCCTTCTCACGTCAAAGAGTTACGAAGTCTTTGATATCGTTGTTATCTTATAGGTGCCACTGTTAGATGTACAGGGGTGACAAGTTCAAAGGGGGACGGGATACAACAGGGAAAAATATATCTTTACAAAATGTTTTCAGTGCATGGTTTGTGACAGTATTGAGAAAAAGGCATACAACCCACTGAATATCCAGTAAATTAGGTCTGAGGCCAGACACAGCGTGCTGAAAATATCAATGTAGTCCTAGCTCATCATATGCCTACTCTGTAGGAATAATTGAGTTAGAATTCAAAGCTGTATATGTTTGGCCGATAGAGCTTGGCAATATATCGCACGTGCACGTTCGATGTTTATGATTACCCTCACGGAAGGCAAACATATTTGATCCGTATCTTCTCAGGCTTTTCCAAATAACTAAGGTCAATGACCTGGACCAGACGGCTGTCACCATGGTTACTGTTAGCAAGTGGCAGAACAGAGCTGGAGGGGCTGGTCACCATATATGTATGAATGCGTGTATAGCTCACGGGGAGAATACTAGAATATATATTTAAGTTCGCAATAGATTTAAACTGAACATAACGTTTCAGAAATGCTCGGTGTATGGCCATCAAATGCAAATATATGACATCAACATGGCGGTCAACATCTGTGTGCTTCATTGAAAACGAGCGAAAACGCTCTCTCTCTCTCTCTCTCTCTCTCTCTCTCTCTCTCTCTCTCTCTCTCTGTGTGTGTTTCTCTTTCTCTTTCTGGACTTCTGGTTTATCTATCTTTTTAAGTTCTTTGCATATTTGTCTGTTGATGTTAAACGTTTGCCGACCATTTTACTTTAATTCTTATCAAAGTAGAATGCTATTAAGTGATTAACAGTCAAAGTAAACACTCTTTCGTACGGTTTTGTGTCTTGCAAATCAAGATTGACCCACAATCACGTTTTTTCCGTCACGTGCACGGGTCTTCCAGTAAACGGAAGACGAATCACAGGTCAGCTAATGTGTCGCTAACTTTACCACGCGTAATTTGTCTCTTCTCAGCAATGACGCGCGACCTACTATTCAACCTTTTAATGGTTTCTCACGCGTTCTTTTATACGTCAGAGGTGACAAGTCGTGAGAGTTACAAAGGCTTTGAAATACGTCATTACAATAGGTCACTTTGATAGTCTGACACACACTTCTTCTGACAGTAGGCTTGCAGGCTAGCTTTGATTATGAATAAGATTAAGTGAAGAGAACTGTACACATGTATCAACCAGAATTGTACACGTGCAGTCGGGGGAATTATATCTGAAAAATATACGTACTTATTTCTTGAGGGTAGCAAAAGAAGTTTTCTGTGTCAGGGCCAATCAACACTCACTAAACCGGTACGGGGGCCTCTACAAACTGCTAACTACCTTGGACCCATCGCTTACGCAAGTCACACCTCACAGAACTACTTCGTGAGGTGGTTAAAAGGAGCAACATCAGAACCAGTGAACCGCCATTGAACCAGGACGGGGGACGCTACAAACTTCCAACCACCTTTGACCCAAGACCAAATATTGCTCACGCCACACTTTCTGAAAGTCACGTGCTCTGAGCAAACCGGCCCTTATTTAGTTATCCTGGAGAGGATCAGAAGACTAGTCGAAAGTTCGGTGAATCTTTTAAACTATTTGTTGGATTTTTCCATGGCACCAACGATACAATTACAACAGCCTGCGAGAAATATTGCCATTAAGTAATGTTAATGAACGAACTAGGGCGAATTATGTATATTTGTATCAGGTAGACTGAACATGGAAACGACATTTGACCAGAGAGCTTACGTTGGAAATGCTTTAATGAGCGTATGCCAGACACAATTCCTAATGACAATGGAAAAGGGATATTCACGAGCTATCAATAACACTCCATTCCACGAGGGCGGCGACCTCGCTGCGATCGCGCTACGATGTCAAATTTTACAGAGCACTCAACGAATTTCATTCAAAAAGCTAATATCTTTACGTTTTGTGTGTTTTGTTGCCTTTTCAGACATTCTTGTACATCTTGCATGATGGTCCATTATGAAGTCAAGGGTTAAAAAAATTCAATGTTAGTCGCAGCGAGAGCGCAGCGCGATCACCGTCAAGTGGAATGGGGCCTACATGTAAAGCCCCCGTCACAAATATGAAATTCAGCTCGGCCTACGTGTTGGCGAGCTTCAAATGTTCATTTTCGGCCGAAGTACGGCCGGCGTCCTGTCGATTACGCGGGCTTCGGGCGATTTTTACAAATCAAGATTGATCCAAATATTGGCCTTTACCAGGTTAGTCGAATCTGACATCGTCCATGTCCAAGAGACGGTACCATCTCATGGGGGATTTTTAGTTTTTAGTGTTCGACGGACGTCACCCGAGATTTTCATGGGGAATAAGGTCGACGCTCGGGCGATTTTGAAATTCGGCGAGCTTCGGGCGATCTACAAATTCGGCCGACGCTCGCATGAATTGTGACGCCGGCCTAAAGAACGCGTCCACCCGCTGATGTTTTTTCCCCTTTTTTTCTGTTGACCTTCCCGTTCTTTGCACCTCACTACACTCTAAATCAATTGCTTATCACACTGCCTCTTTCTTGAGATCTTCCGATGGCCACTCTTAAAAGCATGTTCAGTGTAGATGGCATGCGACGTTAACAATGCTCAGACTGGCAATCAATGCAAAAGGCTCAACCCGCCTAACAAGCCCAAACCTCACCGCTTCACAGAGCTTTTAACTGAACCACTCACGTCCAACGATAAAAAAAAAACATCGCATCAACCTTCACATTCAAGCGTTTGGGAAGAAATAAGCATCGCGGCATGTGTCAAAAAGATTTCAGTAGGAGGAGCAAAACTGCACGGTAGCCGAGCTTATAGCTAATCCACTGTCATAATCCAGATCATACTATTGACTCGTACGGGGTGGGGGTGGGGGGGGGCAGATTCTCTGAATGACCTTGGCAATGATAAAGGGCACTTAACGTCAGCGTTGGGTAGATTCGGCAGAACAATACGGATACATGGAGCTTATACTAAATCCACAATTGTATATTATTGACTGCTGCAGGTGGGAGGGAGGGGGGCACATGTTGTATGAGTATAATCTTGATGACCTTGGCAATGATAGAAGACACCAGCTTAACGTTAGAGTTGATCAGCTTTGCAGAACAATGCGATTACATAGAGCTTAAACTTAATCCACAGTAGCAATGGCATATTGACTTCTGCGGGGTGGGTGGGGGTGGTCACAGCGTAATGTTCACGTTGACCGGGTTTCGCAGAACAAACCGGTTATATAGAGCTTATACTAAATCCACTGTAGCAAGTGGACATGCTATTTTATTGACTTCTGCGGGTGGGAGGGGGGCACATGTTAGATGAAAATGCTCTGAATGACCTTGGCAATGATAAAGGCTTTTAACAGTTTGTAACGTTAACGTTGGCAAGGTTTTGCAGAACAACGTGGTTACATGGAGATAATACTTGATTCTGTATCTGTATCTATACAGCCGGTATAATCGCCATTCGGCGTAACACACCGGCTTCGCAGGCACGCGGCGCGCCAGCAGCTGGTTAAATTACACTGAACGGTATGTAACACCTAGTCTTTGCACATCTGACAGCAACGGTTCTTTAAAGCTATTTAGATTCGCTGAAGTAAACCGGTTCGTATTCTGACTTGTGCGAGGTGGGGGGAGGCACACACGTTTAAAAACCTGCGTATCACTCCGCTAAAAGCCAGACCACCTTGCCCGCGGTGAAATTACTTAAAGCGTAGTTCTGCATGGGCCATTTACTTTCAGGGACACACCTTCAGGCACGGGCTTTCAGTCTAATCATTACCAACATTCCCGCTAAGTAACTCCGGGCTGTCAGATCTTTCACCGGTAGGAAAATAACTCATATTTATTGAAACTTAAAATATAATGCTAGTTCACCGATTCATTGCAGAAAAACGTCCAATTCACAAACACAAACACGCGGGCGTTCGCATACAAACACACACTCACACATGCACACAATCACACACACGCCCACAAACTCATCACACGTAGACAAGTGCACACGCACACCTGCACGAACACATGCACATTTACACACACAAAAAACACGCGCACACACACACACACACACACACACACACACTCACACACATACACATACACACACACACATACACACACACACACACATACAGACCATATGATCACTCCTAGTTCGCTCCTAACGCCACATATGTGCGATGTAACAGCAATCCATATTGGTCAACCTTCAGCACAAACATTATCGATCACGCCGACCAATCTAATGCCATTTTTTATTGCCCCTCTTAGGCCGCTGGTTTAGTGAGTGATATACGGCCTGCATTTGCTGAGTAAAGATGGTTCCCGATTTACCATGGTTATACCTCTAGGCTCTAGCCCTTCGAACTTACCGATGCAGGTAGTGTGGGCCCGGGTGGGCGAGCTCGAACTAGTTTCAGTTCGTAATTGGATGGCAAGCAGCATGAAGTTTACTACCTCTATGAAAAATGGAGAGCATTTATTTTTGCGCGCATGTGTTTGCGTGAGCGTGTGTGCATGCGTGTGTGTGTGTGTGTATGTGTGTGTATGTGCGTGTATGTGTGTGTGTGTGTGTGTGTGCGTGTATATGTGTGCGTGTATATGTGTGTGTGTGTGTGTGTGTGTGTTTGCTTGTGTGTGTGTTTATTTATTCTCCATTCGGGTCCCCTTGCAGTAAGTTTTGGAATTGTAGATGCGATTTTGTTAAATTGTTCTGAAGACAGGAAGGGCGTATTTCCATCATTTCGATCATGCGGGTGCTGAGACAGAGATGTACACAATTTGATGCAATTCATGCAAATAAGTAACTCATTTGTATCATAAATGTGAACATTCTATAATTTCCTTATAACGGAAAAATTTACCGTTGTCGACTGTTGGCTCTGTCATATTCTCGATGAAATAAAACATCTTACGACAAGAAAATTGCACGACAAATGCGTCCAGGCCTGCAGTAACGAACTGAATAAGATTTAGAAGCCTCTGCATCGACCGAATCGCGCATACAGTTGTGATCGCGAGAATAGCGGCCGTTCTGCTGCCGAAATTGTTCTTTTAGAGCTCACAGACTCATCTTGCGAGCTTTTTTCCTCCTATGTCAACTCAAAGCAAACATACAAACGAGTATTATGCTCAGAGCAGCGTTGTTTTTTGCTTGTTTTTAACCACCATCCTTCATAGTTACGCAACGCGTTGTTACACATATCGTCCATATCATACGTATGTTCAAATGACTATACAATATTATATAAATAGCGTTACAAACCTTACCTTGATATCTCGGAACCCTTGAAAGAAATGCAGAGGTCTACATGTTTTCTTCTTTTTCCTTCTTGACGGAGACCCTATCTTCGTGATCTTTCAAGACGCTAGCCATGGCCGCCTCTGTACTTCGCTCTTATGAAGTGTTTTTTACACCCACCTGCTCGTGAGGCTCTGATAGGGTTTGTCGGTATCAGAGATATGGTCGCAGAAAACAATCTCGGATTAGAAAAAAAAAGAACCACCCAATATTTGCGTGTAAGGATTGTTATGTATAATATCAAACGAACATACAATGAATTGAAATGCAATCAATGGTAACAGTAAGATATTTTAGAACTTAAACCTTTGATCTTAAAACTTTAACTTTATCACAATCCTTTCAATACCCAAGAGGCCACGTTGATACTAGAAATACATATATGTAGTACCGTTTTGGAAATCATGTTCTAATCAAATGCTATTGGATATATTTTCATCATTAAATCGTTATGTTGCTCACAATGATTGAAGTATGTAAGAATGATATTTTCCCCGATTCGTTGTTGTAAACAAGCCTCACAATTCAGACTTCCCAGCAGCTGCCAGTATGTATGGTTGTTGTTTTTTCTGAATAAACCATTCTTCTTCTTCTGAATATTTTCAAAGATAACCATCAAACAGTGTGGATATCAACATTTTCTTTAAGCTGTTTTTAGGACACAACTATGCTATATTCTTACCTTTAAGCCCTCAAGTACCTTATTTCATTTGATTCAAATATACAAATCGTATGTTTGGAACATATTTCGTGAATTTATAAATATGTTTAGGTGACAACAGGTCGTATGTTCTGTCGGGAAAAATAAGGATATGGTGTCTCGATATACCCCATGTCGATCCTCACGCGTACGTACGTAGACTGATTGCCTGCGCTTTCACTATTCAAGCCCGGAGCAGTAATTGGTCTTCCAGGGTTCCCCCGTCTCCGAAAATAACCCGCGTTCTTTCAACAAAAGATGATGCAATCACGAACATACTGCCTGGGCTTTGGAACAAATAGAATTAGTTTTGCAAGGCTTTTAGAAAGCCGAGGACATGACGTCACAGACGTGTGTGGCGTTAATCTTTGGTTGAGGTGGGTGGTTCAAAGAGACGTGTCATTAGTCGCAACCCTGGGTCATTTTTACTGTCTGAGATTCTGTAATATTCATTGTAAGTATGTCAGCCTTCCCAGTTTGATTTCTGCGCACTATTGCAACTGATCCTTTGTTGGTTATACTAAATGTAGAGGTGATTAAATTACATCTAAATCAGGACAAAGACTCTAACTATAGAGCATTTTCATTAACTTTCAATACCAATAAAGCAGTCAGGTGCTGACCGCCATGTTGGTCTCCTTGAATTGCAATTCAATGGACCGCAGCTCGAGCGTACAGTGCTTTTGATGTTTCTCAAAAAAAGTTATCCTTCTCAACTTTCCTCTTCCGTGAGGTATTTTTAGAGTCTCAAGATCTCTAGATGCCCGAAAACTTTTGAGCTACAATTCACTAAAATGTAAAAAGAGCTCTGTGTCCGCCGCCATATTGGCGTCACGTGAAAACGATGTCAGTGATTCAAAGCAAACTGCACATTGTATTGAAGAAAGCTCTTTTAAGCATATAGGCTTCATTGGGAAATTTTGCTGGCTTTGTGAACGTTTGTATTTTCGAAAGCATTCTTCTAGTGTTGGTCAACCTCCATCAACATTTATCCGCCGGGTTACATAAATCCACCACTATAAAAACAGTGGGATTGAGAGATCTCTACTGCAGTACCCACCAGGTATGCATAGTTTATATATACAAGAGTGCATAATACTGGGGAATGTTGGGTTGGAGATCTGTTTGTACGTTTTTTTAAGGGTGGCGGAATCATGCACCCTGGTGGAATTATGTAAGCAGATGTTAGTGTCAATTACTAAAATGTAGTTTCTGACGCACGACGCCTTAGTTCATTTTTCACCCACGCTTTTACGACTCATACCGGGGTCTCCGTCAAACCATTTAGTCCCACGCCTTCCCACTCACTGACGTCCCTGTTATTGTTGAAAATGAGACACACTTTTTACTCGATTGTTCCTTATATGAAGATGAGCGCCAGTCGCTGTTTAAGACAATAGAATTAGACAAGAAATGTAAAAAAAATGTCAAAGCAGGACACTTTCATATACATGATGTCATGTAAGAACGAACATATAATGGACAAGGTATGTCGTTATGTTTTCAAGTGTTTCAAAAAGAAACTATTAGGTGATCAGCATTAGTTTAACAGTAGTCCACAGTTTTGTTTGTTTTTTACTTTTCAATGTTAGAATGTAGTATTATATCAATTCACGTTTTACATTTTGCCTCTTATAGACCGCATGTGGTCATTTGTGCATTTTGTCCATCTAGAAAGGAATATACAACTAGAGTTCCACGACCTCATACCTTCGCCATATGATTTTAACCTTTATGACTGACATATCAGGGGTGTTTGTCATCAATTATAAATCATACCAGTTGATCTTCTTCACCCAAAAAACAAAAGTATGAGCGTAACAAAGAAGGTTATGCTAACAAAGTAACATTTATCATGAATTATGCAAATGGAGTCCTTATTACCATAATTTGATTCAACAATGTTCACATTCACATAACTTCCAAATGACACAAGTATGAAATTGCCATCCTTTACCTGTATGGTTTTATAGTAGTTTCTCATTAATTATGCAAATTAGGCCTACATTTGCATATTTTTTATCTATCTAAATTCCTCAGTAACAAATGTCACATATGTCAATAGTCATATCATGGAATACAGCGGGTTTTTAAAGTTGTCTCATTAATTATGCAAATTAAAATCTGATTTGCATAATTATCGTCCAATCATACAAAGCATTACGTAAGCTATCTACATACCAAAAATCATTACCATCCATCAAGCCCATCTTGAGTTATAGTATTTTCTCATTAATTATGCAAATGAGGTCTTCATTTGCATAATTGATATCTTTTAATATTTCTCTCTTCTTCAGTTACATATGTCACATGTTTGAGAGTCCTGTCGTGGAATTTGGCCGATGTATAAACTTTCCTCATTAATTATGCAAATTAGATACTGATTTGCATAATAAGTATCTAATCATGTACATCATCACTCAAGCTATCTACTTACCAAAAATTATAACCATCCATCAAGCCCTTCTTGAGTTATTCCCTTTCAAAGTCTGAACCAAAACCTGCTCCTGCAGTTCCAAAAAAGCCGCTAGGGGGCCAAAACCTATACCACTTACTCTCTGTCCAAAGAGCTATCTACCACTCAAAAATCAGTTTTATAGCTTGTCCAGAACACGAGATATTGAAACAGGAAGTTCCGCTGCAGTACCGTAACAAGCCGCTAGGGGACCCAAAATCTAATCATTTCCTAGTCTCATCAAGACCTACCCACCTACTAAATATCAAGACAATCCATCTAAGCCTTCTCGAGTTATGCTGTACATTACACACACACACACATACAAACGCTACCCTCTGCATAACCTTCTCGGCGAAGGTAATAAAGACTATTATTATTTTTTTGTTATTGTAGCATCGTAGATCTGTCATGGTGGCTTCCCTTTCACGGTTCACCCGTGCTGTACGTGTAGCGAGCCATTTGTAGATGTTATAAGACAGTTCACTGATTTAACTGCGCATGCGCAACGAGATGCATTGTGCGCGAATAATACGTCAAAATCAAATACCCATCAGTTTTGCTGGAGTGTCCAGAGGATATTATCTAAAGAACAGAGCCATTGTCGCATTACCGTGACATCAGAAATCTTTAATTCCAAGTTTGGTAGAGTCTAGGTTGTAAGGAAATCCATTCGTCATTTCGGATGGTGACGTGAAGTCGGTGGCCCTGTGTATGAGGGAGCTTCAGGCATTAGCCTCAAGAGTCAAACCTCTGCACGTAAAAGAACCCAACACACTTATCGAGAAGAGTAGGGGTGACCCGGTATGCTTGGCCAAAAAACGCGAGCCGTAGCGAAGCCGTACTGAACTACCACTAGTTACTTGAAAAAGCATCATGCTTCACCCCAAATGAGGATGCCTTGAAACGAGACGAAAATGACATGTTTTCAGAAGGTTGTACGTGAGGCGTGTGTGGGGGCGAAGTTATTATCGTGAACAATGTGATTATCGTGACCAATTATAACCAATAAACATAAATTGTACTTCAAGCGTGTGTACATGTGTGTGGTTGAAGTGGATTGTTATTGTAGAGACCCGCTGTACATGTACGTATAGCGTGGGTAGTTAAGTTGATAGTAACCCCGCTTCTACACACGAAGGTCGTGAGTGCAGATACGAGGGCAGTTACATAAAGACTTTTCATGACCCGTTTTTAGTTACATGCCTTCAAGTACAAGACTTATAAACCTAACGTACGTTTACACGTTTTTTTCTATACAATAAAAGCTATTTGCCACCAAAAAAGTAAAATCAAAACAATTCGAAACAATGGCACACCCACACAATGGACAAAAGAGACTAAAACAAATTCTTTTCAAACGAAATCAGTCAAGAGGTATAAAAGCTTCCGACTTTTACCTTTATCTTACCAAGACCAACCCCACAAACAAAATATCATCACTAAACCCAACCAGAGTCCTTCTTAAGTTAAACACAAAAACAGGGAAAGACAGACACTCAATTGATATGTACTGTCATAGATTGGGACGGGGTCTAGGTGAACGCAACAGATGCACTTGTTGGGCTGAGGCTACGTGAATCACGAAATGTAACGGTGGAAAATATGGCATTTGTCGGTCAGTATTGACCATGGTAAAATACTAACTCACATCAGCCCTAAAGCTTCGGCTATGGCTAAACAGCCCTATACGCACGAGAATGGCAGTTCTCAATGGACATGTGCTCTAGTGAACCGTGATGAGGGAGGGTATCAGCTGAGTCACGTTTGGGACCGCATTCTTCTTCTCTTTTTAATTTTTTAAAATCTTTTTTTTTTTTCAAAATCATTTTTTGTATCTTTTATAAACTTTAAGAACAAAACGGTACACAGGACGTGTATGGTACGGAAATAAGTTAGTTCACACATACACATGAATAAACGAATAACCACAAAACCTGTAAATAAAACCAATTGACACTAATGATGAATGTTGGAAGTCGGACCGCATTCTTCACCCAGCATCAGTCTATCATCTTTCTTCGTAATTTCTGCTGTGCCCCATCTGTGTAAACGCCGACGCAGCTATATGACAATGTTTATGAAGTCACCGGATTCTCACTTGTATAACATTGCATTATAATGGATTTTGTTACTACAAGTATTTGTTGCTTTTACAAGAAAACAGGATGTGCCGACGGTTGAAGACCGGTGGGTTTAATTTTTGCTTTCAGACAGAACCTTTTAAGGAGAATACACCGGAAATTGTTGAAGTATTAGGTAACAGACCTATCCACTTCAAATATCATCTGTCCTTGCCATAATTGTAATGTAATCTTTGCGATGATTTCATGTATGCGATCACTGTTAACGACAACGGCAATATTAACAACTTTGACGTCCTTTTCTTCAGAAGACTGTGAATCTATTTTGTGCCAAACAGCCGTCCGGTAATGAGCTGTTATCGGTACTTCGCTGAAGGTTAGACATCCGGGTAATACGATACACAAAATAACACTTACTTAAGGAACTGGATACTGATATTCAAAGTCTATCCAATCCTATGAGTAGCTGTTGTCTTGTTTTGTTAGGTCAACCCACTCCTTCTTCTTTTATCGTGATTCTTGGCAATGCTTTGGCGCGTATAGTCTCCGCTAATGATGTAGAGTATACTGTCATCCTTAAAGTCTCAGTTTGAAAGAAAATTGAGATTTGCGCGCGTTTAAAAACTGCGATTTTCTTTCTGCAACCAGAAGTAGGATATACAAAGAATCCATGTCTTGATATCTAGATTACAGACCTTTCTGCCGCTCAAATTTTACCTTGATAGTTTTTGGGTTGAGCAAACTCCGCCCCTCCTATTTGGCCAGCTGTCGCCAAACTCGTTGTATGCCGTGATGGCTTTTCAGTACCAAGGAAAGGGATCTTTTTTTAAAATTCGCTTTTAGACAGACATCGTGGCACTGCGCTCAATTTTCATAACTTATTTCAACAGCACCACGTACAGAGAACAATATATCCATTTTACACCTGGGTGGAGTGAGGAAATTCGTGTAAAGTGCCTTTCCCAAGGGCACAATATTGGTGACGCCAGGGAACCGCACGGGTCTGGGCAGAACACCCTAGGCCTGCCGTTCCGTTATACGACCTCGCGGAAAGGAATCTTGAGCAATATATCTCAAAGAGGCCTGCTAACCGATACCCAGTACCAGTACAATTCAAGACGACACAATAAGGAATGTAGCAGCCTCAAATTCAACGTCACATGTTGCACTGAAACGTTTACGTAACAGCAACTGATGGAATATCAATTGTGATACAAAACACTCGACGCCGAATTTGACACCACATGTTCCAGGAAAAATGTAGTGGGCCGTGTTTACATAATAGCAAGACATAAACCTTTCATTCTGATACAAAGCCTCAAATGAAAATGTAGTGGGCCTGCATATGACTTCAGCTATAAACAATTTTTTTTTAAATTTGATTAGAAAACTACACGAAGGAAATTATGTAACAGCAGTGGATACAATTTCAATTTATCTGCGACGCGTAACAAAGAAAAATACGTCAGCCCCGCGTTTGCATAACTGTTGGATATTAACTTCCAATTTCAATTAAAAAAATACACAAAGAAAAATGGCGTTACGGCAACGGATAAAATTTCAATTTTGCTTCGACGCGTAGCAAAGAGAAATGTGGTAGCCCCAAGCTTGCGTAATATCAGTTTGATATAAATGTCCAATTTTGTTTTTAGAAATACACAAAAAAAGTTATACAACAGCAACATATAGAGTTTTGTTTTACTGCAACGCGTAGCAAAGAAAAATGTGTCAGCCCCGAGTTCGCGTAACAGTTGGATATAATCTTCTAATTGGAATTCTAAAAATACAGAAATAAAGATTACGCAACACTTACAGATCAAATTTCAATTTTGCTGCACTACCTAAAAAAATATGTTTGCTCCGCATTTGTCTAATGGTTATCGTCAGCTCTATAGAATATCCCAACAAATTAAAGACAAAAAAAGTGTTTTCATGGCCTTCTCAAGAATGTTTGCACACCTGGATTTCTGAAGTGTGCATACCTCAGGGATTACTGAGACTGCATTTCATAGATCTCACCTTCGGTCTTATGGTGCCCTGCGGAATTATGAAAGTTGATATCTTATATAAATAGACCCCATCTTGATGTATGTATCGCGTCCATCCAGCCTTCCTGTGCGCCTTATTGTGAAACCTATCACGGCTGTATCTCACCCCTTCAAGGCCAGTGTGTTTTTTCCTCTCCGTGCTTCCAGACCTAATCATTGATTATGTCGCGAAGATGTATGGTTTTCGCGATAGTCAATAGATGTCGGTAAGAGCTGTGATCAGCTGGCTGCGTATACAGGAGATTTGTCATTTTGGAAATACATTTCATTAACACCGTGAGAAACGGAGGTACAGTTTTTGCCTCCGTTTGCCTTTTGTGATGATTTGATCTGTAACTTTTTATGCATTCTTTTGGTATTATCTTCCGCTGCTCGTGCTGTTATACAGTTTAATACAGTTTATTTGTCACTGTGAAATACATTTCATTAACACCGTGAGAGATGGAGGTACAGTTTTTTGGTCGGTTATTTGCGTACACAGCGTTTCTGATGATTCATCTAGATCTGTAACTTTTCATGTATTCTTCTGGCATTCTCCTTTGTTGCTCGTGCTATAGACACTTGATACAGTTTATTTGTCATTGTGAAATACGTTTCATTTCCACCGTGAGAAAAGGAGGTACAGTTTTTGGCTTCTTTTGTGTACACAGGGTTTCCAATGATTCTATCTATGATCGTTTTGTTTTTTCTGGTATTCTCTTCTACTGCCGCGCCAGTGCTATAAACACTTAATACAGTTTATTTGAGAGTCTCATCAGATCTCTAGCTAGATGTCCCCAGAAGCCTGAGCTATGGTTAATCAAAATGGAATTAATAGTTGCGTCCACCGCCATGTTTGTGTTTTAACGACATCACGTAAAACATTCCATTTACATGTAGTCTTAACATCTCAGCCGCTTTATACAGTAACTGTAAAGGCAGAAATGTTCGCGGTGGTGTTATGTTCGTTTTCGCGGCGACCGTTAATTCACCGCGAACTTAAAACCAACGCGAAGATTTTAGTCCAATACTGTAGCAGTATGTGACTATAGCGCTGCCTTAAAACCACCGTGAACGCCCCATTTTCCCCTTAGCACGAAATAAAAACCACGCGAACTTAAATGCATTTACAGTAGTTGATAGTCTCTGACAGCTCATATTTCAAGACACCCGGACTCAGCATAAAGGCCTTGACAAAGTACCTTTGGGCGAGTCGAACTAATTAATATACATCATTCATATCACTACAGACATTGCACGGTAGTCCTTGCGGCACGAACAGACTTAAGTGGGGAGATGGTGATAAAAATAGCGAGCCAAACATGTTACATAAATGTACGGAATACATTAATTTCCGCTGTGGGTCATAACGTTACCACATTTGGAGTCACACACGGACGATGAAAACACTCGTAAAATCAAAACTGAAAATCTATTCTAGTCCTTAGAAATCTGAAACCTAACGTCAACTCTCACAATTCCACCTGGTACCACAGTACTGCCAATCCTTTTTTTTTTAAAGAAGGGAATTTAGAGATATCTAATAGATGCCGCATCAATAACCCCTGAGGTATGCACACTTCAGATATCCAGGTGTTCGAGACATTCTTAAAAATGCCTTTAATATTGTTTTCTTTAATGTGGCGGTCTTAGGCAACCTGACGGTAAGAACATATGCATACGATAGTTGATGTAACAACAGGATATCAAGAAGGTTCTTCCACACACAAATTGATATTTGTATTTTCTTTAATATTCAAATGATATACCGTGAACTAGAAGCCCTTTAATCAAGATTTCGAGATAATGCATGACCAACATTTTGAAGTCTCTACCTGACTCAGTGGGTGGCCTGAAAAGTAGCAGAAATTGGCCAATTAATTGACCGAGAAAGTAGTCGGGCATAGAGTTAAGATTTGCTACCAACAAACATATCTGTACTCCAATGATTTACTTAGCCCTCTCAAAACAGATGCCCACTATTTCGGCCAATTTCTTCAGTCTACCAAAAAGTCTTGTAGACACCCAAAATTTTGGAGAGCTCAGTAACAATTTGCTGTGAACATAGCTTACCTAGCCTCTGCCAGGCCCCGCGGATGGCTGGGAAAATAGTAGAAATTGCTGAAATTGAGTGAATAGTATGCTAAGGGAGTCTGCTACGGAGAGAGGGTTTAATCTGCCATCTTAGGAGCCTACAAGTGAAACTCTGTTAAATGTTCTAACTAAGGCCGGCGTAGTTAGTCTGGTAAGCAAAGTTCTTAACTGCAGTCAATTTTCCCATGGATGTTTCAGCTTCCTTCACCAGTGTGAACAAATTACCTGTGGCTGCAGTAAAAGAACTTTACTTACAGGCAATGCTACTAAGCATATCACATGACTTCCAATTGACATCCGCGACTTTACAAAGAAAAAATTTCAACCCGGTTTTCGGCTGCCAAACCTTCGTTTTTAACCTTAAAACACGGCATAACAAGGTATTGGCAGTGTAAAATGCGTCCCCTTTTTTCTGCCAAACCAATTGTTAATGATTATTGTCGGCTTAGAACATGTTTACAAGTCGTTTTACATGATTTCCAATTGAAAATCCTTGTGCGTTTTACAATAACAGTGTCAGTGATGTCTAAGGCCTCACCAATCTAATTGCTTTGTTCTCAGACACCCTTTGGTAAAAAAATTAGCAAGGGGCGAGATGAAAAAGAGGCTTAGATGGAAGACTGACTCTTTCTATATTCACTCACAAAATCTGGGTAAACCAAGGCACAGACTGTCCTGAAAACTCTCTTTTCAGGTTGATATTCCAACTTTGCATGGTTCTATTTAACTCCAAGATTAAGAAGTACCATGTAACAAATTAAATTGGTGCAGCCTGAAACAACATTATTCTGTAACATTCATTATAACACACAAACAAGGATGATGCAACATTGATAAAATTCATTTTCAAATTTTTTAGTACATGTACCATAAATGCCCTTAATTTTGGAAAGATTTGATTTTTTAGCAGCGGTTTTGACTTTCGGGATTGAAAAAAGGGCGCATGTGTCCAAAAGACAGAACAAGCATATTCGCAGTGGTTTTACTGTATTTATTTATTTATTTATTTATTCATCTTTAGGGTAGTTCCTTCAGCTGACTCAGCAGCTGATTTCCAAGGGAGCCCTGTAAATGCAGAAATATTTGTAGTGGTTTCATGTTCATGTTTTTTACGACGACCCTTACACTGCGAACTTAAAACCACTGTGCACATTCTTGTCCAACACTGTAGCAGCATGTGACTTTAGCGCTGCAGCAAACTTAAAACCACCGCGAACACCCCATTTCCACCTTAGCACGAAATAAAAATTATGCGAATTTAAATGCATTTTTACCATAAGTTTTCAGTGTAGAGGTGACCGCAAAAGCTGCAAACATAAAACCATCGCCAAAAACTTAACATTTACAGTACAGAGTTGGAATCTAAAATTCTGAGATTACATTCTTGTGGCTGAATGACCTCCAAGTACAAACAGCTCCGTATGATGAATCTACATCTATCAAAATGTACAACAGTAACATCCAACAGGTACTCACACGATCTTCTTACCTTGATTTCTTATGATTGTTACATCAAATGATATGTTAAACAATTCAAAATAGTTCCATTGTTCCCTCTTAAATTCTATTGGAATGATAGTCTTGAATTATAGTACAGTAACGTCAATTCTCTAAAAATGTACATCAATGATAACACCAAACAGCTACTCATATATTTCTTTACATTACATTCTTATGATTGTTACATCAAATGATATGTTAAACAATTCAAAATAGTTCCATTGTTCCCTCTCAAATTCTATTGGAATGATAGTCTTGAATAAGTATCTCAAAATTCTGCTGTCCCTAAAACCGCCACATTGAAAGAAAAAAAAACCCAGTGAATTTCAGGAGATCTACTTAATATGCAGCATCAGTGATCCCCAAGCTATGCACACTTCAGATATCCAGGTGTTCAACACATTCTTGAGACCTAAGCCTCAATAGCACCCTGTTCCACTGTTTTGGTCCACTATGATACAAGTAAGGCACTATTTATGTATACGGTGTCATAAAACATCTAAAAACCCTGATTGAATGCCGGAAAACTGTTCCTTGAATCTATCAAGCAGCGAAATTGCACACATAACATCACCTTACTTGGTTATAACATTTTGCAAGACTATTTACATTCCATAATGCACCAAACTAGAAGCTCCTGGCTTGCAACAGACAGATAGACTTTACAGTCTGCAGTACCAACAGTAATCCCTAGATGTCCTCAATGAGTGGCTGCTTGCTGCCATTAGCCTGCACTTCTGGTGAAGAAGTTGCAGTTGGCTTGTCAGATGTCACTGCAAGTCTGAGGTAAGAAAAGTAATAACACGTATTACTTAAAATATTCCAGCGCAAAGTTTTCCACCACACTTTATTCTATAGAAATCCATATCTTGCCAGACAGATATTTTGCTGTCTTTGGACACCATTTTGTTTGCAGGGGATGCAAATATATCTGTGTTAAAATGTCAACATCGCCTAAAGACTTTTTCTAAACCTGCCAAACTTTATCAATTGCATCCTTTTTTATTGATAGAAAACCATGTATATGTTAGAAAGGGTTAGAAATTTCTGGCGGATCCCAACTAGAATTTTTGCATCCTGCGAACTTTGAACCGTGTTGGATGCCTTGAACAGTCCAGTCTGGCAAGACTGCTGGCAAAATATACCTGCTCACACCTTTCTTCTAATGAAGTTCTACCTTCCACCAATGAAAAAGACACCAAGACAGACGTAGGACGACATGGTACAACATGACAAGCTGTCACATATGAAGAACTGGTCGGGAAACATTCTCTAACCTAAGGAAATACAAGAGAATGGCTCTAATGACATAGTTTTAATATATTTGTTCAAAGATGCGTTCATGCATGTCATACATTGATCATGTACTAAATACATCTAAGCTAAATTAGTTGTTTTTTTCTATCAGATATGGTGTTTTCATTTTACCTCACATTTCTATAGCTTGAATTCACATCAAATTTGGCATTGAGTCAACAAAACCCATCACTCTAACATACATGTACATGTAACAGACACATTTAAATACTATTTTTGGCAATTCCTCAGGGGTGGAGCCATTTTTTAATACTTACGAGTAGACCCACTGCTGGGCCAGGCAGGCCACCATCAGGAACCCTGAGCAGCATTTGAAGATCAGACTCATTCCAAAATTCTGCAACCAAAAACAAGGAATAGCATGACTAGTGCTGACGAAGCTGGCCCTGTTTTCAACACAAAGTATAATCTTTAAATTTCAGCCATCTTTTACAAGAATAACTTTGAGGTTAACTAACTTGCAAAACATAATTTTGGCTTTGGTGCTAGAAAATATATAACAGATAACTTTATTGCACAACAATTGTACAAGGTACAAAGTATGGCTGGTACATAACTACTGTACTGTTCTTTATACATCTAAGGGCTAATCTTCCTAATACAAGAGTGTATAGTATGGGTTTAGAATGGGTTCTTACAAACATTGGAGGAATGTCTATTGTCTAAACATTCTGTAATATATTTTCCTATGTACCTAATATATGTGAAAGTCAGTTTTAAAAGAAAAGAATGATTACCTGCAGTAATATGGAAATGACGATCATGTTGAGAGGGATCCGGAAACAGTTGTAGACTGTGGCACGGGCTGGAAGAAAACACATCAGGAAATTAGTTAATGTATACAGATGTTTCGCTCAACCGTATTGTGCTGGAGATATAAATTTTTCGTGTCAAAGTGGTCAACTCTGAAGGTTTGATGAAGCAAATAGTCTGGAATCTAGGGGTTTGAGGGCATGCTCTCCAGTCCTACAAAATATTCAAACTTAAACCCATATTGAAACGCTCTTTTCCACATTTAAGGGGGAAAATTTCCAATGTGTTTTTTTTTAAAGTTTTCTATGCATTTTGGAAGACCTGATGAAAGCGTTGCAGAGTTTTAATTTTTGTCTGTCAATTGGGATGGAACGGCTGAACTTTTTGTCCCTTTGATCCTTGGGCATATGGACGTTCTCCTATGCAGAGCCTTGCTCCCGGCCTATCCAATATACCTTGCGAAGGCTCTGCTAAACCAGGCTGAGGTTTCCACTTTTGTGGGCGTGGCCTGTAATAGGTGTCAGCCAATCAGAGAATCAGCTTTTCCTAATGAAAACATTAAAGTGATTCTCTGACTGACTGAAGCAAGTTACAGGCCAATCCCACAAAAGTTGAAACCTCAGTCTGTTTTAGCAGAGCCTCCTCAAGGTATATTTCATAGGCAGTAGCCGAGACTGTGCTGGGAGACTTCAGATGGATGTTTATTGTTTATTGTTTGAAAGACCTCCATTAGTGAGAGTACATACATGTTATACTTCACTACTCTTTCTGGGGTCCTAAATTATACATACACATGCCATACAAATTACATTATTAATTATGACATGACACATTACACTAGGTTGGAATACACAATACATACATATAATATATATATATATATATATTTATATATATACATTCTTCAATCTACCACCAGCACTTCAGGGGATGACACTGTTAAGAGCCTGAAGTTGGTTGACCTATTAATATATACAGTAACAGACTCTAGAAAGGACTGATGTTCTTTTTATCAATGAATTCATTGACTTAAATCTTAATTTTGAAACCTACTTTCTTCTGGTACATATTTCCCCTTCAGCGTGCTGAGAGCCGGCCAGAACATCCCCACACACACTTCAAAGGTCAGGAAACCCAGGAAGATAGGCACTTGTTGCTACGGGGGGAAAGAGAGATATATGTATTTTAAATTTTGGATAAGACCAACGAAGGAAGTAGCAAAATGGGTAGGTGAAGGCTTGATATACAAATGTACAAAAATGTACTTTTCTGCAACCTGTAGTTTGCATATGGAAAAAGGGAAAATTCAAATTACAAAAAATCATGCTCTGTGTTATGAATCACAAGCTTAGTATGTACAATGTAATGCAGAAATTTTGGGTTAAACGACCTTGCATAGCAACATGATTTGATGTGAAAATGCATAGGGGAAAATCAAATTCACATCATGTTTTACTAGGAAAGCTCTGTATGGTGATAAAGGTTCTATCAAGCCACAAAGGTCACATGTACATTGTAGAGTAGGTCTAAACAGTGGCTTTTTTTCAGAAAATTGCAATTTTGCAGGAAATAGAAAACAATGTATATTGAGTTCAGAAAAAGGAGGCCAGAAAGAAAGAAAAAAGACAACAGAAAATTGTCCTACCCCTGGCATGAAGATGGGCACAGATAATGACAATGCAGCAATGAAGAACACTGGTCTGTAAAAGGAGGGAAACACAATGATAGACACATAAAATATTTCCACATCACGTTGATGAAGGTTAGACATCCAGGTAATATGATACGCCAAATAACAGTTACTCAAGCGACTGGATATGATTTCAATAGTTGCATACAATACGATAAGGATTGATGTTAACCAACAGATTTTTTTTTTAATTATATACTGTTCAGCTTATTTCAATGGTCCATCAAACAATACAGCAGCACTGCCTTGTTACCAAAAGAATTAAGCTCAGCCAAAAAATAAAGGCTCCACCCCTGGGTTGTCACCAAAAATCTCCTTACCTCATGAAAGACTCTGGTGTCGAAAACTTGAGGAGAATCTTGAAGAGTGACGATCCGATCATAACGGCAACCTGTAAGGGAAAAGTGCATGTAAGTTATCAACTCTAATAGCCCCATGAAGACATTACATATAGCTAGATCAGTTCCAGCCAAAATGATGACTGCAAAAGTGTTACAATGAAAGGCCAACTGGCCAAACTCTGGTTTAAGCTGATAACATGTGCAGCACCAAGGACAGGCTTGCTAGACTGCCATGTCGGCAACCTGTAGGGAAAGTGCATGTAACATCACCTCTCCTAAGTCCATGAAGACATTACATATAGCTAAATCAGTTTCAGCCACACTGATGTGTTACCCTGGAAGACCAACTGGCCAAACTCTGGTTTAAGCAGATAACATGTTCAGCACCAAGGACAGGGCTGTTAGACTGCCATAGTTTTAAAGAAATGGTGACTCTGAAAAAGATGGGGAAGTCTATCAAGGGTTTGCATGCCTCTTTCTGTGTGTGTGTGCGTGTGTGTGTGTGGAGAGATATTTTCAACATGCCCGCAGCCAGGGGGGGTTCGGGGGGTTCGGACGAACCTCCCCACAGGCTTGAAGGTCCACTTTCACAGGCTTGAAGGTCCACTTTTCAATGTTCAAGATTTTTTTTTCAAGGCGGACTTAATTTGTATTTGCATCACCAGCAAGGCCACAGAGGTTAGAGTCCTAGAAAAAACCTGCTCGAGCTCACTTTGACTTTGTCTCTGATTTTTCCTCTCAAATTCTGTCAAAAACACAGGAAATGTCCTTTCAGAAGGTTCAATTCTTAGAATTTGAAATGCTCCAGGGTCCACTTTTTAACGTCCAAGTTTTTTTTTTCAGGGCGGACTTATTTGTATCACCAGCGGGGCTGGAATCCTAGAAAAACTGCTAACTTTGTCTTTGATTTTATTCTTTGAAATCGTCTCAAAAACATGGGAAATGCCATATCAGAAGGTTCAATTTTTTAAATTTTCCGGGGGGGCATACCCCCGGACCCCCCGAAGAAAGCTCGCGCCTGCGGCGCTCGTCTCGCGCCCGCGGCGCTCGATGGTCCCTCTAATATTAAAACGAACCCCCCCACTCAAAATCCTGGCTACGGGCATGTTTTCAATCACCATCAATCGTAGCCAACCTGCTCTAATGTCATGTTAAGTGTTGTCAGTACATTATTTGTGAAGTGTAAGCATGCACGTTAAAGGGGAAGGGCCAGCAACCCCCCCGTGTAGAAATATACACCCTGCTATTGAAACAGCAAGGAAACTTGCTACCCCATGTGCCACTAGGCACAAATGAAGTCAATAAATCTGAATTTACCATGAAGTCAGCGAATATCCAGCCGTGAGGTATAGTTTCCCTGGGCGTCTCTCCTGTAGTCTGAGCGGCGGGGGTGAGAGCCGGGGTCCACTCCAGGACAAAGGTGTACATCGCTCCCTCAAACAGGGACTGGATCAGGCCTAGGCACAGGATCTTCCTATCTGTGATGGGCACAGGAACACAGCGGAGTAATGTTAGTAATGTTAACATGAGCCGGGGTCCACTCCAGGACAAACGTGTACAGGAACACAGTAGAGTAATACATTGATGAAGGTTAGACATCCAGGTAGTAAGAATTAGGCAAGGTAACAGTTGCTCAAGGAACTGGATAAATTCGTAAATGGTCAGATGTTTCATCAGTGACAGGGAATGAACCTCTGAGAATTTGGAGTTCCTATCGTTATTATGGATCTTCCTATCTGTTATGGACAAGGGAAAGCAGCAGAGCAAAGTTAATAAAGGTGACAATGGCCTCAGCGTTTTTTAATGATGTCATAAGGACACCAACATGGAGGCTCAAGAAGTTTTGTTCATCATCTTCTAACCGAATAAAATATTGTATTCAGTGTGTATAGCTCACAGAAGAGAACAGCAGAAGAACACTTAAAAACCTGCATATAGAATTAAAAGAACGCTGTGTACGGTCCACTGAAATGCAATTCAGGGACACCAACATGGCGGTCAGCATCTGACTACTTTATCGATAATTGGAAATTGAGTGAAGGAAACCTCTCTGTGGGAAAACAAGAATCAAGGTCCTATCAAATGTATATATTGTACTTTGTATAGTTAAGATAGAAATATTCTTTTAATCATGCAACAATGGTTGCGTCGGTGTGGCGCAACTGTTAGAGTGTTGGACTCAGAACCAATAGAGTTTGATGCTCACCATGCCCTGACGTTGTGCCCTTGGGAAGGGCACTTTACACAAAATTGACTGACAGTGAAGTAGGGATGCGTACCGGTTGTGCCAATCCGGTTCTGGACCTGAAGAAACGTTTCAGTTCAGGTCCAAAAAACCGAAACCCAGTTTTCCGGTTATTTCGGTACTGGAGCGGTAAAAACTCTAGCACTCACAAGTTTTTCGTTCTAGACCACCTTTAACCTTCCATACATTGCCATTCATGGCGGCCATAATATTATTCCCAAAGTCTCGCAAGTTGTCGCAAGTTCTCGCGAGGTTTAATGGCATCAAGGGGAGCTAGCAATATGACTGGTTGAAGGCCTCATGGCCCCCAGTGGGCTCCATATTGGATAACTTTGCGTGTTTTTCTTTGACACTAGACCCCAGACGGGGTCATGTTTGCTTGATCTCTGTGGGGCACTGATGTCACGGCTAGCACTGTATTCCCCTAACAGCATAGCAGCTATATTGTAACCTTATAGGTCCAGACCTGAACCGAGACCTCTGGGTACCGGTCCGGACCTGAACCTGAACGTGGGTTTCGGTACGCATCCCTACAGTGGAGTGACGCCCACTGTGCCTCTTCAGCTAATCTGTCTAAAAGTGTGCCAAAAAAACACAATACGGATTTGATTGCTGATGTGTCAACATCTAGCACATTTGCCACCAAGTACCGTACAATTATTAATCATTATGTGCCAGAACTTAGCTTGGCTCACCTTGCTTGATTGCCTTCATGGCGTTGATCAGCGAGCGTCCCAGGTTGACGGAGGAGTCGCCGTAGTTTTCGTTCCACGTGAAGACAGCGATGACGCACATGATGATCAGCAGCACAGCAGAAACATCAAAAGGTGCACTGGAAAAAACAACCATATTAATCACTGTAGATCACAGAAGTGTAATACTTAAAATTTTGATAGCTAGAAGTGTGTGTGTAATTCCGGTTCTCTATAGCTTTGTCAATTCATATACATCTATATGTCACGCATATATGTAAAGCCAATACCATTTGGAGTGTCAAAATATTGCGATATTGAAATAGCTTATTTTAGAGAAGTTATACAACAAAAAAGACTGTTTAGACACTTTAAACCTTCTTCCTTCTACCTAACCCCGTAACCGATAGAGAATTGGGTCCACTACAAGCCCCATCTGCCCTCTAGATCCACATAATTTGATCTATATCATTCCAGGTAAAGCCTGGGTTACAATGAGCTTTAGGTTCACTGCTTGCAAAACATTGGGACACAGCTTCTGTACTTACAAAAAACCGAAGCGATCAGCGAACACCTGAGTGCGCCACAATAATATTTCGGGTGAAAAAATTGTATTTCTTTTTTTTCTTTTTTTCTCGCTCCATACATGGCCGTAAGAGGCCACTTCTCGGCATTTAACTAATTGGACTAATGTGACATAGGTGAGAGACTGTGAGCGGTGTGTGCTTGTTTTGAAGGTTTGTAGGTTGTATTTGGGGGGAAAGCAGTGGGCTGGGAGGGAATTCCAAAGTTTTGCAGTTCGTGAAAAAAAGCTGTTACTGTAGAAAGCCTGGGTTACGATGAGCTTTAGGTTCACTGCTTGCAAAACATCGGGACACAGCTTCTGTACTTACACAAACCCGAAGCGATCAGCGAACACCTGGGCCACGATTCCCGCACTGATGGCGACGACAGAGTTCCCCAGGACGGCCAGGGAGAACATGCTCCCCAACAGGTCACGGTCAAAACCGCGCTGGGGGAAGCAAGAGTCAAGATCTTATTGAACTTCAATCAACTTGGCATTGAAAACACGAATGATAATGGCTGGCATTTGCTAATAATTTTATAAAGAATCTTCTATCTCGATTTTCTAAAATTCTATGTTTTTTTACATTTGCGCTTGAAAAAATTATGTGGTCCAGTATCAATACATGTACAATAGAAATGTAACATTTACTAACATAATTCCACTGATGGTACATAATTCCGCCACCCTGAAAAAATACGTCCAAACAGATCTTCAACCCAACGTCCCCCAGTATAATGCACTCTGGGACCTGTATATCTAAACTGTGCATACTCGAGTGCTGCTGCACTAGAGATCTCTCAAACCCACTGTTTTTTTAAAGTGGCGGATTTATGTAACCCTTCGGATTAACATTAATGCATATTATAGTTGGGTAAATTTTAAGAACTACAGTAACTCACAGCATTGTGTTCACACACCAGCCAGGAGTCAAAGGCACTGAACAGGATGGAGGTGGCCACGCCCCCCAGCAGCCGACCCACCATCAGGATCCAGAAGTTTGCAAAGTGCTGTAAACAATAAAAAACAAACCATGTTAATCAAGGATTACTTATCTATCTATTTATCTATTTATGTCAGCTTTATTATCAGCAAGGTACACATGTAAAAGGACAGTGGGACACAGAAGATTTCTGTTATGATGGCAGAGATGACACTGACAACAACCCCTTACCTGGACTGCTTTGCAATCCTTACAGTGCAATCCTTACAGTGCAATCCTTACAGTGCAATCCTTACAGTGTAATCCTTACAGTCCCACAGACAATGAAATGCAGTATTTAGGATGTTCAGTCAAAACTGCCCAAGAAGACCACAAGGGGACAAATTGAATATTGTCTATGTGGACAGGTGGTCACTACATATATAGACAGGATTCTTAATGTATGTCTGTGTCAAGTGGAAAAATTATCTAAGTGACCCCCAAAAAGTGATCATATTGGCACAGGTGGTCCTTATGTAAAGATACCCAAGGCATGTATTTTCCATTTAACATCAGAGAACCCACACATTACACTATTTACAGAAAACCTGTTTTTTGTATTCCACTGCTTCAAAAAAGAACTCAGGCCTAACAAGTTCAGGTTTCAATTTGAGACTTGTCATATCTTCAGGCAAAAATTTGCAATAAACTTACTATCATATTGTGTGTTAAACCTTGAAGTAGTTTACTAGTACTCAATATATGTGGTCCAGATACAGCATTGAGGATATACAGAACGGACACAGAACAATAGTCTCACCTTTGTAACACAGGCGAGGCTGTACAGGACTCCATACAAGATGCAGTTGGTTCTACGTCCACTATAGTGTGCAGATCAACAAGAAGTCAAGTCAAATAAAAGAGGTAAGAAATGTAAATGTAAAGCAGTCATCTGTGACAGCACTGTGAAAGCACTGTGACAACATTGTAACAGCACTATGATCATAGAACTGTAATGTCACTGTAACAGCACTGTCATAGCACTGTAACAGCACAGTGATAGTATTGTGAAATATAGCACTGTGACTGAGTTACCTCTTTGAATTAAAGGGATTCAGTTCTCTGGACTCACATTTTGTCCGCAAAGGATCCGACCACGGTCCCGAACACCATGCTGGACCCAAACCCGGCCACGAACAGCTGCTCGATCTGGTGCGTCGTCATCCCGTAGCTCTGGTACAGCGCGTACACATGCGGACCCTGCATCCAGTCTCCAGCTACATGGGGAAATGAAATACAGCATTTCACAATTATTAACCAGTCTCTAGGGACCAATTTAGCTTATGACACTGTATTACGGCAGTATAACCATAACTCGATCTGGTGCGTCGTCATCCCGTAGCTCTGGTACAGCGCGTACACATGTGGACCTTCCCTTGTCTCCCGCTACAAGGGAAGACGAAATACAGCATTTCACACTTATTAACCTTTCCCCTGCTGCCTGTAACTCTGCAACCAATAGAGAATTGGCTAGTAAACGGCTGCATCAGAGTGCTGAAGGTTAACCTTTCTCTCAAAGCCGCAATGGGTCTTATGGCACAGTTGGATTGTGTTACGATATCGGCAGTATAAATGAAAATGTAAACAGTCATGATTCCGCCAGGCACGTACCAGTAGAGTTAGACCACCATATTTTACACTAAACAGCGTCTTTGAGGTCTTCACAGAATCAATCATGGTGCATGTTTGTTGCACATAAGCATGATCATAACAAACAAGGTCATATTCAAAGGAAAATACACAAGCGTAGAGTGAAATATGAATCAATAAAAATCAATGAAGTGAAAAAAACATGACCTACCAGCGCCCAGTAAGTAGACCATGAGGTAAGTTCTCTGGAATGACTGGAAGTTGCGGTCCTCCACAGACGGAATCGCCGTGCGCGTGTACAGGAACAGCACAACGCACACGCCAACCAGCACATAAAACGTCTCCACAAACACCATTTTGTCTTATAATATATTCCGGCAAAAAAATTACAAATAACTCTCCTTTTCCCTGAATTTTGTAATTTGATACAAAATATATATAGATATATATATCAGATTACAATTGTTTGTATTTTGTGCAAAAACTCTGAATTTGATGCAATTTGGTGGTGACAGCTGGAGTTTGTAAGGCAGCAGCTGGATTGGTTGCTGATCATGTGACCTTCTTGTTGGCTGATTGGTTGGATGGATGGAGATGATTGACAGCACCAGCTGCTACCAGGATGTTCCTGACATTGTGATAGTAAAAACAATGAAAGAATGTTCATTGCATTGTTATCAATAGGATGTACAATATATTTGAATAAAGGTTAGAAAAACACAACATTTCAATCAAAATCTTATCACAGATGTGGTTATTACAGCGACCTCTTCAAGAATGCCTACCACCTTGATTTCACCACAAACTGAAACCACCGCAAACATATTCTCTCCCTACCACGAAATCAAGTATATGCAAACTTAGTGCAGTTACGGTAATGGGGATCGAATCATGTATGAGGGGGATGCCACTACGCCAAGTTCCTTTCTTTTGATAAGGAAATACATATTAGTCCAGAAATTTGATACCCCGAAATGAAACCTTTTGAACAAGTCATGTGTCCGTCTTTATTTCTGTCTGGGTTCAGTTATCAGCTTTTGAGACTTAAAACATGTGTTCTTTCCAGAAGTTATGTCCTTCAAGACTGAGTGAGTCACTACCGTAACAATTGTCTAATTGACAATGGCATCCTCTTTTTCCTTTTGTTCACTTGGAAAATTGTCTTAAAGGCTCCTAAATTATTCATGAGATTCTGAACTTTATCTGTTTGCAAATTGTAGGGGTCAAAATGTCACCTGCGTTATAATGTGGGTTAGTGCCGATAAGACTGAATATGTGCAGGTACTTAGTATTTTTTTGGGTCTAATTGTGCTTGGTTTGTCATGAACAAATATTTGCAGATTATAAAGGATTGTTGCTACCGGGGAATTGATACGAAATAAAGAAAAATCAAACACAATAAATTCTAGTTGTTTTGTCCATAGTACTATTAGTAATAGTAGCATCCTGTTATGCAGTAGACAACAAGTTTGTAGCTGAATGGCACTTAGATTACTGTAGACCATTAAATATTTACAATATTGATGGTTTTACTTTTCAGATTTTTTTGCTCTGTGACAATTCCCTGGAAACTGACGTTACACCGCGAACGTGATGGTCTATTTCACAAATGGCATTGCTAATGGTTATCGGGTGGGTATTATGGCACTATATCATATGTCCCTATAAGACAATGTATAAGACAATGTAACATTCCAAGGGACAGCCCAGCTTTTTCCATAAACCCTATTCAGGAAGTTGAAATGCCACTGACATCATTGTGTCACATGAACATGTAATATAGCTGTAGGTTTGTTTTATACGACATGCAGTTAATTCATTGGTAAATGGTTGTTTTTCTGCTGTTTAGAAACATCGGGTATTGCAGCTGGCCCCTGAATATTGGATTCTAAACCAGCTACGTCAGTAAGCGGATCGCAACATCTGGGAACAATACAGCTCTTCACCCGTGCATAACTCCACTACGTCAAAATTATTAGGTCACAGAAACAATCAACAAATGTTCTTGTAAAAACAACCGAGAGAAAAAAATACCTGGCCAGCGTTTTGGTCGTGTTACACAGAACGTTGTTTTCTAGAGATGCCTCACCTGTTGGTTGTCGTCGGATTGGTAGCGTCGTCACCTCACCTGGCGTGTTTATGTTTTACCTGTCCGACGACACGACTCACCTGTTCTTCGTGGTACATTTCCGGGTTCCGCCATCTTGTCATGACGTCATGGATGACCTCTACGCTGATTGGCTGGCGGTAGGCTCGACTGGGAAATACGAATTACGAGTGGTAGGGTCCAGAAGGGGGGTGTTATTTTTATTCAGAGGGGTTTTCTCTTCTCTCGATTAGATTATACCCAAAGCAGAGGTTTCGGTCGAGGGGCTAGGAGTGGCCGCGTTTCTTAACGTCTGCCTCTCTTCGTAGACGTCGGCATATTCGTAGAATTTTCGTCCGTTCCCAAATGAGAGAGAGAGAGTGGTGTGACCAGGGGACTTTTACAGTGAAAACAACACGTTGGATCTCGTATCACCTGAGGTTCCGTCCAGGTTCCGGCCAGGGTTATGAGATCGCATCTAAGCTATGAAACTGAAGTTACTGGACAGTAGATGATTGCAGAGCTGACAGTCACATTTTACCTCTGACCAAAAATACTTCATCAGAACAGTTGTCCGCACACAAGAAGTCGACCCGTCCTTGGTGCTGAACGCTTTTCAAACACACAAGCAGACTCGAATACAGAGAAACAAACGCACACACATCCATAATGGTGCCATTAACTATATATGCTACCCGTACTTGGCACTGACTTGGTGCTAAAAATGCGATATGCGAATGTAAAGTTCATGTCTTGTCGGGCAAGAAATGTTGCCCTTACGGACGTTGACCTTAAATCCCACCGATCCAGTATATCAAAGTCCACCGTGACGTAGCGGTTTGGTAAACAAAGTCAACACGAACTATTGACCTGTCGAAGGGATCGTTTGAAAATGGCCGTCTATTACAGTAGTTCGCGAGGTCTTTGTACGTTCGTGGCCTTCTCAGTTGTGCTCGTCGTTCTTACTATGGGTACAGGTAAGGTTCATGTTGCATTCTTGGCACGCTGCCTATACTTTAACTGGATGGCCTTTCGTGGTGCTAACGTGGTCCTCGTATATTCATAAGGCAAGTCACCATAAACGGGGGACATATACAACCCTGGGCTTTAAAAAAGTGGCAAGGTGGTCTTGTGGTTAGAATTGTTGACTCAGTGTTGTGCCCCTGGTAAAGGCACTTTACACCTACTCTAAATACAGAAATGTTCGCGGTGGTTTTAAGTTACTCATTCGCGGTGAGCTCTTCTTAAAAGCACCGCAAAAAGAAACAAACACAACACACACTGACACAAACACACAGACATACACACACACAAACACACACACACACACATGTACAAACACACACACACAAAGACACACAGACAAACGCACACAAACAAACAAACTCACACACATACACTCACACACAAACAAACACATATACAAACACACATACAATCACACACACACACACACGCACACACACACACACACATACATACATACAAACATATACATACATACATACATACATACATATATACATACATACATACACAAACGTACAGACATACACAATACACAAACGTGTCCAAAACACAGCTGTCACCGTTAGACAGTGGTAGTAGTGACCATTTTCATCTCCTGAGAGAAAAAAAATATAAGGCCGCCTCAATTTCTCGCGTACATCACTATATCTGTGCCTGTCCCAGATGCCGTTGTCGTCTCCACCACCTACGGAGACGTGAGAGGGTCAGAGTTCGTGACCTCCTCTGTCGTCAGAAATGCCGTCTTTGAACGCATATTCACCTTCAAGGGGATTCCTTACGCCACTCCACCCGTAGGGAACCTCAGGTAGGGGTAGTTCCTAGTTCCTTACTTATTATATATGGAAACAAGGTTCAATGATTAACATTATTACATGTGTCCAATGGTCACTTCTTGTCACTCTATGGCGAACATTACCAGCATTATGGAAAATATATGACTGCGAAAATACATAACAAGACGTTGCCATGGCTACGGTGGTCTCTGTTGATGTTTTCGCTTTTTACTACTCATTGCCCGCATGCACATAAGGACCTCATTTGCATAAATCATATCAGTTGATCACCTTCTCTACCCAAATAACACAAGTTGTTTAAAGTATGAAAGTCTTATCGCAGTAGAAAAAAGGCTATTGTACCATTTCCTCATAAATCATTTAAATGAGGCCCTAATATTCATGATTTATGTCTAATGATGTCCACATTTGCTTAACTTCCAAATGCTACAAGAAAGAAATCCCCATCATTTACCACTATGTAATTATAGTATAACATCATGCTCTCACCTGAGGCATCACCAAAAACAAACTGACCTTAAACAATACCTCTCCGTGAATTAGTACCCTCTTCCACTGACCCCATGGCCATCACATTGACTGTCATTTCTGATTAACGACTAGTTCTAGGACCTCTGAACTGTACTTCCTGACACTGGCCCAACAACACACTTCCTACCACTCTTCTGACAATGTATTCAAATTTCGTCGCACACACATTACCATAAAAAAATACAGACCAAAAACAAAGATTCCGTACGCGGAGTCAACAAACGAACAAACAAGCCGGCTTGTTCGTATATCTGTACTTCTCTCCTTCTCCGACAGGTGGCGCCCTCCACAGAACCCCAGCAGCTGGACGGGCGTCCGGGACGCCACCGATTTTGGAAACAGATGCCTGCAAATGCTGGACTTACAGGAGTACGCATTGAGTGATCCGATTCTGAAGGAGCTTTTCCTGTGGCGCAGTAACTCCAGCAGCGAGGACTGTCTGTTTCTGAACGTGTACACCCCCAAAGTTTCCTCCACTTCTAACTTGCCTGTAAGTTTAGCCATTGTCTTTGACTTGAGCGTATAGAAAAGACTACACCTTTGTTATATTCTCCAAAATTGTCCTTACACAAAGACATTCAGTAATGTAATTTCTATACAAAGGCCATCAAATATGAATATTCAATATACATTCACTATAAGCGAGGCGATTATTGTACTCTGTACCTTCGTCAAAAGGAAGGTGTTGCTTTCTGTATCTGGGTTTGTTTTTGTTGGGGTGTGTCTGTATTCATTTGAATACAGTGGAGTTACAGAAAAACGGTCACACTGCAGACTGACACGAAGAAGAGGCCAATTGGAAGTAAAACTGTTTCCCATAGGCTGGTTCCCATAATCATGATAATGTTAGGCACGTTGTGGATACTGTCAGGAAGTAAGGTCAACGATCCCAGAAAGGTCCCAGAATATGTTATCTCAAGCTCCTGCTAGATGCATGCCTGTTGCCTCGAGGGGCCAGTTGGGAACCTCACTAAACAGAATCAGCGAGAAATTCACAGTTAATTAATAAAATAAGACATTAAGAAAACTAGAAATATGTCACGTAGGTATGAGATACTCGATTTCTTGACGTTGCACATGCAATTTCTAGTCTTACTGTGTACAAATAGATCAATATATCAAAGGATGGCTAGACCTTTATACCAATTGTGTAAATGACACGTTGGACTCAAAATGTTTATTTACTCATATCTATTCATATACATTTATGTATAGGTTAATAAATGTGTATCCACTTGACGTTTGTATTCATACAATATAGTAGGCCTTACGAAAGTCGCCGTACTTTTGTTGTGTCAATAAAGATTTCCTATTTCAGGTGATGGTGTGGCTACATGGCGGCGGTATGACTTTCGGCAGTGCAGACACGTACCCGGCTGAGATCCCGACATCATTACATAACGTCGTCATGGTAACCGTAAACTATCGGCTCGGCAACCTGGGTTTCCTGCCGACATTGGACGAGGATGCATCTGGCAACTTCGGTCTCCTCGATGTGGTGAGTTCATAGCCTCTACCAGGCTCCGCGGATCGCTGGGAAAATAGTAGAAATCGACCAAATAGAGTGAATAGTGTGCCAAGGGTAGTCCTGCATACCGGACTACCCTTGGCACACTATTCACTCCGATGTGGCCGATTTCTACTATTTTCCCAGCGATCAGCGGAGCTTGGTAGAGGCTATGGAGCTCATTCTCGCAAAATAATTTCCTTCAAGCTTATCTTTCCATGATTCTTCTGGCTTCTTCAGGTATGGATGACCCGTTTACTTCCTGCACGTGACTGTTTTGGAAGTTGACGTAAAACCAACAGCGGGTCGAAGGTATCCGATGTCAATCCAGATTTTTACCCATGCCAAATGTTTGCGACAACACTTTATGGGGATCATATAGTGACACTTGATAAGCAAGCTCATAATTCTTCATAACCAAGGGGCTACAAGAGCGGGCTTGTGAAAGTCGATTAGCATAGTGTTCACCGGTTTGGTTTGTATAGTCACCACCGGGAAGCTCCGTTGAGGAACTGCTAGATATACACGAGCAATACCCCAACGTGATTTCCGCTCTCGTCTTTAAGAAAGCCACACGCAAGAAAAACTAGTACGTTTGGGCTCGAATGAATTTTAAACGGAAACTATGAGACCACAGCGTCTTTTCTGAAGATGCGGCGTTAGCGCGTACGGTTGGCTTGAAGTGGTCCACTACTATTTGCCTAATAGTCCTACGTGATTATCACTTATACATGTATTACCAAACTGGTAATCTAGCCTCTTTAAATTGACATTACCCATGAGTCATACAAGCCCTTTGTGACAGATAAAAGCTCTCCAGTGGGTAAAAGCGAACATCAGGAACTTCGGAGGAGATCCCGACAGAGTCACCATCTTCGGGGAGTCCGGCGGGGGCTGGGGCGTCTCCCTGCTCGTCATGTCTCCCATGGCGACGGGACTGTTCCACCGCGCCATCTCCCAGAGCGGCGTGGCGGGGGTGCCCATCACTCAGAGGGGGGACGTCGGGAGGGCGGAGAACATGGCCCGTGGATGTAACTGCACCGTTGCCTCCTATGACGGGATGATGAGATGCCTTCGAGGGTTTGTATAAATTTGTTTGTTCGTTTCATTCAGATTTCATTCAGATCTCCATTAGGGTACAATTCTTACAAATTTTACACTATTCTTCCTGGACGTCTCCTACATTAAATACATTTTTAAAAATTTAAAAATGTAAAAACAGGAACAAAACTTAAACAATGGTTAGACAGTAAATTAAACAAATCAAATATGATGAACTTAGAAGTGAGCGGGAGAGGTCATAGGTCAACTTAAAATAACGGAATCAGAGGGTACGTTTAACACAAAATGCTTGATTTCGGTCGTTTAGATTTCCTTTCTTATTTTGCCAACTGTATTGTATTATACATCATGGGGAAGGTAAGTGTTGTTAATAACCCTTTACAGTAAAGATTATAACCCATGTGTTATGATCAAACATTTATGTGTCGAGCACTGCAGAAACTTCCCCTCAACATATGCCCATTGGTTGCTGTTTTTGTTATGTTTAGCCATACGTATGGCTAAACATATTGTTTTCTCTCATGTTTCTTCTCCTCCTGTCAAATCTTCAAATGGATTCATCTCTGTCATTTTTTGACCAAATGACCTGAAATTTGGTACAGAGGTAATGTAGGCAAAAACCAATGTGCGTTCTTTTCCTTGTTTTGATATTGACCTTGAAAGTGATTTTATTGAGGTTTTTAGGCTATTTTTAGCATATCTTGGCCTCCTGCGCCCTGGTATTTCAACCGAATGACCTGAAATTTGCTGTATATGTGGCTTGAACAAATATTTAAAGGACTACATTCCCATTTTCGGCATACATATATTCAAAACGATTTATTTTGGGCTTTCTTGACAATATTTGCCACTTCTGTCACTTTCAATACTACATATGACCTACAGGTCATTGACCCCTAGTGCCTTGCACCTGGCCAAGCTAGAAGTTTGCTTACGAGGAGGAAAGACCGGACATAAACATTTAACGTGATTATCGGAAAAACACCATGTTCCCTTAAACTCAGTGGTTAAATTGCAGTTTAGGAAATTTTATAACAGAAAACAAGTTAAATCAATGATTTTGTGAATGTTTATTCTAGCATTAGTTATTCCAGATATTTTCAAACTCCAAATTTTTCAACACAACACGGGAGATCGTTTCTCCTCAGACTGGCGCGACACTCCTGTCAAAATTGATTGATGATCTCTCTCTGCCGCCGACTTCATACATGATCAAAGGCGGGTGGTAGGCGGTGCGCGGGGGAAACTTAAACATATAATGTAGCGAAGTGTTGCACAAGGAATTCTCACGCTGAGGGGTACATGAAATAATGCTTACAAAATAGACCTCTATGAATCGGGCTACATTCAGCAATGGTAGACGGATTCGGGGCATGCCGCTCAAAACACATGGTCTCACTGGGGACAGGCGTTTTGGTCCCGCACGTTGTCGCAGCGGTGCGTCGCCGCTACGCGATCGAAAGCACGCCGCTGTCTGTCTCGGACCAACACTCTCCCGTGATGTGTAGCGTCCACCACCAGGCCTTCCTACATGTCCTACGTACGGGCGTATGGATCGTAGAATTCGGCAAAAAAGGAATGATTAGGCCAGTAGAGTCAGTCCCCGGTAAGGTCAATGATTCGCCCCTTTGCGCTAGCTTGTAACGTTAAATGAATGTACCCTCTGGTGGCCAAACTTCACTGACAAACTTTCTCCCTATTATCATCATGAGCTTGCGTTAGTCTGGTACTAGTGACTATTATGTGCCGGGAATGTTTATCTATCGCACGTCTTGGAAGGAAGTTCAACCATGATAAATGGTCGGCCGTTGCGAAAATTTGGAATCCCATGCTGTTGATTTTCGTGATTGAATCTGTAAGAAAATATATTTTCATGTCGTTCATGTTTTTGGGACGGACGCCGGGACGGGGTGAATTTTTTCTATCATTTTCGTCCCGTTAGTAATGCAAATCGAATCGTGTTGCACAAGAGGCAAAACACTAAAAACGTGGGTCTTGTGGAGTGTTTTGGAGCGGGAAAATGCCGGATATTAGCGGTGCCGAACAGTGTACATCGTCGCGCGCGGGTGACGCTCCGTCAAAACAAATCCGCTGGTGGTCTAGCGCGGCCACCGAAAATAGGCAGAAACACACAGGAGGACTTAGCACCTTCGTTTATGAGGGCAATTGTGAAAATCTTTTGTTACAAATTGTTCGAACATTAACATTTGGATAGATGGTTTGAAACTGTTCTAAATAAAGAGATTTTTGTGTAGTTACGTTCGAAATGTTTCCAACGTATGTGAAATAAGTTCAAACATGTTATAAGTTTCAATTCTAATTGTTTGAACACTTTAGAACTATTGTGACTTAGACATTCTTTTAATCAAAACAGTTCAAACATATTACAAATATTATATTAAAACCCTCTCGGTGACTTGGAATTGACTCAAATATGTTGTTTTTGGTCATTTCCTTCGTCTCCTGTCAAATCTTCATATGTATACTATGGAAAACTTCATTCTTCCCTGGGGTTGATCTTTTTTAATTCAATTTTGAACTGGGTTGATTATGCGCAAGAGTGTAACTTTCAGCGGATATTTTTCGACTGGTTTACATGGAAATGGCACGGAATATCCCATTCTTGCAAGGGGAGGATTCTTTAATTATTTCTTTCAATTTTGAGCTGGAATGATTATGAAAAAGTCCATTTTTTAGCAGAAGTGTATTTGTTAATCAATTAGTGGATATGGTTGTGGACTGGTCCATATTGTGTTGAGGTGCTACTGGAAGACTCAATTTTGGACTGGGGTGATTCATTTTTTTAGTGCAAGTATTTTAGAATGGTCCATTGTTATTTTGGGAGAGTCCTTTTTCTGCATGGCGAGGAGTATGGCTAAACATGCTGTATTTGCTCGCAAATGTTGCCTTTCTAGTTTGTTCTTTTTTTTATATGAGTAGCATTTCAACAAAGAAATCTTTCAATTCAATATTACAAGATACAATTAGTAACAATAAGTAGCAACGGGAATGTGATGGACCGAAATCAAGTTTCCGAACGTTTTGATTGTGTTAATTCTTCAGTCCTGGATCTGATTTCGGTAGATTTTAGGGTTATAAACTGTAGAAGCCCGACGTTCTGACAAACTAGACCATACTTGAAATAGATTAGAGCTACTTGGTTGGTACAGATAGTTATGAACTGCTTCACAATTGAGGAGATTGACCGAACCACCGTTAATGCTAGGGTCACATTTCCTATCCGGGGCCCGGCCGGGCAGTCTTTGGGAACGAAAAGTATGATATAAAAGACAACAAAACCGCAAAACGCACGCAAAATCATTTAAAAGCATAGCTTGTGCAAATTTATTTACATACACTTTGACTTTTCGTTTCCACAAACAGCCCGGCCGAGCCCCGGTAAGGAAATGTGACCCTAGCATTAAGCTGAGCGATTTAAAGGAATATGTAGCACTACCTAGTTTATTATAAATGGACAAGTTGAAACAATTAAATATGCAGGACAAGTGATTGTATTTGATGTTTTTTTGTTGTTGTTGTTTTTTGGTTCTTTTTATTGTTTGTTTGCGCATAGACAACCAGGCCAAGACCTGGCTACAATGCTGACTGGAGACATCGCCGTCATGATGAATGCCACAGCTGTAGTTGGTGACAAGTTCCTTCCGGAGAGTCCCTGGGTATTGATGAATATTATCTGCTTGGAACTATCAACTATGAGTTTGGAAATGCGATGATGAAAATTATGACTAATTGCCGACGTCACGTATCCGTTAAGACACGTCTCAATAAAGTCACGTGTCTGTAACTCTCGCTACTTTACGTTCGGCAGTTATTGGTCATTATTGAGCCTTAAGATGGCGACAGTGGTCGTTCAACAATTGATCCGTGAATACGTTAGTGTTGGAAGAAAATTTAGCACTGTTTTTGACTACTACCAACACAGATGAGCTTCCATAACAATTTGATAGAATTCTGATTCGGCTTCATTCCATGCCGCCAAGTGGGGTCGTGTGGCGCAACGGCAGAGCGTTCGGCTCAGAACCAAGAGGTCCGGATCCCGAGTTCGAATCCTGTGATGTCACCGATCTTGTGCCCTTGGGAAAGGCACTTAACACGACTTTCCTCACTCCACCCAGGTGTAAATGGGTACCTGACTTCGGTTGGGGAAGATCGTATTGAGGTCACTTGGTGGCGCCGAATGGCAGCCTTGCGACAATTCCACATAATATAAGTGTGGATAAGATATGTATATGTATATGTTGTGTATTATGTGAAACCTGTAAACCCTGCATCAATTCAGCGCCAGAAAGGCTGCCATTGCGGGTCATTTCTGTCCAATAAAAACAATTCTTAGTGGCCTGGAATCCAGGACGACAGCATGTGTGGCAGTGGACCGGTGGAAGATATATAAGTCCTTGTTTCACTACTGATCAGTAGTTGCATCATTGTGTGTCGCTGATTCCCGAAGATCTAAATTCTAGCGTGGTTTTCGCAGGAACTGATGACTAAGAAGCAGGTGAACAAGGTTGACTATCTGCTGGGAACTAACGACTATGAGTTCGGAGATGCGATGATGAAGATAATCGGGAACACATTCATCGATGAAGACGGGATAACCATGACAGAATTCGAAGAGAATCTACTAAAAGACCTGATGTGGATCACCAGTCAGTTCTTGGTAAGGGCCCTATCTCACTGGACCCGCGGCACGCTGTCGGCGTCGCTGCGGCCGATCGAATTGACAAAAGCACTCAACGAATTTCATCGACAAAAAAATTATTTTTTTTAAGCTTTATGTGTTTTGTTGTCTTTTTGGTCATACCTGTACGTTTTGAATGATATTCCCATTATAAAGTCAAGGGTAACACAAATCCAGTTTAGGACGCAGCGACGCCACCAGCGTGCCGCGGGTCCAGTGAGAGGGCGGCTTAAGGCCCGTGCTGCTTGATAACCTACCGGTGCATGTATATATATGCATGACTAACAACTTATACTAGGTTCTTTTTGCGTTCTGTATATTTTGGTAACGTTTCTTTCCTCTCCTCTTCGGCAAAATAAAAGTAGATCTCCAATATGCTGTCTTGATGCAATAGTGTCTTGGGCAGTGAAAACATTTGTTACTCCAAACATTGTATGATATAAATGCTATAATTCTATCCTAAGAGTGTTACATCTAAAAAAATGGGAACCCCTAATGGCCCTTCGTGGGTGTAGTCATGAGTCTTCCTGCCCGTCTAAAACATTGAACCAATGCCAATCAACCGACTTCGAATTCGCCAAGTATCCTCAACACCATATTTCCGCCTTTCCAACATTCTAGCAAGATTCCACTCTGCGGACACACACCAAGACAAATAAACAAACAAACAATCAAACACATCAACTGATTACAGTACCTTCGTTTTCACGAAATGCAGGGGGTATCCCTGAGGTATGCACATTTTAGATATCCAGGTTATCATTGAGAAAACCTTGACAACACAGTTTTCATATATGGCAGTCCTAGGGTACCCGGCGAGATTATTATAAAAGTTGACGATTGGCATTTTTCAAGTCTGGAAAGGGACATTGCAACTGCTTTTCCTTCTTTGACCGCTACGCATTCTCCTGATGGACACGCTATGTATGAATATGTACATAACATGTCCATCATCATCATAATCATATTTGTTGCCCCCAGATAACCCCGCGAGGGGCAAAGTATGGGGGGGGGAGGTCCCAGGCTAAGGCGGGTAGGCCTCCAGCCTGGCGCGGTATGACTCAACGGTGGGAGCCGTAACCACCGCGCCAGACAGGGCGTTCCACTGGGCGATTGTGCGGGGGAAGAATGAGTGTTTGTAAGAGTCTGTCCGGGCGTAAAGTGGTTGAAATTTGAGCTTGTGGCTCCCCAGGGTGCGCCCCTGAGCTGGTTTCATTAGACTATCTGTGTTAGTATTGATGTAGTTATTGACTAGCTTATAGAAAATGTATATATATATATATATATATATATAACATACATAGGGATGGTATCAAGCACTTTTTGTCTACTTGTTTATCCTATAGGGCGGTGACGTCGACGCGATTGTCCAGCCGGTGATTGACCAGTACCTGGACAGGCCGGACGACCCGATCGCCGCACGTGACCAGTACGTCCAGCTCCTGACGGACATGTGGTTCACCGCGCCGACCGTTCTGATGGCCCAGGCGGCAGCAGGTACGGAGTCGCCTTTACAGCTCGTTGAAGTACACGAGGCGAGTAGTACAGTCCCCTGGCTCCCGGGAATCGAACCCGGGCCACCAGCGCACAAACCCAACGCACCCACCACTAGGCTAAAAGGTCCGAACCAGTTACACTGGTCAGTAAGTGGCGCTTGAACCACACCGTTACACCTTCTAAGTGTGTTCCCCTACGACGTCTGTATAGTAACTCAATTCTCAATAATTCTGCTGGGTACCCGAATCTAAGATCACGTCACGTTAGGAAAAAGACCGACGAATTTAAAAGCGTCACACCTTCGCCAAATTTGTTGATCACCAGAAAGTATACACAAGTCACAATAGAGTCGAGCGTAATTTTATCTGAAAATCTATCCTGTTACACTGGGTCGTTTACCGATCGCCATCTTGGAATGTCGTGTGCATGTATATTGGGCGAAGCCTCATGAGATATTTCAGCTCAGATTACTCCTTTGGTTCCTGACTGTGTTTCATGAATGGAAGGACGAATGTCTACATGTGTTCTTTCTGTCACACAGCTCACCCTGTCGGAGTCTACCTGTACGAGTTCCAACATCGCACGTCGTACTTCACCGCCAGGCCACCCCGCGTCCAAGCCGACCACGCCGACAACCAGTTCTACAGCTTCGGCATCCCGTTACTGCTGGACGACACGGGCGACTCGTGGAAGTACAGCTTCACAAAGGATGAACGGGAGCTGAGTCTGGACATGATGGCGTACTGGGTCAACTTCGCCGCAAACGGGTATGTCGATACGAATTTGTGAAATCTTGATATTCTCTTTGTTATTATCTATCAACAGGTCATCATATATTCTTTTTCAGAATGTATGCTAAACATGAAAAGGGGTATGCCATATGAATTTATATATATATTAAGAGAAAAATCTTCCTGTGAATTGTCTTCCTGTGCATGTTTCCTTCGTGATTAACACAATGCCCGTTGCCCCAATTCTAAAGGGATCCCAATGACTTTACGGGAGCAGTACGCATGCGCGACACCGTGAACTGGCCACGTCACTCTCCGTCATCACAAGAGTACCTTAGAATAGACACGACGTTATCTGCTGACGTCAAGATTCGGGAGACCCGGATGAAGTTTTGGAACGAGGAGGTTCCAAGGTTGCTGGGAAACAAGGTTCGGATCGCCGGGTCGGACGAGCTCTGAATTTTCTATGTAACGTAATGTGTATTGAATGCAAAAAAGAATACATATCTTGCCGAAAAATTTTCTTTACTTCCCAAGTAATATCAATACGTTAATATAATGACTTTTTTGAAGTTTGAAGTTTAAAATCAGGAATGATGTCTTATACGGATAATGATAATCTATTTCCATATTTGATACAATTAAGTTTTTCTACTTAAGCTTCTAACCATGTGGGTTTTACAATATCACAATAATAGAGAAAGTGTCCAACGTAGTCCACAGAGTTACAAGACAAACACCTGTCGTTCTCTGAGATGCCCATTTTATGTAATCAACCCTAGTCGGGTAAACATTGTGTGTGTAGTACTTTTCACTGAAAAGATTGAATTCTGGGCTCCTTTAAAACAAGAAATAAAGATGTCCATACAGTCTTCCAATGGGTGATTTGAAAACCAAAAAGCTGTAAACGTTTTTCCCAAAAACTTTGCCCAGTGGGCGTTGCTGTTTTCTGCGAGATTAAAATATTTTTGAAAAATAAGTTGGTCTGCACGCAAACTTCTTTTCCCTGTACTCTTATCTTAGGCGCTTCACTTGGTATATGAGGAACTCGTCTCCACTTGGGAGGAATCGCACTAAACAGGGCATTGTATTGAACTGATAAAACTAGGATGATCACCAGCAATATGTTTCAAGTCACTTAATGACATGAAGACTCCTTGGTAGTCTATGATATCATTGATATACAAAATGACTTTCTTAACCCAATTACTAGAGTATAACATTTTACCTTTATAGGTGATACAATAATTATTCCTCAGAAGTTGCTATGGTAACGGTACATGTTCTTCTTTTGATTCAGTTGTCCTCAATTCATACCAATTTTGTATCAATGTCCGATAAAAGACAGGTACATGTAGAGACTGCATATAATTGCTGTTTTGAATTTGTCCAACGCTACAATTACATCTAAAGATACAGACATTGGAATCAAATCTATGTAGGTAACTCAACTGAATCATTTTCCAAATGGGTATGTATAGATTAGTACTTTGATATAATAGCTTCTCAACCCATTGTATCAAAAACGTTTTATGTATAATTCTTATATCAGGCATTTGTAATCCACCTACCTTGTAGTCCTGGATTAATATATTCCGTTTAACTCGATCTTTCTTCCACAAAAATCTATAGAACATCAGATTAACCTCAATGTGTAACCGGGGCTTAAGGCATGTTTTTCTTATTACAGGTTTGCGATGGCAAAACCTGTTCTATTATAGAAATGTTACACGATGGTGCCGGGAAGGAGAAAGTCGGGCCCGGGGATCTCGTTCCCGGTATGGCGACAGACTTCCATGAAGTACTCTCGTTCCCACTGCCCAATCCAGCGCGACGAAACGTCCGGAGCCCACTTCTCACCGGGTTTCCTCGCCCTGTAATATTCATAGATAGACTTTGAATGTGAGAGCAGACAAAAGGGAAGCCCCTGTGTCTAAACTGGTAGCAGCCTCACAGCAGAGCTCCGCTGGTTCCAAAAAATTGCTAACTAGGAGATCTGGTTCAAATCCTGGGACATGTTCCTTGGGACTGCACCCGTGTTTCGGAAGGGACGCAAATTTTAAAGGTAGACGAGGTGCCATGTGCACGCGCGTAAAGGGGGAGGCAAAAGTGTACCCTGCTGCAGATACAACCGGGCCAAATGGTTACGGGCTAGCTGCACAAATGACCCATTAGTACAAGAAGAAGTCATCATCTAAAGTGTATTATAAGCAAAAAAAGGCCCAGAGAGCCTGCTATGGAGGCTAAGGGAAAAGTACGTCCAGTATGTACCACGTATGTCACTGCAACAACAACGACAATAATAATTAACAGTCAACCGAAGGAAATGCGTGCAGAAACAAGGACAACAGATTTGCGCGGCCTTACTTTGCAGACATCAAGGTTCCTGCTTGGCTGTCCTCGGTCAAGGCTTTCTCGATCTTGTCTGTGTCTTCTCCCGGGTCCGCCGGACTCCACTTCAAGCCGAGCTTCTTCATCAGTAGACTGAATGTCTTCTTCTTGTCGCTGAGGAGGGCTGAGTAGTAGATGACGGCGTGGAAGAAATAACCAGGCTGCTTCTTCTGCAGATCGGCGGCGCACTGCATCGCGCCGACCCAGAACGTGTACAGGTGGAACACGCTCGAACCGTGATGGTGCACCGTCGAAAACTTCGGGTCGTCTCCGAAACATCTCATGTGGTCAGGGGCGAGGGACACGCCGAGGAGTTGCGTTACCCATGTTGAAACCGCGTAAAGCACACGGTTTTCCTGAACGTAGAGTCGGCAGATCGATTCACAAACTTCCCGGCCATCTCTGTACAGGAACACGGTCTTGGCAGACGGGAAGGCGCGAGTCATCAGGTCACCGAGGAGGATGACGTCAGGACGGAACTTGTAAAAAATGACGTCACGATGACGTGGATCGGACGTCACGAGGTTGTAGTTCAGCAAAGTGCCGACGTTCCTCAGAAGGGCTATGGTAGACTCTTTATTTGACAGAACAGTAGAAGAGCCGTGACGAGGTGGAGGCTGGCCGTGTTGGGAGGACCGCTTGAGTCGATGGAGAGCCATGTTTATGACAGAGAACACATCAGGCTCACTCACAGCCTGTGCCACCGAAGTGGCCTCCACAAAACGCGTTACCAGAGTCGACCCACATCGTGCTGTAAATAGAAAGAACACGAACGTCTTACTTTGCTTTTATCATTGTCGTTGCTGCTCTGAATTAAGAAAGACACCAGTTTAAGATACTTGGAAATTTCCTGAACTCAGATATCTCTAATAAAGGTTCATGTGTAATGTCAGAACGAAGATATCTTGAACAGTTCCCACGAAGCTAAGACACTATGTGATAGAAGACATAGCTCTTAAAAGACACGTGCATCCAGAAACACGTCGATGCATGAGGTGTTTGACATGGCTGCCCTTGCAATTTGAGAGATTGCTTTCTATGAAGGTTCACCAGATAAAAAGGGACAAATACGGATCAGTTGGGAGGGGGGAGTTAGCGGTGCATTTTATCTCACGGTTTTACTACATATTATAGATGTTTCCATGTATGATTTTTTTTAGAGTGTCCCAAACGTCCAGTTCCGCTCCTGACCTGTATTGAAGATGAAGACTTCCTGCACATGCGCGACCTCGTCAGCGACTGCGCTCGCCACCTTCTGGAGTTGCTCCAAGGGAACACAGAGAACCTCGGCTGCCTTTCGCCTCTGGGCCTTCAAACAAAAAGAGTAACGTTTTTTTTCTTTCATACATATCGCGACAGACATGGTATGAGATGTTTAGCCCCGTTCCATCACCATTTAAAAACAAAAAAGATGAAGAAAATGACTACCATTTTAGCGTGATCCTTATATATTATGCGATAAAAACAGCCAGTTGTTTTCCAGGTCCGATTCACTATCATTATGATTATGGCCTTGGTATTTCATAATAAGGAGGTTCAGAATACTAAGAGCGTATGCGCAGCGAAATCCATTACGGGTAACTCGTCAAAATTGAAGTCTCCTAAACTTTTTACAGCTCTTGCCTCGAACACTATAAAGTTTACACATTGCGCAACATGTGTTTTGCTACACATATGTATTTAGAATCTCTGAACCTCTTCATTATACAAAGATATCTCTCTCTCTCTATATATATATATATATATATATGTATATATATATATATAGAGAGAGAGAGAGAGAGAGAGAGAGAGAGAGAGAGAGGGGGGGTACAAACCTCACGGAAGAACGGATGTGCTTTCAGATCCACACCATCCACAGGTCGGATGAGCACCACCACTTCTTGTTCCCAGTCTATACTGTAAACAGAAAACTCGTTCCCACGACGAGCAAATAATTTCGCCACGTCATGGACCGTTGTCGCTTCTCCCACTGGTACGAAGTCGTCAAGAGAGCTGAGGGGCAAGTTTAGTTTCCTCTTCTTTGGTTTCACCTTTCTAGTGTATGCCAGATGTTGCTTTGTCTGAAAAAAGATAACCAACCAAAAGAAGATATTCTAATATATTTGAGATATTGTCATCATGGATATGCCTGGTTTACATGTCGTAAGATTACGTAAAATCAAACAAACATGACGCAGTTGCAGCTAGAGCTCCACTACCTCATACCTTCGCCAGTCATACTCTTGTCAACTATGAGAAATGTCCAAAGTTGCATATTCATTGTACGATGTTATCATCAACAAAACTACTAGGTATGAAAGTTCTGTTCCAACATAAACGGTTAATATATCATTTTCTTAATGATTGTGCATAATCAACGTTTAACGATATCCCACCTTTACCTATTGTAACTTCTCGGCAAATATGAAATATTTTTGCAGACTATTTATGCAGCCTTGAACGAACACCAACAAACCTTGGGCCAAGATGACGATTGTTCAGTCAGATGACGGAACAGGAAGTAGACCACGATAGCGACTGTACTCAGCCCGGTAATGACTGCGGCCAGTGTGAACACATCCATGGTCGTTCTTCACCTGAAACCACGTGGTCTTGTGCCTAGTTGTGCTAAAATAACGCATTTTATCAGAAACAAATCGTTGGCCGTGACTGACAGTTTCTTCGCACCCCAGATGCTTTCATTCCACACCCCGGCACAACCAGCCTCGTGGCGGCTCCGGGGATTATGTCTTTCCAGGAGGCCCTCTGGCCGCTTCCTGTTTCCCACACTAGACTGTCACTTAACTTGCCTACAGACTTCGTGCTGTCAGGCCACACAAATATTTGTGCGAAAACCTGAAAGAACAGGAATTGGAAAACCTCATACTTCTGTGAAATGTTAATTTAAATCATATATGCGGGGTGTCCCTGTGGTGTACTGGTCTGCGCTTCTGTTACTAGCCACATCTGGTTCAATTACTTGGACCAGAAGGTCCGGGTTCAAGTCCCAGGAAGGACACCTCTGGACAATAGGTGCATTGAGCCATACCAAAGACTTTATAAAAATGGTAAATACTTCTGAAACAGTATGGAAGTTAAACACATTCCACTGCCAGTGGACTAGCCCCCTGCTGCAGTTATTGACAGAGGGGGGGGGGGGAGAGAGTTGTATGACGATAATTATTCTTGTATATATGACGATACTTTACACTTGGGACCGCATATATGATAAACGTTACGTTTGGGACCGCATTGTAAAGCGACACCTAGCTGCAGTGTGGAGCACTACCAGTCAGTATTGCCCTGAGGAAGGGGACAGACGGTCACCGAAACGTCGGCTGTTCATTGTTTACAGACCCTGGTTGCAAATGAAAACATTGTTTTTCCTCAATTAACCCTCATACACCCGAATGGGGTCATTTTTGACCCCAGACGTGGATTTGTCATACCATTTGAACATGTTTGATGTGAGAAAAAATTCCTTCCGTGACTTTGTCAGTAGACATCTTTTCTAACCTCTTTTCTAGGGAGATCGGCACAATACTGTTGACATTATATAGAAAAGTCTGTGTTGAGTCCACTGTGGTCATCTTTGACCCCAGCAAAAATGATGTGCTGTTTTTGAGACCAGCCCTCTGTAACTCCTTAACTACTCATTGTATGACCACCAAATTTTCAGTGTGAATCGATATTGTTTACAGACCCTGGTTGCAAATCACATTTCAGACACCGTCTGTCACTGTGTATTTTCAAAGGTCAATTTGTGAGTCGCTCGTTCTCATATAAATGTACACATTTTGTACCCTCCGTTTCCGTTTGAAGTAAGACGTTTCTGACATTAAGATATGCCACATATAAGCTGCCAAACTGACGTTATTAAAATGCAGAAAAGTTTTAAGTCGTCATGAAAACGACAGTTTGGCACCTTAAACGCGGCAAATCTAAATGTCAGGAACGTCTTACTTCAAACGGTAACGGGAGTTACAAAATGTGTACATTTAAATGAGAACGAGCGGAATATCAAACATCAAAACTAACATACATGTTCTCCTCGGAGAGAGTGACTTACATGTACAATCAAACCGAGAAGAAACAAGACTTTATTTCGAACTTTAACTTATTAACACACACAGGCACTCACACACACACACACACACACACACACACACACACACACACACACACACACACACACACACACACACATACACACACATACACACACAGAGATAATCACATACACATGATGTTCTATTTGCCACTTTGCTTCCTTCTCCCTCCACACACAGACGCACTAGCAACAAACACACACACATAGACACATACTCATATACACACACTTAAACACACTCATACACACGCAGGCACGCCCGCACACACACACACACAAATACAGTAACGTACTCATACACACACGCACACATACAAACACACACTCACACACATATACACACACACTCATGCACACAAGCACACACACTAATACATACATACATACGACACTCACCACGTTTTGACTGTCTGTATGGAACTCTTCTTCTCCTCCTCTATAGCTACTTGTGCCCACAGCCCGGTCACCTTATCGTGTTGTCAGGGTAAATAAGACATCAGATCCGCCCACTTACGCAAATTTCTTTATCAGTGAACAGAGTAAAATGTTAACTAGTTGACAAAGCTGCCATCAGCTCAGTGGCCTAGTTATGATAGTGACGTCAGGAGAAGCACGTGTTCTTGTTCTGCAACTGATTTTCTGCACGCGGCTTCGAAATCTTGTGTCTCCGATAAGCTAGTTCGGAGTTGTTACTACGCATGTGCAGTGTCAAAGTTGAAGGCCCCCGAGACGTGAACAAAGCCAGTCGGGGCATTGTTATGCAAATCAAGACAATATCGAGACGAGCACTGTTTTCAAGCCGGGGGCCTTCACCTTTGACACTGCACATGCGTAGTAGCAACTCCGAACTAGCTTATTTTAGGTGACTAGAGTTCAGAGTGCAAAGTTCAAAAGAGCAGACAATGTGCAACGTTACCGGTACTCAAGTAACCATCCTTACAGTGTTGATTCTACTGTTCCCTCTTTCCCGTCAGAGAGTCGACGGCGGCAATGTGCTGTTGGTGCCGCCTCCGATCATAGAAAGTAGGTGGCTCGCCATGGCAACGATCGGGCAAGCCTTGTTGGACAGAGGTCACACTGTGGGGGCAGTCTTTCCAGAGCGCGTTCTGGGGACACGTCGAAAGGACAGGCCTGTTTTTCGGTTTGAGACGTTCCAGGACCAAGGAGCCTGGGCACGCCTTGAAGAACTTAACAACTTGGAGAGATGGGAGGCGGGAGAAGACGGTAAAATCTTCTTCCCGCGCCTGTTACAACTGCGCGACATGTGGGATCAAGAGATGGCCAAACACTGTGATCTTCTGCTGGGGAACAGTACCTTAACGAATCGCATGAGGGCGTCGCGTTACGATGTCATCATAACCGACCCGTTATTTCACTGCGGAGCCATAGTCGCTAGACAACCTCGATGTCCCTAATGTCGCGTTGATGGCACCTTTAGAGCATGACACGAGAGCCACAGGGGTTCCCTCCCCAGTGTCTTACGTACTGTCGATCTTTTCCACGTTTACTGACCGTATGGCGTATCTACAGCGGTTAGAGAACGCTTACGTTGTGTATAAGCAGATGGCAGTGTTCTGGCTGTGGGTCAGGGCACACGACAGAGTTAGAACATAGTAAAATGGAACTCGTTGTCATCAGATGCTGTGAGAACACCTTCACTAAATAGCTTCAAAGAACGATTGCAGTCAGATGTGTAAAACTTAGGTGTGACAGGCCGTTCGGTGTAATATAACCAGCTGCTTCCGCGCCGCGTGCCTGCGAAGCTGGTTTGTTACGCCGAAGGGCGGTTATACTTCTTCTTCTTCTTTGGGTTAGGTAGCCAACATCAACTTGTTGATGAATCTGCTACACTTAGCTGATACGAGATGGAGGTTCGCCAGGCCTCCATCCGGGTGATTTGTAGTGAATCACCAACTCCAGACAGAAGAATTTGGACCATCGCACACCGGGGCATGCCCCTACTCTTTTTCGAAAGATGTGGTGGGTTCTTTAACGTGCGCGGGGTGTGGCTCTCCCCAAACACGGGACCTCCATTTAACGTCCTATCCGAGGGACGTCCCCAACTCTAGAAGAGCTAGGTACTCATTCACACCTGAGTAAAGTGAGGGAATTTGTGTTAAGTGCCTTTCCCAAGGGCACAACGTCCGGGCGCATGTTCAGACATGTCTGGGGGCAGCTCGGATTCGAACTGGGGTCCCCATGTTTGACAGTCGGATGTTCTATCCACTACGCCACACGACGCCACAACCGGCTATACAGATACAGATACAGATACAGAGTTGCGCACAAGTACCTCAGTGACGGGGAGACAGCTCTGACCGCGATGTCTCTCACCGACGTCTGGCTGGACGTGTCCGATCCTTTGTTGGATTTTCCCCAGCCGTCCATGCCAAATATGGTAAATATTGGAGGGTTCCACGTAAAAGAACCTGGTAGTCTTTCGGTGGTACGTCAGGTATCTGTTCTTGGTGCTGAACACTATCCACACACAAACATCACATCTGTCCTTGGTGCAGAACACCATCCACTCACAAATATCATATCTGTCCTTGGTGCTGAACACTATCCACACACAAACATCACATCTGTCCTTGGTGCAGAACACCATCCACTCACAAACATCATATCTGTCCTTGGTGCTGAACACTATCCACACACAAACATCACATCCGTCCTTGGTGCAGAACACCATCCACTCACAAACATCACATCTGTCCTTGGTGCAGAACACCATCCACTCACAAATATCATATCTGTCCTTGGTGCTGAACACTATCCACACACAAACATCACATCCGTCCTTGGTGCAGAACACCATCCACTCACAAACATCATTTCTGTCCTTGGTGCTGAACACTATCCACACACAAACATCACATCCGTCCTTGGTGCAGAACACCATCCACTCACAAACATCACATCTGTCCTTGGTGCAGAACACCATCCACTCACAAATATCATATCTGTCCTTGGTGCTGAACACTATCCACACACAAACATCACATCCGTCCTTGGTGCAGAACACCATCCACTCACAAACATCATTTCTGTCCTTGGTGCTGAACACTATCCACACACAAACATCACATCCGTCCTTGGTGCAGAACACCATCCACTCACAAACATCATTTCTGTCCTTGGTGCTGAACACTATCCACACACAAACATCATATCTGTCCTTGGGGCTGAACACCATCCACGCACAGACATCACATCCGTCCTTGGTGCTGAACACTATCCACACACAAATATAGCCGTTCTTGGTGCTGAACACCATCCACACACAAATATAGCCGTTCTTGGTGCTGAACACCATCCACATACAAACATCGCATCCGTCCTTGGTGCTGAGCACTGAACCTGACTACCTACTTTGCAATTTTCGCACACACAGCATCATGCATTTCAACAGGATGACAGCTGACCGGGAACTATTGCAATTCTAGTACACATTGCTAGGGGACGCTTTTGATCCACAAGGATGACGCCATATAAAACCTCCAGAATATGTCAACGGCGATATTAGTTCACTAATTCATACAAGAACCTTCACTAATTCTTACAACTACCGCTTTACAGTATGTGAATGTGATAGACCTGAGACCACAATCTGAGTATATAACAAAGCCATTTCAAATGAAACTCAAAGCAAGGAAACTAAAACATTTTTGAGCATGTTTCGGGGGGGGGGCTCTTTTTATAAAAAAAACACCAATGATTTCTTTCTTTACGCCCTTGTTATGATAAAAGATGTGCTGTGGCCTGCACCTCAGAATAGTTGCGAAAGAGGGCCACGTACCGCTTATATGGACTTTCTTCCGCAACGCAATTTTTCCAGCAAATGGAACAGATGTAATGAGTATTAATCAGCACAAACAAACAAGTCCTTTATCTGGCAATACAGATAGGAAAAGGCGTATTTATGAGTGATTACAATGTTAGGAAGTGATTTATCTATTTTCAATATTTACCGACTTGTATACGTGTACAACGCGTGTGGTCCTTACAAATCGTATATACCGTCTTTGTTGTTCAAACATTGTCCGTATTGTTATACGTTATCTGTATACTATACCTGTTATACGTTATCTCCTATACGTTATCTATCAGAAAATACGTTGAGAGAACACATTGCGTGGTTTTACCTGTCCACCATTGTTGAAGTTTATATATTTCAAAGCTAGGCGAGGCTTGTTCTTTAGATGGAAAAAAAAAGAAGAAACTTGACGAGATACGAAATGTGTGGTCTAGTGTTGTACATATCTGTGCACTAGTGTTGTACATATCTATTTTCAGCTTGTGTGTCAAATTCTAGTCCACTTATATTCTTTATGCCAAAAGACGTCTGCTTCGATGTCAATTATGTTTGGCGTATGAAAATGATATAAACTGAACTTAAACTTGTTTGGTGTATATTCACAAATCAACAATTCACACGTAATAAAACTACACTGCATACATGGACTAACCCTGTACAAAAACAAACGAACCTTCTTCGATCTGTTTTGACTGTTATGTAACGTACAAAATGCTGGGAACTAAGTAATAATCCTTCTAAAATTCCTACATAGAATGGTGCCTAGCCTGATTGAATCGCGCTTACAGCGGCCGGTCAGCCCCTAAAGGGGCTATTACAACCTCGGATAGCGGGGTTTGCATTTCACAGACTAAAATGGTACCGTAACATAACTTTCTATCGGGGAAACACAGGGAAGGAAAACCCTGCACAGAAACCCAGGGAAGACATCCTTGCACAGAAGTCCTAGGGGAAGAAACCCTAGCACAGAAAATCCAGGGGGATGAAACCACACCCCTGTCAAAAAAGTCCTAGGGAGCACACCCTAGCCAAAAAAGCCAGTGGGAATGACCCCTGCAACAATATGTAACTGTGTATATCTGTGGAATTGTAAACGTATAACGTATATGTGCTGTTATGTTATGTACTTATGTATGTTCGAATAAAATGTGAGAAAAAATAATAGACACATAAATTTCACCCGATCTCCGTCTACAGAATCGCTGCGATCGTTGTTTTGCTGACTCCGCGCACAAATAAGCTTCATCTCCTGACCTGAGGGAGTGATTTGGCACCACAACATCCTCATGGCCCCGATAGGTCAGATTAAAGTGTTACGGTAACTACAGCTCCCTCGCTTTGTCATTAAAAAAAATATCGATCAGCCGTTTCTATACTTTGCGCGAGCAAACTTGGGAGTTGATATGGTCGCTGACATTCCTGGGGGTAGCCTGGGTTTCGGGGCGTCTCAAAACTTTTAATGTGCTATCAGGATGGGCGATAGTTAATTTATGTTTGATTTCTATTTCATTGCAATACTCAGTTACTTCGTGGCAATTGTTTGCGGATTTCTGATAACCCCCGGCTGGAGAGAAATCTCGACAGCTGGGAGGATAATTAATCACCGGAGGTTGATAAGGAGAAAAAATAACAAGTGAAGCAAGCAAGATAGTATCATGAGCAACTTTTCAAGTTTAAGAATAAATTTAACTAGGTTCATTTATTTTTACCTCCGGAAAGGATGTTCACCTCCGAATTGGGTACTGTTTTTGATTGTGTCTGTGTGTTCGCGACAAGATCCTTTTGATGGATTTGTATGAAATTTTGGTATGTGGGTAGTTATTGAGGCCCGGAAGAAATATGTCGATGTTGGTCCCCCTAGCAGTATTTCTAGGCACTGCAGCGGTACAAGCCGACACCCCCATCCTGAATGTAGTGTAGCATTGTCCATGAATAGCTGGTCAGTCGTCCACCACAGAATGATATAAGAGAGAGATAGCTGGAATTGATTAAGGGAAGAAGGGGAGCTCGAGGGGGTCACTAACATTAAGAAATTCACATAAAAATTCTAAAGTATGAGATCTTTAATTTCTTGTATAACTCTATGTACAGTCCAGACTGTTGTAAATGACTGCACAGTTTGGATGTACGGAAGTTTCCCTTTGCATTAAAATAGTTTTTAGGTAATTTGCATTGCCTTTTCAAAATAAAACGGTCCTACAATGTTTGCAGATTATACATATATTTCTTCCTCGTGGTTTAAAAAAATAGGTTTGATCTGACGATATTTGGTGTTACAAGATGATAAAGTCTAAACCTGTGCGCTATTGTCCCAAAATGTAGGATAGGCACCAATTAAACTGAGCAGAGCTATTAAAACGAGTAGACTTTACATAACCTTGCCATATGAGTTCGGGTTATCATATATTTATTTTTGATAAGTTCGATATTGCGCTATTGGACCACCGAACAACATATGTACATAACTGACTGATGTAGCAACGAGTCCATGTACACCAGCACTTATCATGGGCGTGTTCTCATTTGAGCACTGACCTAGTTCAGAAGTCCAAGGTTTTCCGAACGGCAAGGTCACGTTTGTCGTAAGCCGTCCTATGATTTTGATGTTGTAAGCCGTCGTACGATTTTTGCTGATGTCGTAAGCCGTCGTACGATTTTTGCTGATGTCGTAAGCCGTCGTACGATTTTTGCTGATGTCGTAAGCCGTCGTACGATTTTTGCTGTCATAGGTTGTCGTACGATTTTTGATGTCGTGGGTCGTCGAATGATTTTTGATGTAGAATTTTCAAGCAGGCTGTGACAGAACCAACCTCCTATAATGGTCATTTTCGGTTACAAGACAGCTGGATTTTATACGACAAATGCACGACTTCGTGCGACGGTCGTATCGACTAGACCCTTTATCAGACAAAACGAATTTTAAGTTGATGGTATTTGTGTCACAAGTATCACATCGTAGCAACCCGAATGGTGATTTTGTTTTTATTTGTTTGTCACTGAATGCAAACACAAAGTGTTTTGGTGTTTGGGCAACAGGTTAATGCATCAGTGCTAGCTCGTATGACGGCCTGGTTGTGCAGTTTTAAACCAGAAATGTCTACAATGTTAGTAAAGGTTGCAATGCTTCTTTGGGCAAGAAGACCATCACCTTGAGCATTTTAAAGAAGCCATCACACTTTTACATGGCTGAGGGCCCTGTAACGATCGTACGGAATAAAGACGTGCGACAAATGCGACAATTCTATTACACAGGTTATTCTTTCCAAGTGTACAGTACTGTCTCGATGTCACATTGTGATCCATCCGTCATTCAGTCAATAGTCGCCTTAAGATATCGACAGGCTATACGGAAAGATGCATGGGAGAACGGGAGAGGTGCAGTTAAATCCAAGTAGGTTCAAACCTCCTTGTTGAATCCAAAACATCTCCAGCAGCCTGATATTGAGTTCTTATCAAAGCGAGCATAGTTCCCGTGCCTGGTGACCTGGTGTGCCGTTACACCCGTATCTGATAAATCGCTCTAATTACCTTCTCATAGTGTCGCCAGCCACACAATTAGCTATAAAGATCACTACATCCGTATTATAATGGTAACTTCGGAGATTTGGACGGTAATTTTTCAGATTTAAAGGTTTAAGGTACCATGTTTGGAAGTCAACAAGTTCTTAGTTGTTTCTGTGTGTAGATTTAGCTAAACATTTTATTAGAAATGGAATAATTTGATCAGCAATATGGTACCTGTCGTATTTTGCACATTCAAAGAGCCGTTTAGAGAACGATTTCCTCGGTTTTATTTTACATTTTCAGTATCTCTAAAATCTTTTAAAATTCAAATCAAAAATAGAAGATTCTTTCTGCTCGTGGAAACGTCGGTAATTATTACGGTGTTATCTAGCGGCTCGATCTAACTAATTACATGTTCATACTCTCCCTGTCCACATAATTAGCAATAAACATGTGGGTAGATCCGTATAACCTTGGTCTCTAAAGATTTAGAAAGCCATTTTTCAACTTGGAAGGCTACATAGGTTGCCATACTGTGAGAACCATTGGTATGGATGAATAGCAAGCCTTCACCACTGGCATCCAAACGAAGATGTTATCTTCCTTGTGTAATTATATTATTCCACTTTGTATTTGTAAAGGAAGTTGACTTTAACAGTTAGCTATATTTATCCGTCTGTTTATTCATTGGTCAAAGCCCCAACTAGCCACAGTAATTATAAGCTAGAACGAATAGATTTTTTTGAGGTTGTTTTGTTTTTTGTTGCTAGGACGGGCCCCTACTTTTATCTATAAGTGTGGACTTTGACGGTTGTTACTGGTACGTAGTTTACGGTGTCCACAACTTTTAAACTTCAAAAATATACTCGTTACTTAGTTCTCTTATAGAAATCTTCGAATGCAATCCTCTTTTTCTTTCGTAAGACTGGCCTGGCGGTGGACACACGGGTTGTGTCGTCAGCCTCGCAGAACCGGGAATTCCTTTTTTACCTGGTTACGGCAGGAATCCTGACAATTCTATCTGTTCGGATCTATTTAACGACATGTTCATAGGGTACGTGGGTACACTATTATACCGGGTAATTGGTGAACTAAACCAGATATATCCGACATTTAAACTTCAATAATGAAGACATATCTCTAACTAAGGACATGGTCAAATTCGTCATACGATCCTCTCACGATCGTTAACTTTCTTGACGGTCCGGAATGTGTCGTACAAAGGTCAGCCGTCTTAAGCTTGTTACGGCAACGGCTGGCTTAGATCCTTGTCGGCAGTTAGTTCTGTCCCACACAGCCTGCTTGAAAATTCAGCGACGTCAAAATCGTACGACACCTTACGACCAATGCGGTCACAGTACGGTATTGTTTGTTGTAGTATTATCAGAGACAATGACAGAAGCGGCTGTGGACAAGGGTCTAAGGCAACATTTTCCGTCAGAAGACAGCTTCTTTATTTTGTATGACACATTCACGACTGTCTCAAGACTGCCCTCAGTTTGCTGGTGCCGTAGACCTATTGTACGACGAATGTCACCGGGCCCTTGCTACGATCCATTCCCCCAATGATCCTAAGAATGACAATATAACTTCACTCTAAATTTTCATCAGCTTTTCCTACAAAGGCTGTAAAGGGCAAACCACAGCTCAACATCCTATGAACTGGAAAAAAATCACCAAAGTTTGCCTGACGTTCTTTTGGTCCATATTAAGGTTCGCTAACCTCTGGGCCATCAACGATATACTAGGATCGACAAGCCTTCCTTTGTATACCATGCTATATGAAGAATCATACATTTCATCTTTCTGTTTTGGTTGGAATCTTACCAGTCATTCACATTCCTACAGACACACTGTCGTATATGATGTTTATTTTGATAATGTAAAAACACTGCATATCAGAACACACTGATTGTTTTGGATCGGGGACGTGGGACTATTGATCATTTGTCTCTGCCTCCAATGAAAAAGTTACCCCTCCCAAAGTGATGTCATCAGTCTTTATATAGACTAGACTTTTTTGTACCATTCTACGTTATCGTATCTGTGTATCCCCTTGCAATTAGCCTTCGTGCGTGAGTTTGAAAATAAAGAATAGTGTTTTAATAACAGATGATGTTACGAGGATAAAAGCCACGATGCTATTTTGGTTTCTCACGTGTGTTGGTGGTTGGATCTTTGTCCCATGACACCGCCGGCGCCACACACCCACACAGACAGTGTGCACGTGGATTAAACTGGATTTATTAAACGTTTTCTACCTTTAACATCCACGTCTGTACATGATAACAGGGTCTGAAGGTTTGATAGTCCCCGCGCCGAAATCGTTTAAGCGATGGCGATAATATTTGACGTGGGATTACTCAAAAACACACAGTTTTTGCACGAACCGAACACTCTATTTTCGATCTCGATGACTTTGTGTTCGTCTAACCATTGTGTGGAGGCAATTAGCGCCGCATTATGGTACGAAGACGTAAACAGATGTATCATCTATGGGATTATAAGTTTTACAAGTTTTGGCGATGGTTTTTGTCAACACCATATACATGTAGCGTTATCGACATAATGTATATATATATAGTTCAGTGTGATAATGACATTCGTAAACACAAAATTGTCGAGACCTTCCCTTGTTCCAATAAGGGATTTTGCATTAATGCATTTTTTATTAGGAACTTTTCTTTTAAGTACAATTAAGACTTCATGCAAATTTACATCTATGATCCAAAAATCTCTAGATGTTGGTTTTAACTGAATCATATTACATGTTTTCTGTATAATTATTTTGGATATTTTTGTAGCATCTACAGAAACGTTGTAATCGATTTATATCTTGAAAACGAGTTGGCACGAAAAAACGAGGCTAAGATAGCAACGGAAGTATCCACATAGGCGTGATTAAATCTGTCAATAACACTTTGATTGACATGTTGACAGGACGATAGCGCGCTGGGGAGGGTCTTTCCTATCCTAAACCGCAGAGATAACATTGTCTACGGTACGTACAGATATCTGGCACGTATTGTACAGTACTGTCCTGGCTACATATATGCTAGCCTCCACCAGGCCTTTCTATTCTATGCGGGTATGGATTGCAGAATTCGGCGATTTCAAACAGGATGATAATTGACCAGGAAAGTAAGTCCGCTGTGAGTATGCAAAAAATCAAAGTAAAGATTAAAACAAAATGCCGGCTCCAAAAGAAAATAAATAGTTATATAGTTGAATAAGTTCATGCCTGTTTTGTCTAGTTTTTCTTCTTTTTGATTTTGTTATATATATATATGTGTCCTCTTGACCGCTGTAAGATATTTCAGAGATCGGTCGGTGTTTGCACGTCCTCGAGCCCCCTTCAGTGTAACAGGGAAAGGGAAAGTGATCCCGAACCAGTTAAGCTCAAATGAACTCAATGAACAGATGAGCTAATCTTCCACTGGTCGTGACAGAGAAGACAGACGCTATGTACAGTATTTACAGGTTCATTGTATCGGGGAAATTCCCCTAGCTCTTTTCGACAAGCACAATGAACAGTAGACCACGGCTTAACGTCCCGTCCTAAGGACTGCGATCTTTAACGGTAGCGTGCATGTCGGGTGAGCGACACAGCCGGGATCGAACCCGGGGCTTCTAGTTCCAGAGGCAAGATCGCTAACCACTGGACTAGCTACGCACGCTACTGCCCCGTGTTGACAGGAAGATTCCATATTCAGGATAGACATTCATGGCAAATTACCCGACTCTCCGACTATTTTGAAATACAGCGACTGATCGTTGATATTTCGGATTCCACAAAAAACTACCAAAATGTCGGTGTACTAGGGTTGATTGTGATCACTTGGTTGTGATCGTTTAGCTACTTAAATTGTATGACCTATGACATGGTAAATTTTAACATGGTTCACGATGTAAAAGTGTGATTTGAAACACAACAAAATACACAAAACTTGCACATTACATTTCTTTATCGATGAAATTCGTTTGAACTACAAATGCACTATTGAATGAGATTTTAGTCGCTTAACTCAATAGAAAAGGGGTATAACATCATCTTAGTTTTATCGTTGTTTTCGAACGAACTGTCTCACCTAAGACTCGTGTATATGTAACACGAATCGCTGTTTCAAACTTTCCAATTAAGTTGCCACTACCGGAGCAATCCATGGGGGTCATACCCCCTATTTTAGTTGTTCAAACAAAATAATGTTAGTCATAACTTCGCTTCTATGGACTGAGTAAACTAATTAGTCAAATATGTCTTTATTTGATAACAATGACCGAGCATTTAATATTAAATGGTTCCCTCCCTTAATTTACGATATTTGATATTGATATCCAAATATTCAACGAAGGAATGTGAACAAATAATCAGATCGATTTAATTTAAAAAGTTTATTATCAAGGGTGCGGTCACATTCGTCTTACGCCGTAGTGAGATTTTGATGTAGAATTTTCAAGTAGGCTGTAACAGAACTAACTACCAGCAACGATCAAGGATTTCTTTTTCATAACAAAACAGCTAAATGTTGCACGGCACCTCCACGACTATCCAAGAATGACCTCAACTTGTTATCTTACGAAGATCGCGATCGGACGACAAAAATGTGTACAGAAATCTTTGTAGTTTTGCATTGTGATTGAAACTTCTCCACTAACTGTAGCGCTATTACAGATAAGTCCACTTTTTTCAACTTCTCACGCTCTAAATCTTTGTTATGAACTTCAATACTTTTTCCGGACTTTTAGATGTTTTTCAGATATCAATCCTGTTTATAGTACCAGTCATGGGACACAGTAGCCAGTTGGTCACTATAGACAGGACTCTAAATGATTGGATCAATGAAAAAAATAATCCAAGGGACCGCAAAATTACTGCACAAAATGACTAGGCGGTCCCTATGCAGAGGTGGCCCGCACTAGTGCAGGTTTGGTTGTATATCAAGTATAAACTGGTCGATAAACCGATTGAGCAATATCATATCAATGTACATAGTCGCTGGTCTATCCTTCTTTCATTCAGTCAGTCAGTCAGTCATTTATTCACTCATTCCTTTCAACCATTTATTCATTCACGCATGGACGTAGCAGGCGCTCAACTGTGACACTACTTCCATGTGTATTTTTACTTCAAAAAGCGTCTCCTACCGAAACACTGGTACAACTGCAACCAATACGTGAACCATATAACGGAAGGCTCTAACACATGGCTGACGCAAGTGCGAGAGACAAGCATACAGCAATGGACCCAAATGCTACCACGGGAGCCACAAAGTTATCCTGCCAGGCTTGTTAAAATGAACATCAAGTTGTTGAATAAGAAATTTTCAATGTTTAGTACTCGCATCCTGGCTCACGAAAGAAACTATATACATTTGGAAAGCAAATAGCGCTTAATAATCGTCGTTACATACTGTAGGACGATATTATTTCCATTTACGGTTTTCAGTGTAATCATGAAATGCTGTACAATTGTGTTATGAAAAAATTAACTTGGGGGCACCTTCTGCATTAAAAAAAATGCACGATGTACATGGTACTACTATTATTGTACATTTGAAATCGAACATGTTAGGTATACGTGTGTGGTACAGATATCAATAGTTAGGATAGCCTTCTTAAAGATTTCAATTCAGACAGTTGGAGTCTTTATTTTATGTCCGCTAATAATGACTTCCATGTGCATTTATTCAGGACATTGGCCATTCCCAACAACAACCACAACGTACAAGTATTTGTGTCACATTTCAATATCAAATACGTGCGACCTATTCCCCATGAAACATTCTATGACTCCCAGTCCTTCTCCCTGTAAAGTCCCTGTCACACTTGTGCGCATATTCAAGTGCGTATGAGTTGGGCATATACATTTTTTTGTTGGTTTATGTAAAGTTTGCAGGGAGGAAGTTGTTTCCTACTTTGACCCACCGTTGTGCAGCCTAGTTATCGAACCAAAGAAATTACTTCTTCGGCTGCAAACTTAACCTAAAACACACCAAAAAAACAACTTGTTAATACGCAACTCATGTGGACTTGCATATACGCACAAGTGTGACAGGGTCCTAACACAGCCATACCACTCTCTCTACGCCGTAAACCCTCACAGTACCGTCAGTTGGAACGGGAAAGTCTAGTAGTTTCAAGTATGTATTTGCGAACAACAACCCAATACGTGTGACGCGTCACTTCAGGTTGTCACCCGCGCAAACACAGATATGACAGGTCGGACGATTAACGAGGGACCGTGGGCTCCACGACACCCGGACGGCCTGGGGGGCGGGGGATCTCTACGAGTTAGGGCCCGGTCACTGTCGTCGTGCGATCGTCGTGCGATCGAAAAACATTCTTGCAATCTTGGGATAGTCGTATGGCTGTCTTTATTGTAGAGGCTGGCTTATATCCTTGTAGGCGGTTGGTTCTGTTACAGCCTGCTTAAAAATGCTAAGACATTAAAATCGCACGACGGCCTACGATGAATGTGACATCGTCATACTTTTCATAACTGTTTTGAAGATGATGTTTCCTTCAGCCACATGTTGAATACATTAGCAAGCGAAATAGTCCTCTTTGCACTGAATTTATTCCACAATATTTGCATGACCTCTCGATGACAGGCGGCTTTCTGCAACAGCCATTGTCTATCTCTAGTGCATGTGCACTAAGATGTGTGTATGTATCAACCTAGATGCTTATAGAAATTCAACGAAATGCAACAACGGAGTTCATTTATTTATTATTAAGAGGTTCATCCTTTGTTTCGTATGATTTCAACTGTAACATTTTAGGCTTGACTCAGCACTATATTTTGACAAGCAGACGTTTTAAAACTTAGTTCAGGTATATTGATATATTCATTGTTTGTTTGTTTGTTAGCTTGTTTGTATTGGACGACCCAATTGCTGTTTCTTATTGCTATTGTACTTGTCTATGTAACTTGTATTTTTTTTCCAGAGGTGATGTTTAATATTAGCTTCAGCTAGAGTACATCACCTCTGTGTCCTGTATATTCTTCTGTTGTTTAATAAAAAAAAACGGAGTTCTTTTCACGTAACACATCAACAGCGAATGCACAGAGTTTTAGTCATATCTCAGTGTTAAAGGCTACACACAAATGTATAAAATAATCTGTAACAAAGAGTGACGCTAAAATAATTATTTCATATCTTCGATGGTGTAGATAAATAAATTAAGTACATTTATTCAAATATATCAATTTGATACATATCAATTATTGTGCACATAGAATTTATTGTATGTTTTCATTAAACAGTAAACTTTCGGCACAACAAACCAGTTCCAAGCTAAGTTACGGCTGCGGCGTGTTGTATTATTACATCGATCGAGTTTTGTAACGTGCTAAACTGGTTTGCTGTTTGGTACAATCAAGTAAACACACGGACTCAGGCAGGTCAAGACCAACTCCTGCATCCCCTGGATACAAACACGGCAAAACTACATCGATTTACATTCTGAGGGTCGCTGGTTCGAAACCCGGACTTCAAATATGATACATACAGCTGCTTTCCTTGCTTAACACTTACGAAAGACTGCACAGCCCCATACCCCAAAATGTGCGAGGATGATTTTAAGTATTGCCGGGTTTGTCTTATTAGTGTTACATTAATACATCATACATGAATAAAACGTCTCGTTATTTCTTCTGTTGGAGAATCAATTTTATGCTCTTATCATTAATGCTTGTGAAAACGGAGGAAAATGATGGTGAGCGTTACAGAAAAGAGTAATAACATAATACTTTTTTACAAGAAGAAACGAAGAAAATAAATAAATCCTCATAAAGAGCGTTTTTGTTTTCACTCGCTTACCTCATCAATGATGCAGACAGGTGCTGGCCGCCATGTTGGTGTCCTTGATTTGCATTTTGATCGACCGCAGCTCAAGCGTACACAGTGTTTTTTTAAATGTCATTTGTTGGACAGATATTATGTATTTCACTGCTATTCCCTTCTGTAAACTGTACACACTTAAGACAGGTTATTTGATAGGGTCAGAAGACCTCTGGATGTCTGATAACGCTTGAGCTACGATTCACTGAAATGCAAATAGCTGCGTCCACCGCCATGTTGATGTCTCCATGACGTCACCTGAATACGCTCTGTGATACGTGTAATAAGGTATCAACAAATACTGACCTACCATTTTGAGGATCTTGTGACTTACTTGATATCATGGGCACAGAACAAGTTATTCAACAAATAGTAACAGCCGATGACTAGTTTTCAGCCGCGCCTAACACACCAACATACATACACTAATGTTTATTGTGCCTATGTATGTTTTTGATTGAATCATTATTTTGTATTCAAATTTGATATAACTAACACTATAAAAAAACACAATGCACACTTGACGCAATGCTGTGTTTTCTTATCTCTGCTGTGATTGAAAATTGAGAGAGGGAAAGAGTGAAAGAAAGAGAAAGAGAGAATGGGAGAGATGGAGGGAGGGAAAAGGAGAAAAGATGGGGAGAGAAAGAGAGAGGGAGGGAGAGAGAAAGAGTTGGAGAGAAACAAAGGCAGAATAAACCATCGGCAGTCAGGCTGCATTCTTTCCTCCCAGAATAGGCTAAGGCAAATGCATGGAGACCAAAAAAAGAAAAGTCAAGAAAACCTCTCCGAAAGGTTAAGACTTTCTAAACAACTTGATTCTTTTCTCTCACTTCTTTGTTCGGTTGAACCATTTGCACAGGTGTTTTCAAGTTGTCCCGGCAACTTTCCAGACATCCAGGCCCTTCTCGCAATTACCTTGAGTTTCGACAAAAGAATTATATACATTCAGTTGTAAAATGTTCTAATATAACAGTGAATGTATTCCTGTGTCTCCAAAATATCTAATAAATCTACGTATAACGTTAAGTGTCCTGGACAGCATTCATGTCGTTGTTCTTTGCAGGTACCGTTAAAAGTAACTGACGGTGACAATTCAAATACGAGAAACCTTCCTTCGACTTTCTATAGATCTACTTTTCAAATTGTTGATTGAATTACAATAACATTTCGTAATTGATTTAAAGTTTCAAAAAGAAATTGTTTCTTTCACATTTTGGCATCGGTAAGTTTGTCATAACATTTACAAACTATTTGACATAAAGATAACGTAAATGTTCCGAATTTCTAGTGTCACGTATGTCGCTCGTAATGCCAGTCTTGCAGCTCGCCATACCTCGTACATTATGTAACGGTTTTGCGTCAAACACTGTCCACCGTGTGTCTAATTGACTTGATTAATGCCATTCGTCAGGATTCTTTGTGACAGTATTTGACGATTACTGACGTTAAGTAGAAATCCTGAGATGGTAAAGTCGGATAAGACAGTGTTGTGCACACACTTCTACCCACCCAGGTGCACAGCTGAGTGTGGAGACAGCCCGAGTTTGTGGGGTTTGTTTGCAAATGGAATAAAATAACCCAGACTTCATTCCGGGGCCGGGGAAACTCGGCGAGGAGTTGCTTTCGCCATGGAAATTCTTCATGATCCCTTTTAGCTGACCTAAATACTGTATTTCCGCTTGTTGTTGGAACAAAAGTCAAACGTTACGAAGAACTTAAGAAGAATTCTATTGAACGGCAATTGCACACGGTACAAAGTATGGCAACAACTATTAAACATATGCATAGTAAAAAAATAGAGGTGTAGAATGAAACTTGATTATAACATCCTAATTACTAATACAATGAGGGCTGGCATAAGTCTTTTATAGTGTTACAATCGAGTGGGGCTAATCATTAGTTTCGGTATTTTTTGCCAATGACAAAGCTGCATTTCATATATTTACCTATTTCTGCATCGTGGGGGTTGTTGCATCTGAAGATATATTTAAATCTGTCTGTAGCATAGATACTCTTAGAATATGTTGTACTCGATTCGAGAAATGTGAACGTATAACGTTAGCATACAGTTATCAACAATTCACAGTCACAGTAACCCAAATGAGATCAGACCACAATTAGTTTACTTCTGGGAACTTAATCAAGTAAAACTGTTCCAATTTAGACTATTTCATTTTATTTCGTTCAAACAAATAATTTTTAACTGCATAGTCTTTTCGACAAATACAATGAAATTTTTTTGTCATGTGTAAGGACAGGTCCTGGACAGTAGATTCTGCAGCAAGATGTTTAGTAATGTAGTAGTGTATAGTTTTCATGAGTTTGAAAATGTGCAAGTAATGTGCAAATCTCATTACTTGCATCTATACATTTTTGTTTTCTAAGTCTGTATGTACTATTGTTTTTAAGATTATATCTACAAAGAACCTGTTGACAAGTTTGTAGAGTATTTCCCTCACTTTGCAATTCAACTTCAGCAGACATGTGCTGACCGCCATTATGATGTCCTTGATTTGCATGTCGTTGAACCGTAGCACATGCGTACAAGCCGTTTCTCAAGATTTTTTTTGCAAGATATTATGTGCTCTTCTGATCTTATTTGAGAGGGTCAGAAGATCCCTAGATGTCCTAAAACGTTTGAGCTACTATTCACTGCAATGCAAACAAAATGGCTTCATCCACCTCCGTGTTAGTGTCCTTATGATGTCACGCAAAAACGCTCCTACCTGTAAAGTTGTGGGTGTCAACCTTTGCAAAACCGCAGGCTTTCCGAAGTTCCCCGTCAAAACCACAATAAATGTAACAGACACAGTAAACCTCGCTGAAAAGTTTAGAGCATTCTAGTCAATATTTTTTTCCGTTCGCTTAAACTACAGGGTGTAACTGAGAATTAAGGCAGCACATGGTCCTTATATTCTCAAATCTAATTTGAATAGACGCATGTACTTGGCAATGTCCAGCTTGGAAACGTTGCGTGTACAGTGTCGTCGCGGTACCTTGCCTGGACCAAGAGTATCTAAACAATGGTTTGATTTGATTGATCTTGGCTGCACATGTATAAAGACATACATGTATAGCCAGGGCTACCCAACGAAAAGGCAGGTAAAGGTAGTCCCATAGGCTTTTTGAGGCTGTAGGGTCAGTGAGTTGTTATCCACGGTGTCTAGGGCACGGTATTGGAAGGCGGAGCCCAACCCTCTCCTTCCACCGACTTTTACCTCCCCAACCAAAGCCAGGTGCTATTTTCACACCTGGGTGGAGTGAGGAAAGTCGTGTTAAGTGCATTTCCAAGGGCACAGCATCAGTGGCATGTAAGTGGATTCGAACCCAGGACCTCTGGGACAACGGCCTAACCATTACGCCCTGCCCAACTAGCCGGAGGCTTTTTCAAAGGGTTAACTGGTGACTAAAATCCCTTTGAATTTTGGAAAAACTTTTGGAAAAAAACTTTGGAAAGAATTTCAACATTCTCGATTAACTTTAAAGTTTCATGTTCATAACAACTTGCATGTACATTTACATTAAAACAGTAAAAAAATAAAACGTCCAAAAAAAGCAAGGTCTAGCTGTCAATGACTACAAAGTATATCTTCAGTAACAAAAATTGAAATGTGTAAGACTTTCAGTCGATTCATCAATGGAAAAATTGACTGTGAGTTTCCAAATCCAAAGCAGTCGGGGTTTCAAGACTTCTCTCTAGTCGAGTGCGCCTGAGTTGTAATCATCCTCAGTATGAGGCGGCCAAAAATTGGTTGATTCACAACTCAAATAATCAACAATTCAACAAGGCTATCTGTTTACTGAAGGTTAGCTAAAATTAGTCACGCTCGAGGGCAGAGCTCAGTACAGCACCACCGGAAACACTACAGATAATCAGGTTAAATAGCAACGGGATTGAAATAAGTAAAGCTTCGTCCTTTCCACGGAGACAGTTGAGTGACAAATTTGATTTGTACGACCAATGATTTTATTGAATTGAATACTATTTATGATGTGAAGGTATGATTGGAAAGACAACAAAACACACGTACGTTCACTTCTTTGTCAAAGAAACCATTTCAATTTGAAATATAGCCGAACAAATGTCAAACGTTTACAGATGACCACCTCCACATAAGGAATACCCCACTAGTGATATACAGTCAGACCTCTGCATGAGGACACTGCGGTCACTTTTGGTGATCACTTTGATTATTTTTCCAATCCATTTCCCAAGGATTAAAAATCATTTATATTAGTATATTAGTGACCTGTCTACTAACGTTTTCTTGAAGTCGGTGAATGGTCACAATAGACAGATTCAACTGTATGAATGAACTATACTAAAGATATTTCATAAAGCTGAGCTGATACTGACAACATACTCTTTCTTTTTCATAAATGTCTTTGCGATAAGGAATTATTTTACATAGTTTCGTGTGGATAACCCCATTACACACCCCTACATTATTTTGCTGTACTACAACTGAACAGAATTTGAAACAGTGTGGTCCCCGGTACTATTCTCTGTGTATTCAAGTTCTGTAAACGTCTCTTCGGACCTTCGAACTATTCGGTCGTAACTGTCTTCATTCATTGATAAATGTAGATCTCACCCGTGTAGATTTAGCAACTGAAAAAAACGTATCCATGGCTTTTACATGGTTGATATTCGCTAAATGTAGAAAGGTGTGAGAAGTTGAACCCCAATGTGCTCTTGGATATACAAGAGCATAACCAACGAAGACACCTTATTATTCTTATATATGTAATACAATGTACTAGTCCTTCTGATTCCCGTGTAACAATTAGGAAAAAATAATAATCTCATTCTGCTACATGTCCATGTGTATTGCTTTGTATTTACCAACATAAGAAAATGTTGTAAAACCTAAACTGTGTGTGCAAGTAAAAGGATTGTTAGAATCAACTTTTATAATTCAGTCAGATCTTTGAGATTTCCATATAAAAAGATAATGAATTTAAGGCAGTCTTCTACTGCAGAATAAGCAGTCCCCAAGGTATGCACACTTCAGATATCCATGTGTGCAAGACATTCTTGAGAAGGCCTAGGTAAGTCTTTTTTTAATATGGAGGCTTCAGGGTACCAGGAATAATTATGGGACTTGACGTTATGCGAAACGACGACCGCAACGTCTAAATACGTACCTCATACCAATTATTCCAACCGGAGCCATTGAAATTCTAACTAGTAGATAACAAGATTTTATGTGGAATATTACTTTTAGTTTTACCTTACTTGGCGAAGTCTCATATCAATGAGTTCAGATTTCTGTCGGAAGTTATATTCAGATGCCAAGGCTACATTCCGCCTTGGCACCCCAAGTAAGATACAAGTTTTGATACACTTTACCTTTTGTTCATTGTAAGAAAAAGTTAATGTTCGGCCCAATTTTACCGGAGCGTTGGTCGACCAACATTTGATTTGTATGCTTTGTTTATTGAAACTAAATGAGGTTTTTGGTTGCTGCACGTTCTCAGTGTAAAATGGGTATAGTAGACTTACACGGTCTTAAGCCATTTCTTGTTCATGCTAAGATTACGCTAGATTTGTACTTACCATCGACGTGCAGCCTTTTAGATAGCGTGAAAATACTTCATTGTCCATTTGGGTGTGAAAAATAGGTAGCCCAAAACCAGGAGCTTGTGAAAAAACACAGGAACTGAATCTTCATGACGTGTTTCCTTCCATCAATTTCGGCGCATCATTGCCGTGCCAAGTTTCAACAGTAACCTGTTTTTCATTTTCTTTCTCGCAACACCATTCTTTAAATGCAGTACATTACATCATTTATACCAGTTTTGGGTGAACAAACTTTACCACAGGCAGCTGTTTTTTCTACTTCTCAACTTGTCATGAATTCATAGTGAATGCACGATGTAGATGATTATGCAGACGGTAGCATCGCAGAAATTTAGCTTAATCTTTATACCAACGCCACGCGTTATCAACAATACCCATTTCGTCTTTTGAGACACTCTCATCACAAAAGCATACACTAAACGAGATCGTTGCCAGCAGTATTCTCCAAACGTCCACTAAGAGACTTGAGCAAAGACTACATAACGTGTAACTCAGATGTAACAACAAATGGTTTAAAGGAAAACAGCCGAAATGACAATCCTTTTTTATAAAATGACCAAGAAAATGCATAGATATTATTTATAAAGACCTTTAGACCGAAAAATCTAAGAAATGTGTCCAGCATGTGGTTAGATGCCAATTGGGTAGACCATTTTCGCAATTTTTGTAAGAATTCTTCCTCTGTCTAGTGTTCCCTTTTTGGCAGGTTTAGTTTTCTTATTGTTGAATAAATGCTGTCAACTAAATCAGTTAAATCGAATGCATTTTGAATATCAATTGACGTTACAAAAATTTATATTGCTGTAATCATACCCGTAAAGTTGCTTTGAATATGTTGTTGCACGAATGCCAAACAAAAACGACTGGCTAAAGTCAAGACATTTGCGACAACGCTTTTATTTTTGGACATCTGACAGGAATCTAGAGCTAAACGCACCTATAACTTTTAACAACACTTTGGAACAAACCAACTTATACAGAAACTGTACATGAACAATTTTACAGTCTTACAAGCAATACAATAATGATATAAGTTTACGCGGTCATTTTGTAGTTAACACATTGCGACGGAAGCTTTTTTCCTCACGATTAAACTTAAGCATTGCGGTTAAGCATTCATTGTGTTTATGCCATTGCAAAAAGACGGAAACAAGTATATTAGGTAAAATGAAATGCCTAGCTTAACAAATCATTTTGAAGAGATTGTTATAGCGCTAAACTAAAATTCAAATGTGATCACCGAAAATAAAACAAACAGCATAACAAATCCATTTAAAACCACAATCTCTTTAAGCGTTTCTTTTTTCAAAATTACAAAGAAGCATGGTATATGTTAATGTATACAACCTCCGATTAGATTTGCGCCAATGCTTCTTCTTTGAATTAAGGTCCTGTCTTTCTGAATGCACAAACTAATAAATAAGAAAACTTGAATACATAACAGTGAGTCTTTGTTATGTTAGCAGTCTAAAGTACAGGTTTCCTATTCAATGTACATTTTACAAGACAAAAAGAAAACTGTCTAAACGTGACAGTCATGGAGCTATCCTATAAAATGCACGCAGCACTGGCCACTTTTATACAATTTGGTACCTTTGACATATTCTTGAACGAAGTATTTAAAAAATCTTAGATTATAAGAGCAATTGCAGCAATGATATAGATCTTAAAATGTTCTTTAAAATGTAGAACGCTCAAATTGCACAACTTCCGACAAATGGTACATTTGATTACTAGAAAATGAGTTTCTGCATCTGAAGTGATCATGACCAATGCTTTTCCTCTGATAGACAAGAAAATGAACATCAAACACTAGCCCTTTTTTGTTGTTACCAAAACGCAAGTGTTCTGTAAATGACTTATAATTTTTTCCTAACATCTATAAAGACGTGCTCTTTTTCACGCCAAGTAATTTCACTTGTATGAGACTTACTTGAACCGCTGAAAGTTTGGTGAGATGGGGAACATGGATTGAGAGTTCTGTGTGTCGGAATACTGCCACTGCGGGTTAGAGTTCGGGTACATGCCGACAGGAGAAGACGGGTTGGGAGACGGCGCGGCTTGAGGAATCCTACAGCTACTGTTGTACCACTTGAAGAACGGATTGTTGATGTGTTGGCGGTAGAGGACTTCGTCTAGCCGGTACGCTTTTCGCTCCGCGTCGGTGTAGGGCGAGTAGATCGAGCTGAGAGAAGGCGGGAAGGAGTAGCCTGGTGTGATCGGGCCTGTGCTGGGGTTCAGGTAGCTGTTAGCCATCCCGTAGCCGTTGTTTAGCGTCTCCATTTCCTTCTTGGCACCGCGGCGACGTCTCGACCGCCGGCGCTGGCGGAAGTCTCCCCGGGCGAAGTCCTCGATGTTGGCCGGGTGGATGGCCCAGTAGTTGCCCTTGCCGTCCTCGCAGCGCCCCGCCTTGATGAAGCAGTCGTTGAGGGAGAGGTTGTGGCGGACGGAGTTGCGCCAGCCCTGCCCGCGGTTCTGGTAGTACGGGTAGTTGTCGGTGATGTACTGGTAGATGGAGCCGAGGCTGAGGCGTTTGGCCGGGGAGCCGAGGATGGCTTTCGCGATGAGCGCGATGTAAGACAGCGGCGGCTTGACGTCAGCCGAAGGAGGCTCCTTCGGAGCGTCTTCCTTCTTCTCGAGGGACGTGAGGATCTCTTCCATGCCGTTGTTGTCGCTGGTGTCCCCGTCGCCACTTGCCGGGGTGTCCGTGCCGGCTTTCCCGGGCTCGCCCTGCCCTCCGTCCGTCTGAGTTTTGTCGTCCGCCGCTTGTAGATCCGTCGTCGTCTCTTCTTGTTTTGGGACGACGACGGGCGCTTCGGCGGCTGCCTTCTCGTGAAACGTGGCGTTGTCGTTCTCGTCTGGGTGGTTGCAGTCGGTGTAGGTCTTGGTAGGCGGGCTGAGGTACTGGTTCACGCCTACCGGTGGCTGGCTGATTCGCTGGAACGCCGTCGACACCACCGGCGCGTAGGGGCTAACGCTCGGGGTGGTGATGACCGTGTCCCCGTAGGGGTAGCTGGCGGGCTCCGGTTTCATGTCGTAGTTCTGCATGCTGGGACCGAGGGAGCCGCTGGTGTAGGTCGGGCCGAGGTTGTAGCTGTGCCCGAAGGACTGCGTCTGCTGGTCGTGGTGGTAGCTGCAGGAATCCCCGAAGAGAGCCGGACTGTACTGCCCGCTGTAGCAGGAAGTTTGCATGGTTGTGGCGAGGGCTTGCCGGTCGGGGTCTGATATATAACTCGTGTTGCAACACACACACGGAGAGAGATCAAAATCTGCAGAGTTTGTGTTCCCGATATGAAGGATTTGTCTCTGCAAAAACAAGATCTACAGAGCGGCTATCACCTGTTTGGATGAGCTCGGCTCAGCGGTTGTGACGGTCGGCAAAGCAAAACACTCAAACACCCGGGAGACTGTTTATGACTCTTTCCTCGACCGTGCAGTACCTTTACTACTTATTCAATTATGTCCATTCAATATCCCCACACGTCTGTCAAAACTTAGCTCGGGCCCTGATTGGTCGATCCGTATCTCTATCGCAAATGCAGAAATCATTTGGTCTCTAACCCGTTATAAACCCACTCGGCACACAGTTCGTCCGGAATTTCGGTCCGGTCGGAAGATAGTCGCCAAGGCGTCTTGCACAACACCCCATCCTCACAAACCAACGCCTTCTTCTTTCTTTTCCTCCCTTCCGTACACAAACAAAGCAACACAGGATGATATCAGCAATCATTGTTTGCAATCTGTTTATTCATCGGCGTGTAATGTAGTTCTCTCTAAGTTCATATAATCTTTAGTAACGTGCAGTCGCAAGGATGAATTTTGGTGCCTCGCTGGCTACTAGAACAAGACCGGTTGTTTGAGGTTGGCTTACGGCAAAAGATTGTAACAAGTCCGCTTCGGACTACCGCTGAAAAACATACTGCCATTGCGTCGATGTAGGCCCATTACTTTAACAATGGGGATTTGAAACTTTGACAAGTTGTTGAGATGCTGCGTGCTTGGATCGTCAGGGCTACCGTCTACAAAAAAAGGGGGAGGGGGGCGGAGTTAACGGTTTGGGGGCAAGGTCTTATCAGTGACAGGCTATTTCGCTCGAACAATGTCCATTAAGATAAACAACAAGATTATTGGGTTCCCTTACACTCTGCCGAGATTTGGGAAGCAGATTACAACAAGACAAAACACTCCACTTGTACCCAGTTTACATAACGGACAAGTGTCGTTCTGACAGCATTGGATTTTGTTTCTTGACGTTTGACCGATTTTTCGGGTCAAAATCGCCCTGTGACTACCAAAATCGCAAGTAGACCTCACACTCGACAAAACCAGACAAGAAGTTCTAAAAAAAATCAGCCGCCATGTTGAGGAAAGTAAAGTCGAGCCGTGCGCCCACGATCCGTACCGTTTGACAGGTGTTATAAATGACGCAATGCCAGAATGCCCGGTAGCTCGCTATAGCGATGCCGAAATCCTTGTGTAACCATTCATTAATTTGTAGCCAACGGCATATTTGCGATTAAGATAGCACATCAACAAATGGAATCACTACGGTTTAGCTGCCGTATGTGGCTTTTCTCTTTACAAGACAGAATTTGAGGCTTCCGTTCTTTTTTTCTTAACACAATCGTTGACTTTACTTCTCAAACGTTTTAAACAACCCAAACTTAAATGAGTTTGTTTACTATCGTTTAGGGGCACAACGCCATTTTTACTTTACCAAACAATGATTACGCTAAGTTGCCGAGCCGCCAGAATTTAAGAAAAAAATCTTTTAGTTAGATTTTCAGGCAATTTTGAACAAAGGGTAGTTTTGAATTGACTCTCTTTTTATCTTGTATGACAACTAGAGAGTATGTCATCTAGTTTATTGAAACTTAATGCAAGTTAAGATTCGGTAATATTCATATTATGCGTATACAATTGTCGTTCAAACGCAAACTGAGAGTAATCTTGGGATATAGTCGTGCATGTTTTGCGCGAAATTTAGCTGTCTTAAAGCTTGTTACGGAAAAGTCAGTCTTAAAAAGTGCGTAAAAAATCTACGTAATGAAAATCGGACGACGTCCTACGGCGAATGTGACCGCGCCGTTGACACAACTTTTAAACGTCAGTTTTTCAAGCCGCACACATACATGTACAGATTTCAAAGACTGGACAAAATGTTTCATTTACTAACGAAACAATTGCCAATTTCACCGTGTAATTTTCGCAAACTAAACTAAAATTCGTTCGTTGGTGTCACCGGACTGTGTCCAACTTTTCGCACATTTCCGTGTGTTCATTTTATACAAGAAATACTAAGTGTAGTGTAAAGATACCTGTCTAGTTCATTTTCAATTCAGTACTCTTTTGATTAAGAGAACAATGACTGTGAACTGTTGGTTGACTTTTCAAGGCCACCTTAAGCTTACGTTGCAGAGATGGTTCTACCACTTCTTTAACAGAACAACAAATCTGTCATCATAAAATCATTCTCTTTTCTTAAAATCTCGACCCCTTCTTCAGGGAAGTCTTATCCTTCGTTACCGGTTCTCCTTCCAAGACTTTCTGACACTCCAGTTTGAAGCATAACGAGTCGATTATGGGCGAGTTTTCCCGGTCGGGCGGAGTATACGTGCCGCTTTCCCTTTGTGTCTTTAATTCCACCTCTCCATACGGGGGCCAGGTGTGCGGGCTAACCCCGGAAACACTAACTTAGCCTCAACACAGGCCTAAGGACGTTTTTCTGATCATGCACTGATCACAACCTTCTAGAAGCAAATGATGTTTCGAAAATGGGAACTATCACAAAGCGATATAGCAATGGGAAAAAGCTCATTTTATCTTTAAAGTGTGATCTTTTGCCCGCCTCTTTTTCATAGATAAAGAGATAAAGCAAAGTAAAAAAAAATCAAGATTTTGAGTCAGCAGTTAGACTAGTCACATTTTATATTGTTCTTCATTGATGGTCTTTTTCTGTTACTTGCCATTTGCTTCTCGGCAAGAATTCCCAATAAACGTGTTATCATTATTGTCCTCAAAGCACATTTTGCACATTTGAGTGACCTTAATGAATAAGTGAAGATACCTATATGTGCAAGTGGACTTAAGTTGTTCATAAGGCTGTTGGTAAAATTGGGTCTCAGTTGTGGTATCTACGACTGATTAAATGTTACGGAAAGATTGCGCACTAGACATGTTCAGATCTCAAGTCTCGTTTGCAAGTGAAATTTAGGCTAAAACGAAAATCTCTTTACGCATGCTGAACTATCTGATTTCGTACAGTGTTCGTTATCAGTACAAAAAATTGACAACACCAAAGCGCTCTGAATCATCTGAATTATTTGTAATCAAAAGTTGTCAAAATTTTTTTGACTCACTCACTCAAAGTTTTGACAATCTAAAAAATTTTCAAATTTTTGTTTCGGACATTACAGTCCATCTTTGTTTCAGAATGATTTCAACAATACAGATAAACTTTCAAGCTAACATCAAAACGCGATGGAGCCTGCCTTCCAGACTACATCCCAGATGCCACGGCGACGATTCGTCCCCACAACCCAAATGTCATGTACCACCCTCACGCAACGATCGGAATTACTCACGGACTATTATTATCAGCAAACCGGATGTAAAGATCATGTTTTAATTACATTCGATCGATAGCGCGCATACCTGCGGGCCTGGTCACCCGAACCTTTGACCCTGCAGATTACGAATTTCAAGCCGGTGGGTCACCCAAAGTTCACGTCGTGCAATTTTGCGGCGATATCTTCACCCTATGTTGTTCATCCGCTCGGATAACTTCAACTTATCCGTACAGGAAGCGGACTCTAAGCCGCTACCACGGACAGTAGATCCCAAACGGTGGCTGAGATCGCCCGACGTGACAGGGTTGCGCCCTCCGAACGCCCTGTTTGTGATAAATTCGTATATGATGGCCGCCAAACAATGTGCACGTCGTGGCGAGTTTACACACCTCCATGGCAGCCTTGCTATGCGGCCTGTCCGCACCCGCCCACCGAACTCCATCATTTCGTGCGCTCTGTTTACCGTGTGGAGCAATAAAGATCTGCAGATCCAATCGTTCTCAAATTTCTAGGAATTTGTCAGAATCTTGTCTGACACATGCGGAAAGAAATAAGGAAGCAATCGCGTTAAGGGCCCACTTAGACAAAGCACCGGGTTTGTCCCTTTTTAAGGATTTGGGTAAACATTATAATCAGAGGGTCCGGTTTGCAGGTACAGTTTCCTGTAAATGTCAACCCGTCTTAAATGGCTTATCAGTGATTTCCGTAGAAATGTGTCACCGATTTGTTTTCTCGCGAATGAAGAAGAAATTAGAGAAGAAAGGATTCTGATAAGTGATTATAATTGATGACAAAAGCCGGACCACAGAATTAAGCCTAAAGACAGAAATAATGAACTGGCAAAAGGCTAGCCCACGATTTAATGAAGTTAACACTATTACAACTGCAAACCAATCGGAGGAAAAGATACAGAAGATATCGCGGCAGCACAAATTCTACTAAAGATATGACAAAGTAACAAAAAATGTCATTGTTCAGTTCAAGCGAATGCCGTAAAAAAAGAAATGTATTTTGTAAGTTTTGTGTGGTTTATTGCTTTTAAAATCATACTTTTGTACAATGATTTATATTCGATTTTAAAACCAGAAATCACATTTGGGCCAACGTTCTCATTTAACTGAAAAGGGCCCCCTAAGCTTTATCTTAAATCAAAATTAAGGAACGATGGTACATGTCGTTAAATTGCCGTTTTTTCTCATAAAAACAAAGGTCGGGTGCGATTTAATTTGTTTCGAAAAAAAAATAACATGCGCTAGATAGGAATCATATGTTCAATGCATTGCCTATTGATGACTCTTCAAGTACCTGACAATAGAACATTAATTTTGTCGTTTTGTGACGTGTGAAACAATGTAATCTCCTATCAACCAAGCGGGCTTTTAGCTTGGTTAAAATTTTACTCATTGATGCATGGACGCAGGAAACACTATCTTTATTGTCCACTGCCCTTTACTGCTGCAGTTGGAGTTAGTTCATAATTCATAAATTCGCAAACTATATTCTATAAAATATCAACTTTCATAAAGCCATCGCGTACCTTCAGACCACCATATTGAAAAAATGTGTTATCAAGGCCTTCTCAAGAATGTCTTGAACACCTGGATATATGAAGTGTGCATACCTCAGGGATTACTGATGCTGCATTAGTAGATCTCTTATAATTCACCTTTTTTTTGGCGATCTAAGGATACCCGGTGGAATTATGAGATTTGGTGCTACGTAAGTGACATATTATCATTTCCAACAAAATTCAACCTTACCTGAATGTCTATCTAAGTCCGAGTATCTTATTTTTGTTAGCATTATGTTATAAATGCTCGTCTGTATATTATATCTTCACCATGAAATCATTAAGAGCTCATTGTAAGATCACTGAAAGATAATTGAGCGGTTTGGACCCTCAACAGTTTCTAAACAAACTAAACTATGAAATCCCAACTTGAAAACCAGTCAATTCCAAAGTCACTCCCTCCCCACGCCCCTCGCTATTCCTCAGTGGAGCCTCAGAAAAAACGTAAGGGTTGATTGTAAGAAATCTAGAAGTGATCTTGAAAACCATGTCTATATTGTGTGTGCGAATACTAGCAGTTGTTTTGGGGCCATAATTTGACTTGTAGTGTCTTAAGCAAGTATCCATTCAAAATGGTTTTGCATGGGGAGGAGGGGTGCTATTCAGTTCGTGGATCAAACATGGTTCATCTCTTTGTTTGTCTGTGATAACATGATTTCACAAACTTAAGTTGATTTTGTATCCATAGCAATGTGGTCTTCTAGAAAATAACACCCTCTTCTAAAGTAGCCCTTTAAGCATGGCACTTGTAGATTATGATTTTGTTTGTGTCTTTATTTGCCTATTTGCTGTATTGTGTATAACCCCAGGCGTGGACCCATACTGAACCGACCCTTCACGAGATTGTGATCTTTGTTTAATTCCAGAAAGCTTTTGACAAAGAACAAATGTGTGCATAAAATCTTTACAACAGCATCGATATTTTTCAACACGTATAGTGATTACAGTAAAGACAATATCTATCAGAAAATGATGATTCTCACCTAGAAAAAAGAGACATAATTCATATTTCGGGACATATATATAAACTCTGAAACCGTCTACAATGCCCAATAAATTCCATATTATTATTGTAATAATCTTTAGGGCAATCCCCTTTGTACATCAGCAGTTGAAAGGTGAGAATTGAGGTACAATCACCCTGTGGGAAGTTTGTTTACCACCCTGAATGATAAAATAAGACTGAATGAAGCACTCATCGATGACTATTGTCAAACGTAAGACGTTATTGCTGTAAATTGTTTTATTGAGCTACTGCATGTTCCTCAGGGAGATCAATGTAGCTCAACTGGTATCAGCCTCACAGTTGAGATCCTGGTTCCAATTAGTTGCTAACTATATATATATAGGAGACCCCGGTTCAACCATGGGTCAGGACATCTCGGTTGGGGCTGCACCCGTCTTTCGGAAGGCACGTAAAATAGGGGCCCCGTGTTCGAGGAGGTGCCTTGAGCACTATACTAAGGGGAAGGGCTAGTAAACCCTTCCCGTAAAAATATACCCTGCTGCTGAAACAGCAAAGTAGCTTGCTGCCCTATGTGCCACTGGGCACTTCATGGGTCTGAACGAACGAATGAACGCATGTTCCGTAACACTCCATTCATGGCCTAGTTCAAATTTACCCGAAATTTGGTCAGTAGACGCCAGAAGTGTATATCAAACAATACAGCCCGCCCTTGTCATGTCTCGAGTAGAATTTCCGAGAATTTTGAGGGTTTGAACCTGCCGGAGAGTTTGCACTTAAGAAAGTGTTGGGGAGGGAGTTGGCATACCGTGTCGGTCACATGGCAAAACCACTAGCATGTAGAGGACATGGAGTCGTTTCGTCAAGTATACGCAAACTTTTCTGATAGACCTGCATTGTAATATTATGTGTATGCTTTGGAATAAGGAATAAAGACATAAAGACATCATTTTCCGTGACGGGACGACTGAATTTTGTAAGACATGTGCAAGACTATCCCAATAATGTTTGCGATCTCACAATGGATAGGGCCGGATCCTAGCTTGCGTCATAGAAAACACGCTCTTCAGCATTTCTATTTTTTTTTCTGAAATTTGCACGACTACCCCAATGACACCCTTATTTGTAAGACAATCGTAAGACCATCATACAGCGAGTGTGACCGGATCCTAACTTGCGTCATAGCCAAATACAACGTTTCTGCTTCTAGTGGAAGGTCTACAACTATGAGTTGCCAATTGCAATAAACATGGAAAGGTCACCCGTCAGCCAGGAGAGACTGTTTGAGTTATAAATGTCGGTCCATTAAAACAGTAGAGTGGCGTGTTAAGTGCCCGTCACTCACCTCTTATCAAGGTCCATAAAAGTTCGCACGTTCTGCATCTATTACTGAAATACATAAAAGAAGAATAAGTTGATTAATGTAATTAGAACAACAGCAAGACATTTCTAAATATAGCAATATATAAATTATCTTTTGTTCTTCTATAGACGCATAGTAATTAGTTCTTTGTATAGTCCGCCTACTCTTTACCTTTGTTATCAATACATTAAGGGATAAAGTTATACATTTTTAATCAGTACTATAATATTAACATAAACTTTATTCTTTAAGCTGTATGGAAATCTGTTATTGTTCCGATTGCCATCTTTTTATAGTCTGTCGACAGTAGATTTTGCTAGGTTTTGCTGTATATGCCTCTCTCTCTCTTTCTCTCTCTCTCTCTCTCTCTCTCTCTCTCTCAATTCAGCCATCTATAGTTTGTGAAATAAGACGGCATTTGCACCATAAATACGTTTATACGATTCCCAGTCAAACATTGATAAAACGTTTGAACCAAGAAGACCAACAGACAAATGAAGAGTTCTAGTTGACAAAGTAAGCGCCATATAAACATAGTCATTCGTTATCTCAAATTCATTCTGTATCTAAAAATGGCTTCATGATTTTAGGAATACATTTCTGATATACGAAGAGCTGTACAAATCGAAATGATTTGAGTAACGTACGTTGCCATTTGATATACTTAAATTTGAATACGAAACTTTAAAAGTTATACATTGTAATATATGCCTGATTGAACTTTGTGTACTGTTACCGCCCCCAGGACTTGGACTAGCCCTTTGTAATACCCATTTCCTAGCAGGTCAGGTCTAGCTGTATATCACTTGAAACAGCCGAACCTGTCAATAAAAACAAATAGCTAAAAAGGATAAAACTATAAAAATCACATTGAATTTCTCCAATATTGGCATTAGCCCATTGTTAGAAGAGTGTGGCATACTAGAGAGACAGATATACTTAGCTAGTACACCGAATAACCTGTCACGCCTAATCCACGCATATTTACCATGAACCATTGTTTGAGGCTATTGTGAAGGGTTCCTGGCATATTTGATGACATCGGTATCGCACTGATATACAAATATGATTAAGCTAAAAACAACTACACGCCATAACAGCTATACAAACCGACGGGAACAACGGCCACCTGTTCAGGGGTTGGATTGTTCTCCAGGAGAGGATGGTGACAGAAGTTGATGTTAGCAAATACACATCTTTAAGATAATTTTTTCTCAAAAACCCGTCCGAAAGAATGACATATCCTTCAAATTTGTTCCACTTTGCATTGGTCTCCGAGTGACCAGATATTAGCGTTCGAAAACATATCTAATCGACCACACAATTACTGCAATAGTCATTTCAAAGGATTTGGAAAAATCTACAAAAGACACTCTGAGAGCTGGAAGAACCATGCGCAGTTTCTGTTCATAATGTATCATGGTTTGTTTTCATCTAATGGTTAAGAAACAATCTACATATACTATACATACTCTATAATTATTGATCGCGCACGGAATTGATACTTAAATATGCAAAACAAACCGTTTATGAGTTGTTATTTTCCAAAGGCTCTTCGACGCGTACGATTGCATGACTTCGAAAGATATTGTTAATATTTCAATGTTCTAGAAAACGGTACATATCTTTAGGATCTTAACAGTAGCTAGGACAAGAAAGAAACATAAAATGAAAAAATTCTTAACTTAAACATGAACTTCAGCATACACCTCACGCATACTGATAATACTGTTACATTAAAGTTAGCTGGTGTGCTACGCATAATGGCGGTTATATCGGCTATATAGATACAGATACATTATAATGTTTTATGAACCAATACAAAAACATCAAATACGTGAAGTGCAAAGACATCTAGTGGGAGGGTGACAACGCCGTGGATGACAAATATATAAAACTAACAAAAAACGGTGTGGTACTGAAAGTATTACAACAAAAATGTGCTGGGGTCTGCATGTACCTAAAATGTAGTTTCGAGCATTAGACAAGTGTATATGATACATGGATGGTCGGATAACCCAATACCATCGTGGCTTAGGGATATTTAATGCTGATCCCATTGTGTGTTTTCAGTTTTATATTAAGCATTACTCCACAATAACCTAACATAGTAAACAACAACGAATCATAAGGCTTGGAATTTTATTCAACAGTTGTCACAATGTTGTAGAAGCTGGAATATTTCTGTAAACACCTGAATATCAAGAATTAACTGGCTTTTTTCTATAAGGCTGACGTTGTAAAAGGTAAATATATAAACGTTTTAGAAGTAACTGCAAAAATCCTATTTTTACCAAATTTCAGATTTTTTTTTTTCTTTAGAAATGTTGGTTCTTGATGTCTTATTTTTTTGCACATAGCTGTTACATAATGATTGGATCTGAAATATGTCAATACTTGTCTGAATACCATTGAGTCAGTACCATCTTCGAATAAGCCTGTTGGTTAACAAAAAACACCCGATATAGATTAACATTTGACTACCACGAATATATTCATTTAGGTTTGATCATTTAAACCTAAGTTTATTTAAGCTCTTTTTAAGACTTTTATCCACATATTGAGGGTAACATAGATATAGTTATGATAGCCTTCAAATTTGAATAATCCATGCAAACTAGTTCTACAAGAAATTAATCTTAAATTACAACCCAAACGTTTAACAGGTTGATAGGGGTGTTCTACTATGTTCAGTAAATTTTGGTAACAGTGGCCTGTTTAACATTGCATACCGCATATCAAACGCTTTTGAAAAATCGTCAACTGTCTTTCGAATAAACAATATGCATTATGGGGACTGTGAGCGAAGGATTGTACTGAAAATCAATAGGGAATTTTGTCATTTTTTATTCAACATACGTGTATACGTCTATAAGAAGTATGCATATGATAAAAGTAAACAGTCAAACCTGTCTATAGTGACAAGTCAAGGGACTTGAAGAAAAAGGTCCCAGTACAGTGTAAATGTGGCCACTACAGACATGATTCTCAATAATGCAGTCAATGGGGAAAATAATCTAAAGGACCACCAAAAAGTGGCAACAATGTCAGGGTGGCATTAATGCAGAAGTGGTCACCAGTGCAAGTTTGCCTGTAATGCAATCTTACATTACTAATATTCTTGTCGTTGCTTTTCGTTCGATAACATTCCTTTTCATCATCAAACGGTTATATGTTTTGAGTGAGCTCTTTAAAACAGTGCCAAGAATTGTAAGTCCAAAAAAATTAATACATTTCGACCACTGTGTATAATCAAGGACCTGGTATCATAAACATAAGCAAATCAAGTCTAAACTTTGTTTTACAACGAAAAACACATATATGAGAACAATGCAGAATTTTACACCTTTTTGTCAAGTTTGTTAGATGTTGCTCTTGATGGTCAGTGTTTAAGACAATAGTTATTACAAATTTCGAGTCAAGAATTGAAATCAAAGGTTATGTACGAAATAGATGATACACAAATCACAAACATCCGTTCTGATTTCCTGTGCAAGATTCGTACTTTTGACAAAATTATTCGTTTGTACACTATCTGAGGCCTTCTAAAATAGCATAAAGAATGTATTATGCAAAAAAATTGCGCCAGATTCGATATATTTCTACATGGTGTATTACTCTTATGATGAAAGTGTATATTTGCTGGCACGTCGGTTTTTAGAATCGAGCCAATCGATTGGTTGAGGACACTTGGACATAATTAATCACACTGATGTCGTTGGGCTAATCCTTTACCGTGTAACATGCCATGTACACCCGGCGCTGCAGACTTGTACGACGTCCCTCCTTCTCTTATAGACCCACTCAAGTGGTAACACTAACTTGTCTACCGGAAACGACGTTGCCTACTCACCGTGGCGAATTCCACTAGCGCTGTACGGTCTCCGTACTGTCCGCGATAGTATCCATGGCGGGTCTACTATGCTCTGTGCCCGCATTCTTCCTGCGTTGGAACAGGCGGACACTTCTGCGCAGAGTTCCATGGTTCCCGGGCGTGTGTTTAGGAACTTGAGGCGTAGGGAGTAGAATCACTACCTGCCAATCAACCTTAATCTCGATTCTTGGAGACTTTCTCGAAGGGAAAACTTTGGCGAGGACATGGCCGGCGCTTCGCCGCATATTCGTGCGTTGTATGTAACTGAACGTTTTCGGGAATATGTTGAGCCAGGGCGGGCGGGTGTTAATTAAACACAAATACGGACCGGGGTTGGGGGCAAATTATAAAGGTCTCGCACCTTGCTTGGATGGAAAACAAGAAGAAACAATAGCTGTGTACGGGCCTAACACAAACACAGAAACGCTTGTTTCAAACTCTCGAGGCGCGGGTAAATCGAGTTCGGGTGTACGGTAAATTAGGATACACAAGTACATTAACATATTTAAAACAACCGCTGCGGCGCTTGGAAACCCGTGATTTCGGTCCAAACTTTGCCGTGATTTTAAAGACCTTATCAGGTGTTGTGCCGGACCAAAGCGCGGACACCAATTCGTTGAGCAAGCAAATGTCCGTTATTTTCAAACCACAACCGCCTGGGAAAATTGCCACCTTGCCATAACACGGTCATTACGGTACAATTACTTAAGATAGAACTGGATTTGGCTGGCGCGGCATTCGTAACTAGGCAAAATATTCCATAGCAATGACTCAAAATTTAAGAGCGCTCATTCTCTTTCGTAACATGTCAAATCTACCAACATGACCGAAAAAATGTGGACTTAAAAAAAACTTAACAAATCTAAGACAAGAAAGAGGGCGTTTGTATGTCTACACTACGATGTAACCTTGTTTAAATGAATGGTATTATATTTCTGGGTCAATGCTTATTGCGGAGTCATGGGTCGTTGTGCGGCGATTTAACTTAATGTAGCAAATTTTTAACTAGTTTTCGTTTGTAAGATTCTAGGTGATGATCATCTGGAAATGTTTTTTAGATATATAAGCACGCCAATATCATTCTGGAGCATTTGGTAACCGCCGATTGCTTCGCCAATGTTGGAATGCCGTTTTGTGAAAACAAGGGTAAACCGACGCTACTCTTTAAAGAAACCGCAAAGAAAACGTCTTTCTGAACCGGCCAGAACAGTCTATGAAGAGTAAATATCTGTAATTTTCATGGCAAAACACCGAAACACAACGTAATTTCTGTGAACAGTTACGCCGCAGTCACATTCGTCGTGCGAAATTCGATGTCGCTTTTCCGTAAAAAAGAGTTGAATTTTATACGACGCATCCACAATAAGCCCTCAGATTGCGATTGTTCCATGAATGTGACCAGGCCCCTGCAAAATCACAGCGTGGTTCTTTGTTACAATCTTCATCTCAAAAGTAATACATACAATCAAAAACTTGAAAACTTGATAATTGTTTTCTAGATTTACATATTTAACGATCTGATGTTGAAGCCTTTTGCATTCAATTCTGCTTAAGATATATAAGGTGCAATTGATCCGTGATGTAAACTTTAGAATATTTCTCTTTCGCTACTTAATGAATTTACTTTATTGTTTTATATTACATTGTGCAGTACCCAAATCTTGTATTGTGTATCATTGTGACGTGGATCGACAAACAACTCATTTGCTTCTCGGAATAAAGCAAACTCAGAGACGTCGACGGTCGCAATTTTGTTTTGTTAGATCAGGATGGAGTTTGCGAGAGTGTTATACACTTAGAGAGGAAAGCTTCTAATACCTCCATTTCACTCGGACGGTGTCCTCGCCACGCTCTCTCTGGGACCTAACATATACCAGAGCGCTCACGGAATTTCGTAGCGAAAGAACGAATCTTTTTACGCTTTGTGTTTCTTGTTGGGTTTTCGGTCATGCTTTTACATGTTGGACGACATTCTAATTATGAATTCGAGGATTACAAAAATCCAGCTTAGATCGCAGCGAGGTCGCAGTGAGAGCGCCGTCTAGTGGAATGGGGGCGTACAGAATGTCTACATTTTTCTATGAATCGTCGGTATACGAAGTTGTCCTTTCTGTCCAACGAGTTTTCTGTCCAACGAAATTTGCACGTTGGACTAGGTTGAGTATCAAATAAAATCCCAGGTGTTTTGTTATCATCTTCAGGTGGCTTCTTTAAATTCTATTTTCATGGATAGATATACCATTTGTTCATTTCTGCGAGTGTACCTGCTATGTGTAATCTGAAACCGTGCAATCTGCATTTCAAACGTTACGATGTACGTCGGTAAAATGGTACCTGGCCATTATACTCAACTCAATCCTTTTTTCATCGAGAGCAAACCTATAGCAGCACCCAGTCATACAGTATGATTATATGCAGAACATAAGATTTCCAAACGAAAGCCTTTAGCGTTGTCTTGTCCATAAGTTGAGGATGGCAAGTTTTCGATACATGTATTCATCTCTAAAGTCTGTGTCCATTTAATTTGTAGATACCAAACACATTCAAACGCATCTCAACGACTTCGGCACGTAACTGTAGTGGCGATGCTGATATTTCAGAGTAAGGCACTTTTGTGCCCCCCAAAAGTTCATGTTTGGATCTTGAGATTCTAATTCTTAACTTTTATGTTAAACATGGTCATTCGTATCCGTCCCAGACGAAAAGTACCAAAACCTTCATTCCACACATTTATTCTCAGCCGCCTTAAGCTTTTTGACTAAAAAATACACAACGGAAGTTCATACTTTAACTTTTGAGATAAAAAATTTTTCTTAACGTTCATGTTACATAACACCATTTCTATCCGTCACAGACGAAAAGTACCGAAATCTTGAGTCCGATAGCAACCAAAGACGCGGCCGGTGGCCGACGCCTTGAGATGACTTTAATCGCCTCATTAACCCTTAAGTCTTAAGATTTAATAGGCCTTAAAACCTCTTGGCTTTAACTTGTTGTGTACGACTTGCGCCCCAAACAGATCAATCACCGCGAGGATTTCCTGCCGCGTCCGGCTGTAATTGTTATTAATTAGCACGGATTTCTACACATCAGCGCCAGGTGTCAGAGGGGCGACGTCATTTGTTGGACGAGTTTGTGTAAAAACAGGACAATTAGTTTGCCCCGTCATGGAGTGTGTTGGTGATGTTTGGTGCCGGGATGTCTTAACAAGCTTGCCGGGTGTACCAGGTGTTTGGCATAACCTCTTTACCTGGGTTTACATGAGGCAGGTGGGGTGTGGGCAGGTGTGGGGTGTCGCGCCGACGTCCTCCTCCGTTGTGGGGATACCAAGGTACGTTTTTATCTCCCTGGCTGGGAGTGAGAGATATTCGTGATACGACGTAGACGTGAGTAGAAAAAAACAAACTGCTGATGCCAATGTTTGTACTGGTCCTCCTGTCAAAGGAAAAGCTTCATCATCAACAGGACATGATGGGATCAACTGTTTTGTCCAATCAACGCGCTTGACTCTTCAAGAGATGGAAAACGTGACAACCTTTGTTTCAGATTAGCAGGTAGTCCTGCTTTTCATCTTTTACTTAGAGGATCAAATTTCTTCTCAAATCAACTAAAGAATCATACAGATTGCCCAACTGTAATTATTAAAAAGGAAACGTTTCTTAATTGATACATATTATCCGTAGTGTTAATATAGTCTTCTTCACCATTATCACACGTAAGAAATTTCCTTTTTAAATCATTTTATTATATTATTCGTAGCTAGCACTCTCTTTTCTGCTACATCGCTTTTTTTTAACAACGGCCGTTCCTGTTTCTGTGTGAATGTTTCCTTATTGTATTAGATTGTACTTAGCGTCTGGTGATACAATTAACATAAGCTCGTAGGTTTCAGCACGCCAACACTATGTGTGTTTCGTTATGTGTCGTAATGAATGAAAAATTATAATTATGAACAAACTTAAAAACTGTTTCTATCACTTAAAACGTTTCCGATACTATGTGAACATAGCTAGAAGCTACTGACTGCGACGTTCGACATGCTTTTGCTCAAATGAAACCTTGATGATCAACATAATCTGTAAAAGACAAACTGTTTTTTCCAGACTTTTTATATCATCATAACGGTACTATTCACGAATTATAGAAAACATTGAACACAAGAAGCGGTAAATAATTTCTAAAAGATAAATTGATTTTTTTCTAAAACGGGCTCACGTTTGTGTCATAGGTTCTTCCAAACACATGTGGACTTCACAATTCTAACTTTATCTAATAACTTCGTAGAAGAACTTTGTGCTGTGAAAACGTTGCTGGAGATTGTTCATTTTGTTAAAAAATCTCAACCATTTTGTTTTAAATCTCCATCCACTAAATGGACACCAAATATGGGTACGTGTAATCTATGATTAGATATGATCAATGAGGTGAAAGCATGATTTGAAAGAAGAAAAAATATACAAAAAACGCTTCTTTATCAATGCCAATGGGGGTCGTTTGAACTCAATCCGACAATTGTCGAGGCTCGCGCACAGATCGTGCTGGTGCATCCCGACGATTGCCGGGAGCCGCGCTACTAGGGATAAAGGGATTTTTGGTCGCCCGTATAGAGATGTTTGTGAGTTGGAACGAAAAAAAACAACACACTTTTGTAACTTCTGGGTTTTGTGATTTTAAGAAGAGTGTAGCCTTCTTTTGTCTGTAAACATTGCTGAAATTGGGATTCATCTCATTTCTATTGTAATCATAAAAGGGACAGTTTGAAAAAAAAAACGTATTTCGTCTTCCACCGTTTTCGACGCACAGCATTTTTCGCACGCAGGAAACTTCTTGTATCGCTCTTTCTCTATTTCAAGGGGGTGAGCACTACCTGAAATTCTATTACTTACATCAAAAAGCATCCGATCAGAAAATGCTAACTATAATACTATTTCAACAGCAACGTTTGATGCCGTCTGTATTATTATTCATGGCTACTACTGTCTTTTCCACTACATCGCTACTACTACATATTTTCCACTGCTTTCAGAGAAGAAATCAAACCACTTAGTACCGTAGATATAGAAACCTACTGTAGAATAGCAATATAGAATGATTTTGTATTCATGTATACCTTTGTTTTACCTTACATTTGTATTTCGACATTGTTGTCAACATGCAATTAGCATACGGGCATGAATTTGCAATAAACTATATACTAAATGTATTGTTTATCAATCAAAATGAGTCAGGTCTTGGTTTTGCACGATTTTTGCTCAGTCATGATTTTGCAAATAATTTATGTGTATGAAAGGTCGATATAAAGTTTATCGGCAGGAAGTTTGTGATAAACAATGTACTCCATCATTAAGACAGCTCAGAAGGGCCTATCAAGTAGGTCGATAAAACAATCTAAATAACACATCCATTCACATTAGACACATGTGTCTCTCAGTATTAGCCTAGCTACCACTAGGTGTGTCCATTGAGAGATAAATGTTAGATTCTACATTAATGTTAACTGCCCGCTGTATAGCATTTTTGATATGTTAACATCATTGACCAACATGTACAGATAACAATTAAATAATTCGTGCCCCTTGTGACTTTTCATTGCTTTTGTACGTGAACAGTTGTTTTGGTCGTCTTCGAACTCCTAGTGCAAGTTAGAAACATCTATTTAACATGTCGATTACACTGTATGTATCGAATTCTATGGTTCTAGTTTACTCAAGTACTTCATTCTGCTACAAATCAAGGTATATCCGGAATATATCAATACCCTTAATTTCTTGGGGTTAAGTTCATGGCTTTGCAAATGAGATTAAACCACAAATGGCCCAAATTCCATTCTTAAGGAAAACGCGAAAACATCAATTTGCAAGGCCAAGGGGCAGCTTTTGTCGTTATATGTACATGGTACATGATGTCCTGCCTTGCGACCCCCGTAACGCCCCCGCAAAACATTAATAAAATCTAATCACTCTACCGTACTCTAGTAGCTGTCCTTCGATGTCGTTTTCGACTTTACTTTGCATAGAGGCCACAAAAGTCAACTTGTCATTTTTTGTATACCAGATTAAAATATCACATTTTTGTTGTTTCGTTTTGTCATGTCATTATTCTATCTTATTGTTATTTTGTTAATTTCTTTCATGTTTATATGTAAATTTATTTCAGGAGAGGGTAAATATAAGCAATATCTATTATGTACAGTCCTCAGAAAATTAAGACCAATTGTGAAGAAAACAAAATAAAGCAACATCGCCAAACAAAGTCGATGTCTAATACGAAATATTTCAGTGTATTTTCAACTTCTTACCCTCCATGTGAAGTTTAGCATTAATTGAACGAGCATTTGTCCATGTATATCAGTCAGAATACATCAGCAGAATTAAATTAGCATGACAGTTCATCTGTGTTGGTAGTTAACATCGAACAGATCCCAATATTGTTCGAAATATAAAAAAGTATCGAATTGTCCACTGACCTGTGTACTGCAGTCTTTCTCAGAATCATCTGTGAAAATCAAAATCTTTCCTTCACTTTAATCTTTAAAAGAACATTAATTAAAAAAAGGTCTAAAAGAACACATGTGACAGAGTGAAGATGTGATTGTATAATCTCCAAGCTGAGATCTCCCGGTGCAAAATCGCAACTGCCGGCCAACACGGCCCTATGGCCGCAGGACTCAGTCTTCGCCGGCAGTTACGGTTTTGCCCCCGAAGTTTGTTAATTGAACTTGAATCTTTAAAAGAACTTTGATTTTTTTAACTGCTCTTAAAAGAACAAATCTGAGAGAGTGAAGATGTAAGTGTATAATCTCCAAGCAGATCTTCTGGTGGCAAAATCGTAATTTGCCGATTCGGTTCTATGGCCGCAGGACTCAGTCTTGGCCGGTGGTTACGATTTTGCCCTCGGAAGATCTGTTTGGAGTTTGTTGGTTGTACTTGAACTTCTGCGGGCGGTCTGTCAGAACACAAAGAAAGTGGATTCCACAAAGGAAAACCGCTTCCAAACACGGTCAAATTCACGTCAACTACAAAGAATGAAGTAGGTCTTAGGCGATTCGACTGTTTGAATGTTTGTCTCCTTAATACTGTAATAGAACAGTTCTATTACACATATTGGAAACCCTCTAATAGTTTATTTGCCCTCAAAGAGAAAACACACAAAAATCGTATGTAAGCTCAAACTAAAACTGCAAAGAACTAAGGTGGCAACCGATATTTTTTAATAATTGACTTTGCCTCTTAAATTTCCCACAAATGTTGATACTCTTGAACAAATTAAGTTTGCAAGCTACTAATTGTTTGAAGGTGTTGGTACTATTAGGACCATGTTGAGCGCCCCTTACGATCGACCCTTGCTACCCGCTGTATAAGCTATCCGACAGCCACTCCAAAATCCGGCCGCCGTATTAGTTTGTTGACAGGTGGAGAGCTGCACGTTCTGTCAGATAGTCGGGGCTTCGTGGGACGCGTGTCCTGACCTCTGCAGACACAAACTTATTCATCATTGATCAGCAACACCCGCTCGGTACACACCATTTTGTTTACACACGACAGTATTCATAAAAGTCTCGGTACAACTATGGCAGAAATCGAACGCCTTCGTAAGATCTAAAAAGTGAAAATTTGCTGCGCGCTTCGAGGTTCCTAATAATTCCCAAGACTGACATTCGGAGATTTATTGCTATATGGCGAGGTAGATATTTCGTGTTTTGAATGCAATATGGTAACGTAAACAACCGATCTGATACCATACCACTGTCTAATATTTATTTGCAGAGGGATTATAAATGGCCCTTTAAGCACCCCAAACTATGCCGTATCTGGTGCACAAATACATGTACTTTTGTGTTATTTTCCCCGCGCCAGCAGATATGAATTGTTTATTTTTGATAGACGGCATTCTTCGCACCACTTGAAGTACAATGATTTTGATTAATAAGGTGTGAAAAACAGAGATTTTTGTTCAAGAATTGGGATCAAACATTTGGTTAGGATAAGAACGGGTGACAACCATTGTAAGTGGTTACCAACACACCGCCATGGACGGTAGTGTTCGGCAGAGTTGGCCGCCCACTTTTGAACCTTCAGGCTGCTAAGGAAGCCGTTTGGCATCAGATTTGAATTGGTCATCAGCGCACTTATCGAGAAGTGTAGGAATGACCCGGTGTGGGTACCATTGTAAAGAGTAATAGATAAGTTTTCCAATGGTATGTTATACAATAGAATTCAATTTGATAAATCAACAGCGGAAATGTGATCAAACGAAAACGGTTCCAAACAGATGTCCCAACAAATTAGCTTACGTGCTGGGAGCCCCACGAAACCGTTAACTACCTGGTAGGGCATCGGTTTGCAAATGGGACTGACAAGTCAACTGTGGTTTGACTGTGAAAGCCGGGGTCCCTTCTACTTCAGAACCCGACCGTTACCTAGATCGCGTCACCTTTTGCGATTCCCTTTGAAATGTGACTGGGACATAAGTTACACATTGTACTTGTTCATTCGAGCCTACACCACCGAGAAAGCCACACGCAAGGCGAAAGTAGTCTGGATGTTGGCTTGAATAAAGTCCTATAATACTGGAATGGCTACAGCGTCTTTTCTGAAGATACGGCTTGAGTGTGTACGGTTGCCTTGCCCACTAGTTTGCCTAGTTACTGTTAGAGAACACTCAAAAGAAAACGAAGACGCCACAAGAAGTGTATTTTTGTATAAGCACCAGTTTATGTTAGCTCTTGGTATCTTGGACCATTGATAACACAACACAACGAGCAGTCTTTGCTGTCCAGTTCGCTACTTGGTACTTCTACCACTGCAGACCCTGTTGAGAATTATTTTTTGTCTTATCTATTGGAGTTTCTACAAACATTGTTTTCTTTCTTTACCTTGCTGATCGTCCTAGCATTTCACAGAAAAAATAGTGAAGCATATTCTTGTCATTCTAATGTCAGTATTGCCGCGCTAGTGTCAAACCCACAAATCTTTGCCATCTTAATGATCGAAGTGTCAAATTTATGCCCGAAGATGCATCAATGGTTCTAAGAACGAAGTTCAATCTTTTAAGACTTTTTCTTGAGGAAGTCCGATGGCAAGGAGACTCCGTGGGTTTAACAATACCTCTGCAACGATGATTTTACAAAGTCTTTTGTGTTCACGACGACCGCATTAAACACTGGAGAATTACACTAAGGATGATTCTTCACTGGACAGGGACGGACAGACGAGCAAGACAACGGGCAAATTCGGTTGCTTTGGTAAATGTTAATTAATTACAAGATTACAGATCAACTCAGGGAGGTTTATTGTAAGTATTGCTGTCGCAAAGCCACATTAGCAGCATGTTTTATTCTAAGCGGAAACCCTTCGACGCCATTTGTTTGCGGCGTTCACATTTTTTTTACTGTTCTTCTCCTATCTATAAGCTCATGCCTTTGGCAGGGATGACGTAACCGGCAACTATCCTACCGCCATGATTGTGTTTGCCTTATCGGACGATTGGCAACTACCAAAATAAACTATAGAGTACGGACGGACTGTAACATCGATATATCTGTGATCTACAACAAAACCCGGTCCTATCTCTGTGAACTTGACTTCACAAAACATGGAAAGATAGTAGAGTCCGAAAAGATGGGGAATATACATAATGGCCTCGCTCCTTGAAAGCGTGGCCAAAAATTCCAGAAATTTCTGGATACATTTTTCGAAGTTTCATGGTTAAGCAGAAAAACTCGTTTGTGGCATTTTTGTCCTCAGATAGATTTTGTCAGTGAGGAACTTCTTACATTGGAACTCTCAGTCGAAAACGTATCCAAGACATCGCAAGAACAATCCCAAAATCTTTCTGGCGCTCCTGGCATCATGAAAAACGTCTCCAGAAATTTCCAGTACATTCCGCAGTCAGTACAAACCCTGGTCTAGGTGAATACATACCTAAAACATAATCAATTCTTTAGTATCATCCCCCGACATTTTCCTTTAAACAATTATAGGAAAAAGGAAACACAACGTGGTCGGTTAACGTTACAACATACAGACAGGGAGCAACCAACTCAGGACGCGACAGTTCTGGAATGATCATTACTGCTGCCTCCTACGACAGAACCTGGGCTGACAGTCTCCAACCCTACTTTGTATAAGACCCAGATTGCCCACATTGAACCCAACCATTACATGGCATTTTTCTATCTAACTGTCCACAATTTTTAATCGTCCTCTCGTTGTGTGCTCCCTAGGTTCGCCTAGATGTAGGTATCCCGTGCCTTGCCATCCACACTACGAACACATGTACTGTTACAAAGTTGCATTGGCAGATACCTACAAAGAGCCACAGCAAAAACTTACAGCATTAGCTTAGAAACGTTTTCATTTTTGCCAGTCATTGTTGTCATGCCTTTGGTAAAAATATGCCCCATTAAAATCAACTTGTGTACCGTTTCCCAGTACCTATGACGCCGCTAAATCTTGTGCACACGAGTTTCGATAAACTGGTTAACCCAAGCACAAATAGATTCACTTTTTTGGGAAGATGGATCTAGGTATGTGAGGGTTAACTTTTTACCTGTGAGAGCAAAATGCATTTCAGATTTTACATGTTTTGAATTTGTTGAAAAAAAGGACATGAAATGCAGCATAAGAATAAGTGGCAAAAATGTATGTTTTAAGTCGAAAGCTATCTAAAAGTTTTCGCTCTGGCCCTTTAGAGAAAAGATACGTTTGTATGCAAGCATTGAGCACTTAGCACTACGTCTAGTACTTAATTCTAGCTAGAGTCTTCACTGGAATTCTTTGTAATCACAAAAGTCTGCAGAATTGTTGAGGTTAGTTGAGCGTACATGTAGTCCAGAAAAATTCCCTTGGTTAAACTGTAGATGTTGGATACTCTTTGGTGAAAGTGTGAGTGAGTTGTAGTTCGGTCTATTGTGAGGTGGTAAGGCGATTTTAAAGTCTGTATGGAAAAGTTGGACTGCACCCCCGAAATTCTTCTCATTCAAACATTCATAGCAAACATGGGGATAAAATTACCAAAAACACCTGGATTAATAATAATGAATAGGACACTTAATATAGGAATGTATTTTTAACAGATGAACACATCAATATGATGGGCCATCTTATTTTCTTTTGAAAAAATTTTAGCTGTTGGAGGACTTCGCTGTTGAGTTTGTCATCTTTAAAATCCTCAAACAAATCTTAAATTACAGGTTGTTACATCACTTGCACTTTCAATCTTCTTTTATCTTTGACTTCGTACACAAGATTTGGTGATTTAGGTGCCAGAAACTGAAACTGCTTCTCGCTTGAATGCATGTATACCTACATATAACCAGCAATGTTAAGTTAAACGTTGTATGCCTTTTTCGTCTCAAAAGACTTGAGCGACTATACCGACAGTAGACTACGAACGACAATTGGTCCAACCAAAAGAGAATACACAGGACAGTTTTCCGGAACTGTCTTTAAAACAAATATGAAAAGGGCACAATTAATTGTACATGACATCTTTGATCTGTCACTTTGGTTTGACTGCCATTTGGAGTAGGTTGGTTTGTAAAAACAAGGCCACGTATACAGAGTCTGTTTGGTTTGGTTTGGTTTGTGGAGTTGGGCACTTCCATGTGTGGTGGTCAGCGTATTGCTTTGGAATTTTACGGTCATGCAAAACTTTGGAAAAATGCAAGCAGTTTGGTATAATCTAGTTCTACAAGTTGTCATATCTACTAAAGTGTGGGGGGTGCAGTCCAACTTTCTTGGTATTGGGTTCTTTCTTTGTTACGGCAAGGAGAAGGGGGAGGGGGGCATCAAGTTTTGGCAGGGTGGTCTCTTTTCCAAGTTTTAACAATTGATTGGCCTTGGCACCCTCCAAATATGCTTTTCCATGGAAAAAAAGCAAAATTTGGTAAACACTCCTTGTCCCCCTCCCCACTCCTTGCTTGTCCAGTTACCAGAATGCCTGACACACAGAAAGCTGAGGCTTATGTTTAGACTACAAATTTCTGCTTTTGTGGTGAAAATTATCAAAGTCAAGAAACCAAAATGTCTTCTTCATGCGACATTTGATAATAGTTTTGAAAAAAGAAACCTTGATTACAGTTAAAAAGGAACGAATTTGTCCACAATCCAAATCTAACTGTAATGTCATATCAAAAAAGTAAAGAAACAGAGATTTATCAAAGTAACTTCCTAATACAAGGGACTTTCTTTTCCTGTAAGGTTACTGTCATATTCGAAGTAAGCTGTTTATACAATTTTGATGTCATAAACTTTCAAGCAGGCTGTGACAGAACCAACTACCAACAGACAGACTATCACAAGAATGCTTTCAATTTGCAATCGAACAACGATCGTACGGCAAATGTTACCAGGTCATACATGTAAGACCTGCTCTCAAGCTTTCTGTGTGTGTCATTCCTTCTAACAGTTTATCTTTGCCTCATTTTCTGTTAAAGCTTCCGATTTCAGCAGCTGCTGGAGTGTAGTTGTTGTCGGTTATGTTTGGTGTAGCTTTCCAGTAAGGCTAAACATTCGGACTCCGGCAAAATCTCTCAGAAAAATAGTTGCCCTTAATCTGTGTTTTTTTCTCTTCTCGATCGACACATTTTTTTGGCATTTTCGTCTTTTGTTTTCCTCTACAGCAGGTTTTAGCACTACAAATTTCGAGCGCACTAGTCATTAATTAATTCATCATTTTTTCTTTGTACAGCACATTAATCATTGTCCTTAATTAAGAAGGAATCTTCATTTACAACTGGTTAATGAGGGTTTGGGAATTAAACGACGCAGTAGTCTTTTACTTATACTGCATAGTACGAAAACTAGCTAAGGCAGGAGCAAGGTTAACATTAGGGTTACGACGTGTACCAATCGGTGCTTTTCTTATCTGGTACTTGGTCAAGATTGTTAGCGTCTTCTTTTTTTTTCACAATTTCATAAAACACAAAAAAAGTGGCATCATTCGCCCCCAAATCTTGTGGGGGGGACAAAACAATTTTTTTTGGATCACTGCGATCATTCTAATTACGTTAACATAATACACTTGACATTAAACCTACCTACGTAAGCACATAATGCATTTGCACAATAAAAATAGAGCCTTCTATGGGCTAGCTAAAAGCAACATACAGCTGCAGTACGCACAGGGACCAGAACCCCGGTGTGAGACCATTTCTTTCACAACCCCCTCCGCTAAAGTAGCACACCCCAAAACTGTGTCTGTTGCTTAATCCTTGGGTGCTACCACTTTGGCTTGGGAAGGGGGTTTCTTGAGAATGTTTCCCGTCGAACAAGGAAATAGTCAAAGACAGAAAACTGAGAAAAAAATCGGGCAAAAATATCTTGCCCGGCGACACGGTGTCACAACACAACGAAAATTGACTCTTTGGTAAAATTGGTCTAAAACTGACGTTATTTGGAGGGTTGGTTAACAATTAATTTGGTCTGGACAAAGGGTGCGAAGGACAAGACTGGGAAAAAGAGGACACAAACCCTAATGCTAACATTATATCTATCCTAACTACATGGTAGACTGGATAAACTGATGAAAATGATTCAGAATAATGCATGTTCACATTCCTTTAGACATAGCATTAAAACTCAGGTAAATACTAACTACCTTTCAAATAAACTTGCCCAAACATAGCTAAAAAAAATGAAGGAAATTATCTAAAATGAAAGTTTACCTACACTAACAGGAGAGCCAATCAGAATGCTTCTTTCATAGGTCAAGGGTCACCACCAGGCCTGCTGGTATGCATCAGGCAAACAAGTTCACAACTCGTTGCCATAGAAACAGACAAAAATTGCTAACTTTCGGTGATTCTTCTTTTTTTTCTCACTCCGCTCTCCCAGTGACAACGATACATGGAAGCCTTTTTCAACTAAACTAAATCTGTGTCCTCTATTCCTAGTCTTGCCCCTAGCGGCCCCCTTGTATTGAGTGGTTAGGTCCTTTGAGTGGAAGGTAGTTATTTGGGGGACTCGACCTCCTCTGCCCTGTTGTCCCCATTAGTGCCCTGCCTCTGAGCGCCCTCTTGTGGCTCCAGCTTGACCTGCACCTGTTCAACCTTCACCTGCACATCGGTTGGGCTCCTAGTGAAAAAAAAAAACAGGGTTCAAATAATCATTGATTTTTGACAAGCCAAAAAGTTTCATTGTACTGTACATTCTTGAATACTCTGGGAATTTAAGGTCTGAGGTTTTCGATTTTGATTTTCCGTTGTTTTGCTGTGATTGTTTCAAATGCGAATTCAAAGATACATGTACTGTGAACTCTTGACTGTCTTATTGACAAGTGTAACAGCCTCCTTGAGTCAGGTAAATATAATGAAGAATGTTATTGCACAACAAATGTACACAGTACTATGTATGGATATACACAACTTACATGTGAGGGGACTCCTCTTCGCTGGGGACGTGTTCGGACCCGTCCCTATCGGGAAGCAACGTGGGGGGTCCAGCCAGGCCGGTGGCGGCGCTACTCAGGAGGGGGAGGTTGTTCTCAGCCAATGTCGCCTAAGGAAAGGGGGGGACCAACGTTAGTAATTCCTGCCCCTCCCATGGCCCTTGGGGGATAATTCAGTCCTATCCCATAATCCCTTGGTTATCTAAAGCTGACTCACTGAGGCATAACTGGTCAACTGGTAAATTTGGAACCTGAATGGGTACGCAGAAATTTGAACACATCTCCATTGTGAAAGCTCACATAATCTGGTCATTCATAAGCCCCTCTCCACCGGATGGAGACCCTTGAAAATCACTGTTGAGCAACCAAATTGGATTTGTATGACTTTATAAATGAATTCTGTCCATTACATGTAGGTAAAAGTATGATTTGAAAGACGAGACACACAACTGACAAAATGTACTCCTTTGTCAATGAAATTCGTTTGAACTGCTGATAAAATTTTTGCTCACTCAACGGTTACCGCCTCAATGGAAAGGGGGTTATACATGTAAGCATGACTGCCAATCACTTACGATTTTCAAATGTTTGAAATCTACGGGACCCTATTTCTCCTTAAAGTAACATGTCCAATCGACTGAACATGTCTTTTGATCATTAGACCATGATATTTCATTGCTAACACAATCATAATACATTGTACCACAGGCATTTGCATTTATGACCATATATATACATGTGGCATGCACAGACTACACCACTACTACTACTCTATCCATGCATGTGAGGTACTAGACTAAGTATGAAGCTACTAAAATGGTGCCTGGTCAGCTATGTGTAAGTTGGACTACCATGCAGCCATGCAGCAGTGGGTTGGTTCGCAGCAATGTTAGTGCCCCTATACATTGTACATGTACATGTATCTTGTGATTTTTTTTACAGGTTTATAGAACGTGAAGTTATAAGGTGGTTCAGGAATCTCAGAAATGGACCTTAAGAATCACTGAGTGAAAATCTAGATTTGTAGGTATGATATTTTTTGCCCTATAATCCGTTTCACACTTCCGAGTGAGTATGTGCAGTCCAGATGAATTCTGGTCTAAGGTCAAAGTTTGAGCTCCCTTATTTCTAAACAATTCTTTGTCTAAATGTGTTTCCAACATTTCCACATGAATTTGTTTACTTTTGAGGAGCCTTAACCTCTGACCTTTCTCACAATCCCTTGCAGCAATGGGACTGTGAGATGGCTTATTGCAGTGTTTTTACATCAGCCTTCTTGTGCAAAATATTCTTCCTTCACAATTCTCTCCTTTTTACCCCAAAATCCACCTGTAGGATTCTTTCTAGTCCGTTAATGAGTGACATCATGACAAATCTGTACATAATATTCAAATAATTTCATGGTTCATTAGGAATCAGTCACATTCGCAAACCCGTGCCTCATTGGGTAGGTCAGGGACTGTTTCGTGTTTTTATTTCACCATCTGCCAATCACTCCCACTATCCTGTACAGTTTTATGTGTGTCATGTGTGCTTACTTTACAATGTAAGTACACATACAATGTGTGCTACCAGCAACAGTCTCTAGTATTTCACATCACTTGGCTGTATGGCTTTCTATGTTGTGCATACTGAAGTTTCTTTCTGTTCAAACACTCATGTATTATAGCTCTTTTGGGTACCTAAAACTGGTGTGATCAACTTTTTTTGTTAGGAACTAAGCTTCAACTTCTTGTTCGAAACACCTAATGCCATTAAGCGACAATTCATGAGAAATTCTGTGGTCTTTCCTGGCAGTTATTTCGCTCCGAGAGTTTGAAATAAACAGCTTCTTGTTTCTACATGATTGCATTTCACACTTGATACGTTTACAACCGAATGAAAGCTTTAGTATTAAACATCAAAGTGACTAAAACTTACATGTAAGTTTCTGTTGAATAATAAGATTTAAGATTTGTAGAATACTTACAAACTACTTTTACAAAACATATTTCAAACTTAGGCCTTTATTGAGAAATTGTATATGGACTTTGTTCAGAAATTGTATAAGGACTTGTAGAAATTGTAGAGACTGTTGGTGGGACTAGAAGCGTTGCCTATCATAGAGGATCTACGTAGACTGGACCAGGCACCGTAGCAAGTTTCTGTCGTCCTTACCTCATACAGAAAAGCTGCGCCTACCTGTAGATTGGCATTGATGTTGGCGGCATACAGGTTGTGGTCAGGTACAACTCCGCCCATCCCTCGACTGGTGGACCAAGGTGGGAGGGGGGCACAAAATGTACAGTCAGCATTTTGGATTCATGACTGATGGTTGCATTTGTGGTGGACCGTCAAATGATTTCGTAGGAAATATTTTCAAGCAGGATGTGACAGAAATAACCGCCGACAAGGATGTAACACAGCCTCTTTCCTTAACATTAGACAACCTACTTTCGGACTATATACATATATGCATGAATATCCCAAGAACAAAGTCACCTCTGTCTGTAATGGTATATTGATATTCGTACGACATATGTGAATGGGCTCTAACACTTCACCTATAAAACTACTCAATGACATGCACATTTCTTTTGATTTGGTTCTTTTGACGCTCTAAAAATGTAATGGACCACTTTGTTTTGCTTATCATATACCAGTTTTCTTCATTTTGCATGATTGAAAAAATCCGTCCTTCGCTCTTACTCAGTTTTCAAAGCTGTTTTACAGTCAAAATCAAAACATGTTGCACTTCTTATTTCAACCCGTCACACAGCATGCAATGAGGTCCTGTCATGTTTCTTCATGACTGTGATCTGACAGAATGTATCTTTTTCTTTCAAGTTACATTTGTATATAACACTTCACAATTCAGTGTCTTTTAACAAATCTAAGCAGACCTCACCATAACGCCTCCTACTAACTGCCCACAGATGAGTTACTGAACATCAGGACATGCATGCCATATCTAATCTCCAAGCAGATGTTGGGGGGCAAAATTGTTGTTCTATCAGCACCAATCATGGAGCTAGAACAAACCGATTTTCGCTTCTCGACATCTGCTTGGAGATAGCATCACACTGGCACTTATGATCTATCCTGTCTACTACTGTATATGCTGGTAGTACAGAACAACATGTCATCATTTCATATTCGTGCTAATTTCAAACTAGGCTGTCCCAGAAGTTTGCTGTACATTGTCTTTTCAAATCAAGTCAGTATGATTCCGCCAATGAACATATTTTCTCACTTTTCCTAAAAGAAACTGTTATAAAACAGTTACAGTACAGGCCATCCTTATGCATTGTCAACGGGAAAATGTCTCTAGTAAGCAAAATATGCCATTGTGTGCAAATGTATACCATCCCTCTAAATGAAAATCTTTTGGTTTGAAAATGACATGCACACTTCTAAAACTACCCTGTTACTAGGAACACTTCAATCACAATTGTACTGACCGGCCAAACCCCCTACCAGCAAGTGGTAGACTCCAACCTTCAGGCATGAGTTTGTCAGTGTCGCCTGATTTGGGCTCACTGAAAGCAAAATACGGGGGTGGTCAGGGTGTTAACTGATTTCTCACTGGGCAGTTGGGAAGAAGCATTACAGCAACACTACAAGAAACATGTACACATCTGAATCTACCTAAAAAGGGCAATTTTACAAAACAACCTCAAAATACTACTTTTTGGCAATGAAGAGAAAAAGCTAACAAGGAAAGAGTGACTGTCTTATATAGAAAATATAGCTACTCTATCAGTGTGACACTTGTGTGTACAATACATTTTCGACACATAAAAGACTACAAAAATCAAAGCCTTCACATGCATAGTAGTGTTAGACACATGTTACATGTACTGAATATGTTCTCTTCTACAGTTGTGATGTTTAGGAGTGCAAACCATGACTGTTGTTAGTGGTTAGGAGGCATGAAGTGGAGAGGGAAGGTGAAAATGTGGGGTAAGCATATGCAGAGCAGCAAGCAGAGGAGGGTGGAAAGAAAGGCAGCATTGGAGAGTTTTCTCGCAGCATGGTCACTTCTGGCTTCCTTCTTGTATTTGGTGATTCGGCATCACTGCTCAAAAATGTCGCTCCCAAAGCCATTATTTTTGCAATGTTGTAGTATTCTCTTACAAATCTTGGAACACAGTATACTTCAGAAAACAATGCCTACATATTTTGGAAAATCTGTGCAGTTTAAAATGATACTCGTCAAATGATATGCTGATAGATACAACGTATTTCTATACAGTTTGCATCAAATGATAAAAATAAAATAAACACTGTAGGATAAAGCTCTTCGTTTTCAGTTTTTGCACGATATTTCTAGCCCCAGCATCAAGGGGAAAAACAGACGATAAAACAGAGAATATAGTAGTACTGTTGTATTTCATCCCGAAACTACCGGTACACCCAAAGGGAAACCAGGACCAACCATGACTGCGAGAAAGCCCTACCGGCCGGTAAATGTATGCAGGGACGTCTTACTCGTGCTCATAATCAGGTGGGTACTTTCTAGGCCTGCCCCGCTTAACGTGGTGTCGCTTTTTAAATTCCTCATCATCCACTGTCCAATACGAGCCGAAACTGTCCTCAAGTCTTTGAAAGCAAGAGTGAACCGACAAATTGTAGCGTACAGCGTTCTGCGATACACAGGCAGGGCGGAGGGCGTGGCGTGCAGAACATAAAAATAAAGGGAAAAAACAAAAGTGTAGAGGAAAGCACAGCCAAATAAAAAACCCCATGCTCCACACCGCGGTATATAAAAGGTAGGTGGACACTTGACGTGCCAGCATGGAATGGTCGCTATCTGCAGAATGGTGTAACCGGGACTGCGAACCCCTTCCTCAAGGCACAAAAGAGTCTTTGAAAAGTAACCAGGAACCTTATAGACTTTCTAAAACTCTCTCTTTTAATTTTCGAGAAGGCAGCGACCGATGAAAAAGATTGGGTTCTCTATCAGTATCAACTGATACAATGCCAAATTTCGTGAGTTTTGAAGACATATAATTATTTGCATAATCGGTATCCAATGACATTTCATGAATGTCCAAGCCTTTCAGTGCATTAATATTATTGGCCTGTTCTAGAAGAAGTCTCTTCTTATAATGACCTCAAATGCTACAGAAATCAGAAAGGAACTCAGCATCACATTCTACGGTAGTTACTTTCAAAGTGTTGTGTACAAGTTTTGAGCGTTGGGAAGGGGTCGCTTCATCCCTCATTGACGCACAATGCATTCCACATACCCACTCATTTTCTGTTGCCTCCGTTTTTGGAATTCGATTTCATCCACAGTCCAAACGGCCCCCTTAACATTTTCTACTCGTACAAAACACTTGTGCAGACTAAGATTGTGGCGCACTGCGTTCTACATCGATACAGAGGGAGAGAGAAAGGGAATACACACATTCAACATGCATTAATATCTTCATATTTTCCCCATATAATTAAACTATGCCACAATGTATACGAAAGATCAGACATAATAGGCTTTTATAGAATTACATTTTCTAAAACCCCCAGTTATGATTAATCTTTCTGAAAGAAGAATCCCAGCAAGACCAGACCAGTCTAATCATCAATATATATATATACACACACGTATTTCTCTCAATTTTTCTACTTTAATTTAAACTCAGTCTTCAGTGTATAAATGGAACCTAAAGAATAGTGTTTAAACCAGACTGAACTTGTCAAATGACTTTAAAAAACCATCACATTTCATATTGCTGACAGCTAACAATTAGTAATACATGTTTTCTCAATTCTGATAATTGATAATTAAATTGGTCTGGCCTGAGAGGGAATATCATTCATGGAGAGCAACAGACATCTGTGTTTATCAAAATTATTATAACAGTAAATTCCAATCCAATTCCCCCTTTCATAATCATTCTACATATACATTTGTCGTATGCACATGGTATTCTTTGAAAATAAAACAGACATTTGTTAAATCTTGACAATGCTGTTAAAACATGTAGATCTCCTCACTTTAATCAAAGACAGAATATCTTTTTTTAGGTTTGGCTCTAATTTTGATTTTTGACAGGTCTACGGCCTACCTTCCATGTCGCTGCGTTCCGTCGGAAGTACGCGAAGGTTCTCGTGAACCAGTTATAGATCTCATTCAGGGTGAGTTGTTTCTCTGGAGATTCAATTATCGCCTGGAATAAAGACAATTAAGTTGTGATATGACAGCTTGGAAAAAGTTTATGAATCCTTGTTTTCACTGTGAGTGAGACATCTAGCTTTGTAGCTTGATCTAGAAACCACACTGAGAACAAAAAACCACTCCCTTGAAAATAGTTTCACAGTTTCACAAATTAAATTTTTACATATTACTTGTAACCTGCAGTTAGCCTTACCTTTTTTTAAAGAATCTTTCAATATTTTATCAAAATGTACCACTAGTTCCAAGATATATTTTCTTTGAGGCAAAATTATTGTCTTGTATGATTAAAAAGCTTCACAAATTTGGACAGATCTAAAATATCACAACATTCAACCCTCACCTGTCTAATGAGAGAAGCGTAGGTAAACGGTGGTCGCACGTCAGCATTCTTATAGAATTCATGGTTTCGCTGGATTTCTGGAAAAAGAAATGCATCAGTTACTTCACTTCCAGGAATTTGAACAATTAAGATTCATAAGATACATGTACCAGAATCTTATTTCTTCTAAATTCTCAACCGGTAATGTGGAGAATATGAGAAACTTGGAAAGTTCAGACACATCTTGACATAAAATCTATAATAGAAGTAATGTGCATAATTCTGCAGCTAAGTGACAATGCCTCTGGATCTGGAGTTTGGGAGTTTGAATCACAGCTGTTGTTGGTCACCCTACATGCATGAATGAAACAATGGACCTGTACACTATACATATGCATGTACATGTAGTATCTCTGTCACAACCAGTGGATGATTTTGTGCGAGGTAAAACTGGAATGAGACCACTTTCATAAAAAGAACCAAATGTATGTTTTATTTCAGTACACATAGGCTTCCAGGGTGTGCCTGACCAGTCTGGAGGGGTCCATGTGGAGAATGTGGCCAATGGACCACTAATTTACATTATACCTCCAATCCAAACTAACAAGAAGTAAAACGGATAAAGTCTTCAATCTACTAAATGCCCCACCTTCTGAAAGCGGCAGGTTGTACTTCTCGCTGGCCCTGCGTCGGATTGGCCCGACGGCCGTGGGCGTCGCTGGCGCTGTCATGACCGGAGTCGTTGGGGTGGTGGGTGTGTGCGGTGTGGAATCATGGGTAACAACCGGCGAGGGGGGCGGCAATGGGGACGGAGGCTCGGGTTTCGACATGACTGGCGTGATCTGGAAGGGACAAGGAAATGTTAGCATGATTGGAGCAAGTCAACCCTACATGTAAGTGCATGCACTAAAGCCTCTATCTCACCCGGCCTACGGCACGTTGACTGCCTCGCTGCATCCTAAATTGGATTTGTGTTACCGGTACCCTTGACTTTATAATGGGAATATCATGCAACATGTACAAGTGTACAAATGTAACTAAAAAGACAACAAGACACACAAAGCATAAAAAGGTTTCTTTTTCATTGATGAAATTTGTTTAGCGCTCTGTCAAATCGCTCTGTTGCAACGAGGCTGCCAACTTCAGTGAGATAGGGGCATAGGCGTATAGGCCACACAGAGTTGATTTCATGGATAACATTGTGTATACCAAGGATGGTCAATTTTGAATTGAGGACGTTTTGGAAGAGACCTTTATTTCATGGGAGGGGGGGTTCCATGATGGACAGGAATGATGTTAGAATAGGTAATTCATTGGGCAGAATTTTTCGGAATGTTTCATTGTTGAACAGGGGTGATTTTGGAATTGCTTTTTTGCACTAGGAGGGATGGGAGTGAAATATGCCGCGTTTGCTCACAAATGTTGCCTTTCTAATTTTGGTCTATTGTAAACAGAATAAAGTTGCTGACTTTGACATATGTGCAGTAATACACTATTTAAGTACATGTAACTGCAAAATACTAACAGACGTCATGAAACATTGTTTTACAAACATTTGAGCTACATTCTTTTGTTTTACAACTTTTTTCAGGGGTTCGTCTCCATAAATTCAACTTTGTGCAGTTTACAGAAATGACGTGCAAAGGCCATGCATGTTACATGTAGAAGGACAGGGTAAACCACTCTCCAGGCACTGCAACCATTCAAAAGGAAGAGCTGAGAGTTGTCAGACTCAAGGAGTACAACAGAAAGTCTAATCGACTGTTATATTCGCTACCCCACATGGCAGTTTGCACCAAGCCTACAATACATGTACATGTTTACACTGCTCGCCCAGATGACTTTTCAAAGTTAAGGTTCTGGGTCTGACTTGAAAACTGCCTGGTGTCTATCTTACCATGCTGTACTATCGTCATCATTTTATGACGAAAGGGCTATATTGTCACCTTAGCTTTGCCCCCCCATTGGTCTGGCGTGCAGTGATCATCATAGCTGAGCAGAGATTTATTTTTTCTTAATTTTCTAAAATGTCTGTTGATTGTGGTGTATTTGGGAGGGGAATATTGGTCAGCCAGTCAAGTCTTTTTTGTAGAATACTATTAGTCCCGGCAACGGTGATAAGGAAGGTCTTGACTGTCGCCTGATGTCCCAGGTACACGTAGCTGTGTTTTGCGTGCAGTTTGGCTGAGTTTGTGCTTATAAAAATGTGTGTGTTAAACAGGATCATGTCATTTTTTCCCCCAGATGAGAAGAACTAAATCATGAGAGTTTCTGGCATATAATTTCCCTGGGAAAACTTTCATTTTCCAAGCACCGATTCAAAAGAAATGTAAAAATTGTATTTTCATCACAGATCCTACAGTCCACTAAACCAAGCTGCTGATGACAATACCAAATGGCAAAGGATTATTGTCCTGCCTGTTGTGAGTGCCATTTTGTATTTGGTTGTCAAGCCTACATGTACATAAACAAACAAACAAACCTTTGCTAAAATATATAACTCTTCCTGACCTTTAACAGGGTACCCTGTTTGCAACCATGTTTAATAAGAAAAGATAACTTAAAGCACACAGTATAGCAGGATGGTTGGTTGAATCTCCAATGTGTTAGTGAAGTTAAGAATTCTCACAATACTATCTGGTTATGTAAGACAGAGCCAGCCATACAGGTTATAAAGCTTGCTACACTAATTCTGAGCTACACTGCCAAACCATGCGATCAGTTTGATCTAAAGAGAAGCTGAACTACAAGTAAGGGATGCCTGTACCCTGCTTCTAGCCTCCCTTTCCATTTGGGAAAGCATCCACTTTGAATCCTGTACAGTGAGGGAAGTTGGACATTAGACACATCTAGTTCTAAACTCACTAAAATTGATAACCAATCTCTAGGGCACACCAAACCTTTTCGTTGGGCTATCACTAGCTGCTAAGCTATGGCTGGGAACATCTCTTTTAATAAGTTTTAGATGGCATCACATGGAAATACAAATTTGAGGCTACACAACAACCATACAACTACTTAATAAGAATAAAATGGAAGCTTGTGAAAATGGAAGCTGTTATGCTGCCATCTTGTCCCATTTTGTAACAGTAAAAGCCGTCAGGGATAAATTTTTAAAGATTCAGGAACAATAAGCCAACTCACAGGCTCAAGTGCGCATGTGCAGTCGTGATGCATTATGGTCTAAGGTCTAAGGTCAAAGGTGACGGTCCCCTAACTTGTAAACAGTTCTTGTCTATGATGATGATGATGATGATGATTTGGTTTTATTACTCAAATTCAAACTTTACACCATGAATATAAACAGTCTCGCAGCCAACAAGTATATAACATACATAGTCAGCTGAATTGCACTGTGTGTTACATACAAATGTCGACAGTTAGACTACACAGAACCAATACACTAAGACGGTAACACATTCATTTTAAAATTATCTGTTATCATTAAAAATTATTGCACATATCATTGTTATCTAAATTCATATAACCATGCTTGTTTCATGATGTGTTTTGTTCATGTCTCAGGGGCCTTCAACCTTGACATATTACCAACAATGCATCTCAGTGCACATGTGCATTTGAAACAATGTTCAGGCTTATTGTTGGGATATGCTGCATGCTTATAATTTCATTTTTCGTCATACATGTACAAAATGTTTTATTCTCTTATTTCCCGACAAGTCTTACGACAAAGTTTAAGACAAGTTTTACGACAAGATGCACATGGATACACCACGAACGACAACCCATGCTGAATAGAAGCGGTAGTGGACAAACTTGTAGGTGTGGGTGTGTGCCTGCTACCGTAGACTGGGAAGGAAGGAGGTTTACAATCGTGCTCACAGGCTCCTTCGGCTCGGCCGGCTTCATGTGCAGGTGGGTCATCATGGCCTGCAGACGCTCACGCTCCTTTGCCAACTGGAAAAAAAGTAGCAAATTTAAAACGCTTAACCTTTAGCACACTGATTAGTAGCCATTTGGCACCTTATTCTGTATTGGTTACAGGGAGAACAAACTCTGACAGCACAAACATCAAAATTACATTATTTCCAGTAATTGAATTCTGACTTGTACAGTCTCAATGGTAAAAAAGAATAATGTTTAAAAAGCTAAACTTTTAGCACACTGAAGTAACCGTTTGGCTCCCCATTGTGTATTGGTTACAGGGAGAAGGTTTAAGACAGAACCCTGACAGCACAAACTTCAGAATTATATTTTTCCTGCTAATTGAATTTTGACTTACCAGACTATGGTGAGAAAAATACCACATTTGCTACCATATTGTCATCACTATCAAATCGTGAAATATTCAGTGGTACATGTAGTTTTAAGACAGAACTCTACAGTACAAACTTCAGAACTGAGTTTTTTCTCTTGACGAGTTCTGACTTGTACACAGGCTCAATGGTGCAAAAATATCACTAAGTCTACTGTTGTTTTCATCCCCGAAAAATGACTGATTTCATCTCCTTCCGAGAAATTAACAACCTACAAATTCAAATCGATTCACAGCATGTTGTTAAGACTTGAATGTGTTCTGACCTGTAACTCGAGCTGTGCCACGACCTGCATCTGCACCCTGGCCTGGGCCGTACTCCTGTCATCCAGCGCATGTTCTGTGTTCAGGTGTCTGTCAGACAAGAAATAAACATGACTGCCTTGTCTGGTTCAAAAGAAAGGTCATCTCTTTTGTACTTCCAAAAGTAATTTTATCAGGTTGGTAGAACACAGGATACAACTAGTATTAGAGCAGGTGAGACATTATCTGTTTTGTTGTTCCACCTTCACTATTACCTAATATTAAATATTATTATATATACATTATTGCTCAATGTACAATATAGAGAAAAAGTACAATGAAAAGTGAACTTAGGCTTTCTACCCACTCTAGCACACATACAGCTTAGCTGAACTGCAACGTAAAGGATTCAAACGCACAACCTTCTGATCCTTTCTGCTGCAGGCTAAATGTGTGTAATGCCTTGACATGAAATTCATGACCTATACTAATAGAAGACATGTACTTTATCCTGTTCAGATTTTACAGTGAAAGGGTTCTGTCTGCTTTGCTAGCTATTTGCATACAAAGGGCTCCATGCGTACATATATAAATGTACTAGCTGAATTGGTTTAGCTAAGGAAGCATTGTTTACTTGAGAAACAGGCCGAAGTCCTCGCAGACGGCTTCACATCCCGGCCACTTGCACATGCGGTTCCCGTAGAGCGGGTGGTTGTGCCCTGGCGAGTTGCGACCATCTGCGATCGGGCTAGAAACAGAAACAGACATTGGTCAGACCAATCATGCAGACAGGACACAATAGAGGACACATTCAGGACCTTTCCACGACTTTGCTACTGACCAAGGTTGGTGCTGGGTGGGGAGTAGCCTGGAATAGACCCTATTCTACTTCCAGTTCGCTCCTCTGATCACATGCAAGCAGAATATGACTTTCCTGACTTTGGTTTTTCAAAGTTTATAGTCGGCTGGCGCACATGACATTTACAGACTGTAAGCAACCTTACCGACCAACTCCTAACCACAGATGACCTTGCTCATGACTTACTCACAGCCATGGTCTAGAGAAGGTCAGCTAGGTGTGACAGTGGCTGATAGATAGAATTAGTGGCCTCTTTTTACCCTCTAACTCTTTTTATGAACTCTTTGTGTGTTTAAGTGCAAACATTTGTTCCTCACCTGGAAATCGTGTGTGGGTTGTCCTGCTTGTAACAAGGTGAGTACTAACAGGGGCTTAAAGTTAATACATAGCATTCTTGGCCTTTTTCTACCCTCTAATACTTTCTCTTTGCCTGTTAAAGTGAGCACCTTTGTTCCTCACCTGGAAATCGTATGTAGGTTGCCCATGACGAGTCCTGAGTGTAACTATGGAACCCTGCCACTCTGTACCGCACAGTGCCCAATTGTGAGGAATAAACCATTATTATCATCAAAGCGAACACCATTTTCCTCACCTGGAGATCGTGTGTGGGTTGGCCATGACGAGTCCCGCGTGTAACAAGGCTGCGTCCCCGGCTGCCGAGGCGAACGCCTGCCCGTTCATGACCGGCGCGGCTGGCACGGACGGCGACGTCGGAATCGTGGTGGCGGGCGTCCCCCCAGCCGTGGTGGAGGTTGCTGCGACATTGACAGTGATGTTGTTAGTGGCCTTGGTAGGGTCATGGACGATTCCGCCGGCGGTCAGCTGCGTCCAGATTGCCTGGAGCTCGGCGGGGGACAGACCTACAGAGGGGAGGCAGGAGGGCGGAAACCCGCGTACGTGTGCTACACAACTGGACACTTCCACTTCATCAGGGGGGGGGGGCACGGAAGGGAGAGATGTTATGTAACAACCAACTTCCTAAAGGAGGAAAAAAGGCTGCTGATGAAACAAAATGTTAGAAATCAAACTAAAATGAAAGGGAAACCCGCGTGTGCTACACAACTGGACACTTCCACTTCATCTGGGGGGGGGAGGGGAGAGGGAGGGGGACACTGAAGGGAGAGGTGTTATGTAACAACCAACTTCCTAAAGGAGGAAAAAAGGCTGCTGATGAAACAAAACGTTAGAAATCAAACTAAAATGAAATGAAAGGGAAACCCGCATGTGCTACGCAACTGGACACTTCCACTTCATCTGGGGGGGAGGGGAGAGGGAGGGGGACACTGAAGGGAGAGGTGTTATGTAACAACCAACTTCCTAAAGGAGGAAAAAAGGCTGCTGATGAAACAAAACGTTAGAAATCAAACTAAAATGAAATGAAAGGGAAACCCGCATGTGCTACGCAACTGGACACTTCCACTTCATCTGGGGGGGAGGGGAGAGGGAGGGGGACACTGAAGGGAGAGGTGTTATGTAACAACCAACTTCCTAAAGGAGGAAAAAAGGCTGTTGAAGAAACAAAATGTTAGAAATCAAACTAAAATGAAAGGAAAACCCGCGTGTGCTACACAACTGGACACTTCCACTTCATCTGGGGGGGGGGAGGTAGAGGAAGGGGACACGGAGGGACCTACACAACTGGGCACTTCCACTTCATCAAGGAGGGGGGGGGAAGGATAGATGTTATAATGACCAACTCCTGAAGGAGAAAAAAGGCTGGTGATAAAACAAAATGTTAGAAATCAAACTAAAATTAAATCCACTTGCAGGGGACACCTCTGTGCTACAAAATTGGGCTGTTCCAGGGTGGGGAGGGGAGAAGAACTGGAACTGGACCATATGATATGATGTTGGGAAAGTGGGAGGGTGGGTAGGCTGGAACTTACTCCCTAAAACAGAAAGAAGATTTTGAAATATGGAAAGAATCTACAAATCGTACACCTAGTAAAGAAAAAGAAAACTATAAATTAGCGATGGTAACTGAAGACAAAATTAAAATGGTTATAAATAACAAAACATTCATGCAATGACCAAAGATGGTGGGTAATGAAAATGACCTGCAGTTTGTAACTCAACAGACAGGAGGAACAGTTGCAACATGCAACATACTTCTAGTACAAATTGTACATTACAAATGGACAGTCTTTTACATCTGCCCAACAGTAACACAGACCAATAAACATGTTTTGAACTTTCTCTCATTCTGTGTACAGTGGACAGGTCAATATCTTTAACTTTGACCTTTTCAGGTCAGACATGGTGAACCTTCAAGGTCATCCAGCCCTATTCTACCCCCCTCCCTCACTTTGACCTTATGTGAGATGGACAGGTACAATACCCATTAACTTTGACCTTCTAAAGTCGGACAAGGTAAACCTTTAACCCTTGACCCTACAAGGTCATCATGCCCTGTTCTACCCCCCTCCCTCACCTTGTGTGAGCTGGACAGGCACGATGCCCTGCTGGGTTTGCACCAGGCCGTGTTGTCTGAAGATCAGCTGCTGTTGCTGCGCCTGTTGCATCTGGAGGTCGGCAAAGAACAGAGTTTGACTCACTTTGAGAAAACAGACCACAGAAATAAAGAAAAAATTTCTTCCTTAGGTCAATGAAAAAGAAAAATCCCCTTAATCCACAAATACCTTCTACTTCTCATACTACATTTAACATTTCTATTGTATGCAAAAAAGCAATAACACACCTAAAATTTCACAAGAAATGCAGGCGAAAATGACAGGTACTGACTGCCACATTTAACAGTTATCAAGGCTTTATCAAGAACATCTTGAACACCAGGTCCTGGAAATCTGAAGTGTGCGTATCTTGAGCAAAACTGATGCTGTACAGTCATAGATTAGTAGGTCTCTTAAAATTCACTGTTTTTCTTAAGGAGCGGTCTTAGAGTACTGTGTGGACGTATGAGACTTGACCGAACAAATTACTGACCTGTAACATGACAAGAGAACTCGAAGACGAGATCTGACTTAACCGGGTTGAAGAAGACACAGAGTGCATCTTGAAAGCTTCCCAAAAAATAGCAAACTCTTTTGTTATGTGTAAGCATTTGAATATTTTATAAAAAAATTAAACATTCACAGTGCTGACCTGTAACATGAGTTGTTGCTGTAGAGCCATCTGCTGCAGTTGCTGCTGTTTGCTGGCGTCCGGCTGCTTCCCGCCCGTGGTGGCCACCAGCGCCGCCATGGCCTGCTGCTGCTGCAGCATCTGTAGGCCCAGCTGTTCCTGTAACTGCTGCTGCATCTTCAGCTGCTGGTCCTTGTTGACTCCCGGTTTGGTGTACAGCTCCTGTAGCTGATGCTGGGGAAATGGAAAGGTTTGTGTGGAGGGTTAGACTACATGTAGTCTGTAGGTTACTGTTCCTGTAGCTGATGCTGGGGCAACAGAAAGGTTGGTGTGGAGGGTTAGACATTGGTGTACAGCTCTTGTAGCTGATGCTGGGGAAATGGAAAGGATGGTGTGAAGGGTTAGACATTGGTGTACAGCTCCTGTAGCTGATGCTGGGGAAACAGAAAGGTTTGTATGGAGGGTTAGACATTGGTGTACAGCTCCTGTAGCTGATGCTGGGGAAATGGAAAGGTTTGTATGGAGGGTTAGACAAGTCTGTAGACCTGATTGCCTGGAGCATATTTTTTCATTGGTGCTATTTTTCTAGATGTGCGTTGATATTAGTCTTCTTGTAGTCCTGGACTGTCTTGAGGAAGGGACATTAATAGGGGGTCCCCTGTTTTAGGAGGTGCCTCGAGCACATTAAAGGATAGGGCTAGCAATCCTTCCCTGTAAAAGTAGACCCTGGTACTAAAACAGAAAGGAAACTTGTTGCCCTACATTGCATCTCCCACTAGGTACTACAAACGAACGAACAATCGAACAAATCAAAGAACAAGATAGCAGAAGAGTCCAGTTACAAACATGACTGTTGTCTCTCGCTTGGGTTTAGGGACAACTAGATTTGTTGTGCTATGTACTGATTTATGTTTGAATAAAGGGAGAGAAAAAAATGACTGTTGTGTCTAGTCACCTGTTGTTGGATGAGCGTCTGTTGTGCCATGAGTTGCTGCAGCTGCTGCGGAGACAACACCTGCTGCTGCAAGATCTGCTGCAGCTGCACAGGCGTCAGCTGCTGGGGGGCCAGCAAAACCTGCAGGGGGAATAGGCATCATAATTATCACATAATAATCATCATCATCTATCGGCCTGTATCAACTGGGACCAAACAAGATCACCTACATGTATACTATAGTAGTGGGGAGCCAGCAAAACCTGCAGGGGAAATAGGCATCATATCATTTTGATTTCATTTCATTTGATTGTAATTGCAACAGTACAATAATACACTAACACAGGCAGCAGCTATTGCCGGAGCTAGAGCAGGATAGATTCCAGTTTTAAGCCCTTGTCACACATGGCCTCCCGACTTTCTCTAGACCATGGCTGGGGATTTGTCGGGAGCAAGGTCATCTGTGGTTGGGAGTCGGTTGACAAGGTGTCCCAAAAGTCATCTGGGCCAGTTGACTATGAATTTTGAAAAATCAAAGTTGGGAAAGCCATATTTTGCTTGGTATTGGATGTGATCAGAGGAATGAACTGGAGCTAGAATAGGATGGATTCCAAGCGTCGACCTTGGTTGGGGAGTCGTTGGAAGCAAAGTCTTGGGAAGGTCCTGAATGTGTGACAGGGGCTTTGTGTGTTGTAAACAGACTATCAACATAATATAGACAACATTCGTTTGAAGGTTCATCTGTGATAGCAATCAACAGGGTAATTAATTACATGAAGTAAAGCACTTGTCAACAAGCTTTAGACCAGACCCAAAGCCTACATGTACATGTAAGTCACCTCGGACTGGTCGAAAGCTTGTTGGTAAGCGCTTAACTATGTGTATGGAAATATTGCGTAAATCTATTACCCTGTTAATTGCTATGATCACAGATTAACTTCGTGCCTTTGAACCTTAACTTTGTGCTTAACTTTGTGCTATCAACATTTTAACCACAATGTGGCTTTAGAGTCCTACCTGCGGCATCTGTGCGGCGGAGACTGGCACACCCTTGTCTCCCTGCTTGGCCCCTTTCAGAGCCTGCTGTTGCTGCTGCTGCTGGTGTTGGAGCAGGATGGCTTGGTGCAGGGCCTACAGCAACAACAGGTTAGGCAGTCAGGATAGTAACATACACATGTACACTACAACAGTCCGTAAGGTTTTACCTTTAACACACTGAAGTACAACTGTAGGCTAGAGGACATGAGATCGACGGGTTCAATTCCTGGCTAGACGTTGTGTCCTTGGGAAAGGCACTTTACACGACTTTCTTCACTCCGCCCAGGTGTAAAAAGTGGTACCTGTCTGGGGAGGTAAAAGGTGGTAGAAGGAGAGGGATGGGCTCCGCCTTCAAATGCTGTGCCCGAAACACAGTGGATAACAGTTCTCTATTGGTCATGGGATTTAATGTAAGAAAAGGTCAACATAACTATAACAGCTTACTTAAGCTTTGGCAAAATGTTAGTTTGTCAATCCTTCCGACACCTTTCTCGCTCGTTCTCATTTAAATGTACACATTTTGTAATCTCCCTTACCGATTGAAATAAGACGTTCCTGGCATTAGGATATGCCACATATAAGATGTCAAACTGTAGTTTTTATGACGACTTAAAACTTTTCTAGCTTTTAAAAACGGCAGTTGCGTACCTTATATGTGGCATATCTTAATAAGTTAATGTCAGGAACGTCTTACTTTTAACTGTAACGGAGATTACAAAATGTGTACATTTAAATGAGAACGAGCGTTCTGTGTATAGGAGCGGTGCCCCTCTCCGTTTCTACAGACCTTAGGCCACAAAGGCCACTACAGTATGGGGCTTGTCCACTGGTAGTGGTGACTGTGTTCGACTACATGTACCGTACCAAATATGGGTTATTCATCCTTGGGTGAGTCAGGTGACCAACACCAGGGCAGGATTCAAACCCTAAACCCTGTGATCCAGAAGCAGGCCTAGGGATACCATACGCTAAGCCATTCACTCTGTAAACTCTTGTAATTACTAGTCTTGTAAATGTCAAAGGTACAGAACCCACGGAAATGAACCAAACGAAACACAAGACATTTGTATAGTCTGGATTTGCAGTGTTTACCAAAAGACCTGTAAATATGTATACAATTGCAATGTTAATTGCTTCATCTGTCACTGTCTTCATACATTTACGCTGTTTCGGAATACCAGAATGAGAGAAAAAGGAGAGGGCAATGGAAGGAGAGGGTTGGGCATCAGCCTTCCAATTGTTGCCATAGACACGGTGGAAAACATTAATTACCCACTGCTCACGTCCTTAAAAAGGCTACCAACCTTTCAGTATCTTTACTTTGCGATTGAAACCTCGGTAATAACATAATGATAATAAAAGATAGTCTGCATTATGTTTACTCACTTAACTGTGTGATGAGTCGACTGACAATTTCGATTGTAAAAATTTCAGAATCTACAGTATTCCCATACAGCGCAAAATCAAACCATCCCTTTGCGCACAGGAAACTAGCAAACTTCAACCTGGCAAGGGGGCGGAGCAACGAACCCCTGTAACAAAACAATAAATTCCAAGCAGGGCCTTGTTTTAATTTTTCAGGGATTTGTCGGGGACCAAGTTTCGTCCCTTAGGACGCCCCAAGTTTACCCCTTGTTTCTACAGCTGGTGGCGGTCAACCAGGGTCAACTTCAAGTTTAATAAAGGCCCAAACATGTCTAATTCCCAGATCAGCCAGGTTTAAGATTAAGCTTCCTTGCGTATACAGAGTTGGGGTCGGGTGTTTGTTTTTCGCCGCTTTGTTTACTGCTTGTACCTGATGAGGAATGCAAGGAGCGTCTCGATTTTCCTCTCCCGGAGTTTTAGTAAGGCAAAGGTGGGTGCCTGTTATTTAGACAGGGGTTTCTGTCTAAGATCAACCCTGTCTTGTGTTTTATTTTGTTTGAATTAGTGGAGATAAACAATGGTACATCAAGGTTGTACATAACCAAATCACATTCCTTGGGATGTGTAGTTGTTCAATTAACCATTCAAAAATCGGCTTTTAAACAGTTTGGCTCTGAAGAAAGAGCCTTTGTCAAATGCACAGTCTTGATATTCATCAAATGTTGCCCATCATCATCATCATCAATCATCATCACCATCATTCATCATCAAAAATATCACCACCATCATCATTACCATCATCATCATCACTCCCACTATTGTCATCATCACTTCAAAGTCTATCCCTATAGGGCTGTATCAATTAATTATCTTGGTCCACTGACACTTATAAGAGTAAAGTTCTAGCAAGAGAAAAAAGGAAAGTTGTTGACGCAGGCAATTGATGTAATCTTTGTTTCCTGGGTATTATCATGACATTGTAATCCTATTCTATATACAACATGTACGTATACTGTATCACTAATATTGAATAGCATAGTGTTAAGTTATGTAGGACTCATTAGCATTGTTATAGGCAAAGGCATATTAATGTCTTAATATTTCATACTGCTTTAGAGTAAGACCTTGCTATACATTGTACCTGTTACATTTGTTGTGCAGTAAAGTTTGATTGACTCATTCTACCGACCTGCTGTTGCTGGATGTGTGCCGCCAGGTCGGCTTCCGTTGCGCCGTGTGCGTTCTGCGCTGCCGCGTCCCCTCCCCCCGCCACCCGGCTGCTCGTTGGTTGCACGCTTTCACTCGTCACTGTTTCCTGTAGAACGTTGGGCATCCCCGCCTCCTGTAGACACACAGAAGAGAATTAGAGTTAGAGTAGTTTATAAAATGTGCCTGCAGTTACAAAGATAGCTGGTAGGGGGAGTAAACCTATGTCACTTATTCCTAAGCACGAAGGCTTTCCAACTGTCACTCGTCGCTGTTTTCTGTGTAATAATAAGTTGGACCAAAACATCAAGAACACTCATGTTTTGCCACAAACCAATTTAGCTTTCGTGTCAATCTTAAACGGGTATGTAATTAAGCCCCTAACTAGACTAGCTTGGGTAGCCCTGGCTGTATCGTGTATGGCTGTATGTCCTGTTACAGCCAAGCGAATAAATCCAATGAACTAAAATCAAAACTACATCTGTATTGGCAAAAAGGCATATTAGTAACCATGCATCTGATCTGTTACAATGAGTCATTTCAACTGAGACAGCTATCACAAAATCAATGACAACTTAATAAGTCCCTGGTATTCATCAAAAGATGACAGCTGAAATGCTCAGGTGACAAAATCTCCATAATTAGAAAGCATTACTGATGACTTTTTACAAAATTTTGCCTCAAAAAATATCATAGAGAAATATTAATAATTACATATAAACTCCTTCCAAAACTACATGAGCGAAAATCCAAATCCCTCATACATAAATGGCTCATAATACTCCATAACATACTTGTCCCTGGCTGTATTCCTTATTAGTAATATTACACAGCATAATAAATCAAACAAATCAAATCTAACATTTTAGACCACAACCAAATTATAACAATGTCACAGACACCTCTAACATTAACAAAGACCCACACTGCACAACGAAAAATCAAATACCCTCTTCGCCAGTCCAGAGCGCTCCATCCAAAAACCAATACTGAACCGTTGACAGCCTTATACTGTAACTCCTGACGTACATGTACCTCCCAATTTCTCAATCGTATCAGTCCAGTACATGGCGACAATACTCCACTATTTATTCAATCGCCCCTAGGCTCTACGCTCCCAGCGAGCCGGCTATGCAAATCGTTTGACACTTCTCTCGTCTTCACCCGGCGCGGAACGTGGGTCCCGGACACCCTCATGAGTACACTCTGACCACGAGGCCGGCCCAGTCAACGTGACATCGCCGCCGCTACGTTAACAGTCGTCCAAAAACAAAAGTACCCACACGTGCCGCATTCGCCAAGGTCAAAAACTCTGCGCCAATAATCGCATCTTTAAAACGAGAAGGACTTGAAGGAACGGTGGTGTCCATGTGTTGCATTTGCCTGATTATCGCACTACAAGTATTTTTAGACAACGACTCAGATGACGATCGCTCAAAGAACTTTGGTTTGTCTACAAACCTCACAGAAGAACACTCAAGAGCCAATTACCAAAAAAATCTTTTCTTATGACATAGACATAGCGATCGGATGGGTTCAAAAATCATCTTAGAGTGAGTGCTGCTACATGTAAACTAATATACAAGTATGCTCTCGTCGCAAAAACGTGCATAAAATTGGTGGCAACTCAGCAAAAATGATTTGGACTTTCTGATAGTCTAAGCAAGCTTCTACACAACTGCAGTTCTTTGCTCAATCTCTAGCATACCTTTATCACAGTCAGACTAAAATCTCTATCTAGATATATCCTCTAAGACTTTAAGATCTCTTTAGGTAGGTATGTTGACAATTGAGGATTGTGATTTACATTGTAGACTGTGTAGAGAATGCCATTATGTATAAGTGTGGTCATACAGTAACTGAAAGAGTCTTTCAATGTCCGATTACTGAATTCCATTTCTGGAAACTTCTCGGGCTATAATAACTGTAATGGGCCAACAGGTGGTAGTGGCATTTGTTGGCTACTACTTACAAATCATCCTTCAGGAAAAAGGTGATGCCTAGATTTTTTGATTATCATAAAAAAGATAATTGTCATTTACCACATTCAAGAAAAGGTAGAAAAGTGTTCCTAACAACTACAGCAAATAGCAAACCTACATCTAAATTTTGTGTATTACTGAAAAAAGGAGTACAAGTTAAACAATGGCGATCTAAAATCAAGAAAAATTCTGACTTGGCTATTTCCATCATTTCGATTTAGGTTTAGGGTCTCAAATTCAATTATTCACTGGTTTACTCAAACATAAAACTGCAAAGGCATTCTGGACACTTTTCTGTCATCTATCCCTCAACATGTGCCCAACAGCACGAGACATCACGCCACTTGTAAGATCGCTGAATTACGTCAGCCCGTGTGGTCACATGTGCTTAAATAAAATAAAGAAACCATCGCTTCAACTTTGTCTCACTTGAAACATTGCCAGATGACAATTGTTTCACTTGAAATACAATCGGATAGCGCACTGTCTTCGAATTCAATGATGGTCATGATTATGTGACATCATCAAGCATGAGGCTACACCCCTTTTCCACCAGAGGCTGCGACAATGCTAAACGACCAATTTATCAGCTCTCCCTACGAATTTCAAAGACAGAGGACAAACTCTTTTCAGGTTTTGTGATTCTGTTGGTTTTCAAATCATAACTTTACATCGTGCATCATATTCCGATCACAAAAGTCCAATTTTGGTCGCTCAACGTACACCGTTTAGTGGAAAAGAGCTTGAAGAAAGGACTGTTTGACTAGTTTTCCTACTGATTACAGGTAGTTTTTCTGTTATTAATTGGTTTGGCTATTCCGCACGCACAGCCAGGGCTGCCCAACTAGCTGTTATAAACAGATAGCCCTGCTGACAAAGACATTACAATGGAATTTTGACATGGACAGTATAACGAGCTATAACAATAGTCTAAGTACATATACATAAAAACTATTGTAACTAAATGATAATGACTTATACTTCCTGCCACTTTGGCAAGTCTAACCTTTGTGGTCATCTTCCCACCCACTAGTCATAGACACTGGGTGTACACCCATTGTTCTTTTTCAAACTTCAATGCATTTGTTTGATAACACCAAAAGTTGAAAATTCTGCATGAGACATTTAACGGACAGATGCCAACGCACATGCATTTTGCAAACACACAACCATGGATGGATAAATCATTCCTCGAGCGGCGTCTGATCAAAATTTCTCAACCTGTCGACTGTCCATACTGCATAATGAGGTTCATTACAGTTCCTTGATATCACCAAAAGTTGAAATTCTTTATAAAAACATTTGACGAAAGGATGCCAACTCTAAACACACATGCATTTTGCAAACACACAACTTTGGAAGGATAAATCATTCCTCGAGTTGTCTGGCCCAAATTTCCCAACCTGTCGACTATCCATACTTCATAATGAGGTTCATTACAGTTCCTTGATATCACCAAAAGTTGAAATTCTTTATAAAAACATTTGACGAAAGGATGCCACCTCTAAACACACATGCATTTTGCAAACACACAACCTTGAATGGTTATTCCTCGAGTTGTCTGACCCAAATTTCTCAACCTGTCGACTGTCCATACTTCATAATGAGGTTCATTACAGTTGCTTGATATCACCAAAAGTTGAAATTCTTCATAAAAACATTTGACGAAAAGATGACACCTCTAGACTAAAGACACATGTATGCATTTTGCAAACACACACCCTTGGATGGATAAATCATTCCTTGAGTTGTCTGGCCTAAATTTCCCAACCTGTCGACTGTCCATACTTCATAATGAGGTTCGTTACAGCTCCTTGATATCACCAAAAGTTGAAATTATTCCTAAAAACATTTGACGTAAGGATGCCACCTCTAAAGACACATGCATTTTGCAAACACACCATCTTGGATGGATAAATCATTCCTTGAGTTGTCTGACCTAAATATCTCAGCCTGTCGACTGTCTGTCCGTGTACGTGAGCGGGTACAATAACCGAATACCAACTCTTACGTCCAGGCCATTTACATGGGAGTACATCTCAAGCCCTTTCCAAATCGCTTTCAATGCGGACACATCACGACGCGAAATGACTCGCAAATTGGTCACATTCGGAGGCATGTGACCGCTTTGATGTCATCGTTTGACCACTCCATCGTCCATGCTAACGAGTTCATGTGAAGAAAAGGAAATAGTAGAATTCTAAGAAACAGACAACTAATATTCGGGCAAAATCAATTTCTTAAAGTTAAAGAAAGTAAATATCTGGAAATAAGACAATAAACATACTGGACGATATTCTATAATTACAAGCTACAATGTACAATATGTACTATGATTAAAGTCTTCAGTTGTCGTGTTTGAAAGTTTTAGACAATAGCAAGCAAGCAGTTTGGAACAAAGCAACTGTAGAGAGTCCTAAACGAAATCAACAAAGCTTATCAGCTCTCAATTCTTAGATGTCATCTGGCTCTGTGTCTCTGCATGCTATGACCTGAAAATTGGTATACAACACCCCAATCCAAAAGTTACCTGCCATATATCGCAAGTTCAGAACAAGATTTTAAAAAAGGCTGCAGTACTAGGGAAGGCCACCAGGGGACCTAAATCTTCTTTTTCTTTCTCAGGACCTGCAGACCACATACCAAATTGCGTGACAATCCATTTTTTACTGTCAGGAAAAAAAGTAACAAAATCTTTTATCCCAAGAAAATTAGACCTATGAAAAATCTTAACTTCTGGGTCTCCTAGCAAAAATAGTTTTCATCTTTTCTTTCTCTATAGTGGCCATTAAAAATGTCAGATAGACCATTTCACAGATCGCTTTGCATGTTGGGAAAAACAGAGAACTCTGGGTAATACAATGGGCAAACAACATCATCACTATGACAACATAGACCAAAGAATGGATTCTCATAGCAAAGCCTTGTTTCCGTAAAAACCTGAAAACTTGGCAACTAAAAGTATACCCTGCCAGCTTGGTACATATGATTACATAAAACAGCGGCAGACGTTTCTCCTAGGCACATAAATGTATTGGTATATGAAATGATGAATGTTCCATGCGGGATCCTTAAAAGTAACCATGACGATACGTTTGACGTCACGCCAGCCACCTTAAGGACTAGCACGTGTGGTAATTGTTCTATTTTCAGGTACTTAGAACTGGTGTAGGACCAGGTCCTCACCTTAATGTCCTTGTCCAACACTCTGACTTGTCCTGAAGTTGCAATCAAGCCCATCCAGAAAACTCGTCAAGGACACTTCTTGCAAGATTTGGGCATTCAAGAGACTTTGATAAATTTCAAATCTGGCATGGTCATTTCAAATGTTGAAAGTTACTAGAGTGAATTAAATTGCTACACCTAATGGAAAAAGGCAAACAGATGCTCAAATTTAGCTTTATTCTTGCATCCATACAGTGTAATGTTTATTCAAAGTATAGTGACATGTGTTTTCAATCCATGGCAGACTCACTTCTAATGAGATGTTGATGTTTAGATTGAAGGTGTTTTTTTTTTTACCCCACATGGAAATCAAAGTAATTGTCTGCTTGGTTGACTTGTGTTTATTTTTTCCTCCAAATGAGGCGGTACATTTGTATGGGCATTTTTTTTCCAAGTCATTGCTTTGGTAAGAACACCCCCCCCCCATAATAATAAATAGAAATGTCCCACAAGTCCAGAAATTTCAGCACTCTTTATATAACAACACTGTTAAACTAGGAGAGAAGCACAAACATAGGAAAGGCATTGGCAAGAAAATAGGTGGAAACTAAAAACTATTATTTGCAAGCTTACTATCGTATTGAACCATCTGAAATTGTCTTCCCTTCATTAACATAAGCTATTCAGAGTTTTGGTATAAAACCTAGTTCTACCAGATCCTTCTTCAGTCACTGAGGAAAGATAGCGAATGCTATCTGAAACGTCTGACTGTTTCAAAATCTTATCTAGTTGCTTGAGTAATTATTTTTGGCGTATTATTTGCAAGCAAACAAAAAAAAAAAAACCCTGATATTTCACTCCCTTGAATGAACATGGCCTTTAGACTATTCCATTCTTTATATAATGTGGAGGGGTGAAAGTCATACTACTGACCTAAAAGACTTCACATATCTTACAACTGCTAGCTTTATTAATCCTATCATGTTGGCACAGGTCAAAATATACATTTATTTTAGAAAATATTTTTTAAAAAACTATGACCAAAATGGACTCTTCCAGCATACTTTCAGGGCCATGTTACACTGGAAATTGTCACACGCTGTCAAAACATGAGGGAACTGTCTGTAAGCTAGGCACAATCCTGTGTGCACAAATCTCAACATTAATTTAATAAAACTCAAAATGTAATCCTTTTGTTTTCAGTACAAAATCATAAATGTCTAAAATTAACTAAATTTCATTCAAAGTGAGGTTTAACATTTGTTTGATCAGTGTTTTATTCTGTCACTGCTCTGACCCCCCTCCCCCAAAACACACAATTTTGTCTTTTATTAAAAGTCCAGTTACATTTAGTCCCACTTCTATACCTGAGAATACCCAGTACACAAAATCTGACCCGCCCAACTTCTGTGCACCTGTACAGACTTTTTTCGAGCACTTTTTTCCCCAGAGAGATTTTAAATGTACACCCATTACTGTATCAATACAAGAAGTCCTTTACACATCATTCAGTGACTTTTACGCCATTTCGAAACCCTCGTCGTCGCATCTCTCGTATCACGCAGACATCTCCGATTCCATCACTGCGCGTAAGTGATGCAATTGCCGCCCTCTTGAGCGCTCGCGTCTGAGAGCACGTGCGGAGCGCGGTACATAAAAATTACGTCCCCTCATACCACTCGGACGGAGCGAAACAGCACACCCACTTCTACGATATGACGCATGAAATATGAGCCGTCCAACGAGGGGTTATTAAGTACGAGAGCCTAATTCTGCTGGAACAAGTGGCGTAATTAAGTTATCCATCAAACGTAACCCGAGAGCTAGCGTCCTATCTTTGAGCTGGGATTCGAACTTGGACACCTGAAACTGTACATCTGAGCATTCATCCCCAATCAAAGAAAAGTAAAGTGTACAACACGGTTACACAGACTGACAGAGGTTTAGACTTAAACCATACACCTTGCATAATTATACATACAAGAAGTCAAACAACTGCAACTAATTTCCTGTATTGGCAGGAGATATCATATTCAAATTCTAACACATAAAACCTTATATGTGTTAACCTATCGCCAATAATCAAAAAAATTATATCAAGGTAACAGAAAAATGTTGAGTCATACTAGCTGCATATACATGAATACAAGCAGTCTAAACAATCACCAAATGAACTTTGATTCCCCAAAACAGGTACTCCCAACAGGAAAGCACAAATTCAACTTTAAACTTGGACTCCTGAAATGGTTTTAAGTGCAAATCAATTTTGGCCAAAAGACAAATGATAGTCTTGATATGCAGGTTGAAAGCAAAAAATTGAATCATAATTTGTACATGCAAGAAGCCTAACCCAATGCTATCAACAGATCTTCGACAGCTAGCGATATTGTGAACGGAAAAGATCAAATTCAAATTCAAGCCTAAATTCAGTTGGCAACTGAAATTGTGTACCTATCTCCAACCAAAGAAAACAATACATGCGCCTCCACACCAGTCATATAAAAGACAGATAGAAGACACATGTACATGTAGGTACCATATGCATATGTAAGAAGTACATGTATATCTATAAGCAACAATTAGCCTTATTTCTAACAATGATACGGAGAAAAGAGAAGAAAAATTTGAGTTTAAAAACGTGCAAACTCACGAGAAAGGTGGCGTCTGGGTGGAGCAGACATAACCGTGCTGCTAAAGCCTAGCTGAGAGAGCCTCTAGCTCCAGGATTGTTTATTTGTGAGGCCAGACTTTGCTCAGAGCTGTATTTATTTACCTTGCACATGGCCAAATCCCCGGTGTTACATTTCTGGCCTCTGCTTTTTATGAAACTGTTTAGACGGGACTGTTTGGGTGAAGGGGAGTGTTGTTTGTGTGGAGCTTGGGGAATGCACACAGGGGGGGAAGTAACTAACCCGACTTCAAATTCAAGGTCAGGCGATTTAGAGGTGCCACACTTAATTAGTCTGCTGTTTAGAGTTCATGGTGACTTTGGAATATTTATTTGGAAAAAGGAAAACCAATACAGGGGGAAGGAAAGGGAATGGCATAAGGCTGCAATAGTTAAATTTCCCGGTTCTGGGATTTTTACAGAAGATATTGATGGAGATGGTCGGCAAAATAGGATTAAAATCAGGCTTTTTTTTTCCCCTTTCTGTGCGGACAGACAATAACCTCTAATTAAGTATGCACCAGGACTTTGCCAATGGATTTTGAAAAGTTTAAAAGGTGCGTACTTTATTCGAGAAAATATGGTAATTCATCTAAGGTAGATATGTCTCTTTGCAGCATCTCTTTCAAGTGTACAACAAAATGAATGTTCCTCCAATTTACATGTACAATTACTTCTTGGCAAACGATTAAAAAAATCAATACCCACTTGTGGTTTTGAACACTAACTTTCACTTGATTGTTACTCATTGCTGCAGTAATGTTGTTACACTGATTTACATGTTGGGTGATTCCTATCTTAATAGGATGAAATCATGACTTAATTTATAGGCAGTAAATGCCTGACATTTCACCTGTGTGGATCAGTTATCTATCACTTACAGCCTTTTGAATAGCCGTAAAGGATGGGCCATAATATACTTGATAATTAGAGGCACACGTGATTGGTTGATTGATCGTGAGAGGCGTCAGAGTCATATCTGTGGCAACGCGATAGCGCAGTCTTCCTCAAAACAGCGATCGATCAAAAAGTAGCTACAATGACGCGGATGAGTTGAGGAGTTTTTGTTCTTCCTCTAAGCCTGGAGGCTAAGATAAATGACCTTGGATGTTGACATTGGCTGTTAAGGGGACTTCTGAGTGTGACATCGTGATATCGGATTACACGGGCCCTTGTTACCTAATGAGGAGGGGTTGGTCCGCTCTGGCCACACACACTAAATTGCGCTGGACCGTGTCATGGTTGGTGACAAATTCATGTTTATTAGTTTTGCTGGAACCTATTCGGTCACTGTTATAGTTTGCAACTGAAGTCTTTAAAAAAGAAGTTACATAATGTTTTCTCCAAAGACATCCTCAATGTGCACTTGGTTCGTCAATGCTCAAAGAAACAAATTGATTTCCAAATTTGCACTGTAAATTAGTTAAGAAATTTTAGACGTTAGGCCACACTAATTTTAATGATATGTTTCTTGGATTCACCTGTCTTAATTTTTTTTCAATACACAGCTGGTTGGAAACAAGAATGATGAACAATGTCATGTGTATAAGTTATATAACATGGTATCACCATTCTCTTCACTTTGATTTATTAAGAGGATAACCTAGGAAGGCACCAAATGGGCTCATTTTTTTTAGTAACACCACATTTTTCCACCGTAATAATGTAAATAATTTTGATATATAATCTTAAAGTTGATAGACATATACCCTTAATGGATGATTGATAATTAACTAAAACAGATGCAACTTTTTTTTTAAATGTCAAAACAACCTCTCCCTCCATCATTGTTGGTTCGTTCCTTCAGCCCTTCTCTCGACTGATGCTGTAAATAACAGCTAAAACTTAAATATTAGATTAGTTGTAAAGATTGGAGTGACGGTGAAGTATGACATACATATTCTCCAAGCAGAGGTTTTGGTCGGCTGGGGTAGTAGTGGCCGGGGGTTTTTAACATTGCCTTCCGTAACAATTAAAAAACCCCGGCCACTACTACCCCAGCCGACCAAAACCTCTGCTTGGAGAATATGACATACAGTGTATTGACTTGACTTGGCCCTGCCAACACCAGGTTAGAGATGTACACTGTCATCTTCTGTCTGACAAGACACAAATAAGTGTGTCATTTCCCAGCCACTTGCTCTGAAGATGACTCAGGAGCCACCAGTGCCAAAAGTCGCTTGGCAGCCCTGTCAATCAATTTGTAGGTCCAGCCAGATGGGACAATTCTGTGCGGTTGTCTGGTATCCGCGATGCGCTCAGGATAAGATAGCCTATATAGATTCCTTGGCAGGGTAACGCTAAACCTGGCCCGGGCCAGGCTTTGAGTTTGGACAGAAAATGAGGCCAACGCCAGTTTATTTTTGTAGGCTTGGTTCTGGTTTTCTGTCCCTGATCCAAAACTGATGCCCTTGCCGACCCCACACAAGCAGACAAAACAACCGCTGGCATTCCCTGCATTTCGGTTGACAGCCCGACGCGAGAGTAAACTCCCGTCGTAAAACTCGGGAGGGGGGTGGGGTGGACAGACTCCGCTGGTCTTGACCTTACGCCAGGAAAACTCCCGCCGTCCCGCTTTCCGCGCGGACGTTGACAGACGGGGTAGGTTGGGTGGGGGGTGTAAACAAGATGCAACTGTTTGTGTCGGGCTTTTTTTTTTACCGCCCACCCAGCGACGCTAATTGCACGAAAGGGAGACCGTAAACAAAACACGGCAGCGAGCAGAGGGGGTGTTTTATTCACCACGGACTGCGGCCACAACAAACAAAGCCATTTTCACCCAGCAAGATAACTCCCAGGCTAAACATGCCGCAATTTTCTCCATTAGTTGCCCGGCGACCGAGACGCAGTGTACACAACCCTGCCACAAACCACATGATGCACGCAGTCTGGAAAATACCAGAAAAAGCAAACAAATCGGCTACACAAGCAAATTTCTCCCCATCTCCCTGAGACAAGCTCTCCTCTCCAAGGCATGATGTCATCTATGAGGAACTCCGGGTTGTTTTAACAACAGAACAGCTAAATGCCTGTGCGGGGGTTGAAATTTGAAGTAGAAACAAACAACACAAATTTTCCTCCAAACAGCTATTAGTCATGTATTTACTTCTAAGTTGCCACTTTGGCCGAACAAATTCCGAACGAATAAACTACAGTCTAACCTTCCAAGTGTTGAGGCAAATGTTCAACCTGTGACACCGGAGAAAAGAAGTTGTTGCCTTTTTCATAGCCATTAAACTAAAAATAGAACTGTGGGACAAATAAAGAAAATACAAAATATTTGTTGCTTCTTGTTATGGTTTTTTTCCAACCTACATCTGATGAACTCTGTACGTTTGATTTCTTTAGTGGCAACATGAGTCGCTTCCAAATTTCTGCAGAACCAACCAACTAACAAACAAACAAGTATTTGTACATATGGCTCTATAATCACAGTCAAACTTGTCTACAGTGACCTTTCAAGGGACTTGAAGAAATTGATCATACATGTACGTGTACATGTAGTAGACAGGTGGTCTCTATACTATAGATAATGATTCCCATGCTCATAATGTGTATGGGGACAATAGAAAGTAATATAAGGGCAATACCAGTACAGTTGCAATGCATCCACTTTGCTATGCATGATTATGAAAGAACCAAATGTACAATGGGCCATATCATACATACACATACATGTGTCAGGCATTCACAATTCTGTTGGGGTAAAGATCCTGATCGGAGTCTGCAAGTTTAAAGATATTCTCTTGAAAGACAGGCAGAACTTTTCAACTTCAATTCATGTCACTTTAGATCAATAATTATTATCTATTGACTCAAAATTTAGGATCTATAAATGGGACACCACCTTTACACATTCCTAGCATCAGTCTCTGTCAACAGAAACTGCAATCAGGATCTCTATCAGTAGAATCTGTGATTATCCCAAATTCATAATCCCACATCCTACTAAATCCTGGTAAATCCCAAATCCTAGTACACCTGAGCAAATCCTGAATTCTAGTAAAACACAAATCTCTTAACTACATAACAAGACAGGTAGATTCTAAGATAGGGACATGTTTGGAAATGAAAATCTGTACTGAAAATGAAAAAATGACAAATGAAAAAAAAACACGAAAGAAAAAAATATACACATTCACATATCCAAGGGAATGACAGAAAAAAAAACATATGCAAGAAACACAGACTCCCAATCAAAAACAAACATATTGCAAAAACCGTAGCCCCCAACACTCCCCCCACCCAAAAAACTAATAAACAGTACTTGCACTTGTGCATTTCCTCAAGGAACCCTCCTTCCTCTTTCTTCAGAATTCTTCCTGCCGCTCCGTAAACCCAATGCTAAGGTCCTTGCCCTTGTCAACAGCCAACAACACCCCCTATATATGCCAACCTGTCCTGTGTACGGCCTGGCTTGTTTAGTAAACACTGTCCGCATTGTAGACTATTTGCTACAGAGGTAACGTAAGTCGGTACTGAACACCTGCGCTTTGTGTACGCGGGGTATTTAATGAGGAGACAGCTGTCTCGGGGGCTGTTTACGTTGCTCGTGTTGCAAACATCTTTCCGAGGATTCGTTTGTTGCAGTTTGGCACATGAAATACGGCACAACATTTTGTATACATCCTCCAAACATTTGGCTTTGTGCTTCAGCTATGCATTTTTCAGTTGTCACAATCTTTTAGCCATAACTTCAACCAAGATTTGAATGTTCTTTTCCAAAATGTACATAGAACTAATTGAAAAGCATGTATTTATTAATTGCAAACTGCTATAAAGCAGGCAAAACATTTTGTATATTCTCTCTGAACATACTGTATGGCTTTGTGTTCCAGCTATGCATTTTTCAGTTGTCACAATCTTCTAGATATGTGTTCAACCACAGGTTGAGATTTGAATTTCCTTTTCAAAAATTTAAATGAAACTAATTGAAAGGCATGTATTTATTTCTTGCATACTGGTATGAAAGCAGGCAAAACATTTTGTATATATCCTGAGATCCTCTAAACAATTGGCTTTGTGTTTCAGCTATGCATTTTTTAGTTGTCAAAATCTTCTAGCCATACCTTCGACGACAGGTTAAGATTCTTTTCAAAAAAGTACATGAAAATAATTGAAAGGCATGTATTTATTTCTTGCACACTGGTATGAAACTGGGCACAACATTTTGTATACATCCTCCAAACATTTGGCTTTGTGCTTCAGCTATGCATTTTTCAGTTGTCAAAAGGTGCTAGCCATACGTCCAACCACAGGTCAAGATTTGAATATTCTTCTCAAAAATATACATTGGAAGGCTCGCATTCATTTCTTGCAATTATACTGGCATGAAAGCAGGCAAAACATTTTATATACATTCTGCAAAACATTTTGTATATACTCTCTGAACATTTGGCTTTGTGTTTCAGCTATGCATTTTTCAGTTGTCACAATCTTCTAGCTTTGCGCTAAGGAAGAAGCTAAGATTTTCATTTTCTTTTCTAAACTTTAAATGAAAGGCAAATATTCGGTTGTTGTACACAAGAATGAAAGCAGGCACAACATTTTGTATACATCTTTTAATCGTTTGCAGCTATACATTCAAGTTCTCAGTCTTATTAAATGTTTTCATAAAAATGTAATGTTTTCATGAAATCTCCTCAAAGGAAAGTTGATTGGTATCTACATGTACGCATTGTTTTCTTCCAGAGCCATCACTCAAAACTTTCAACAGAGTTCATCGGGTCCAATGCTCTCGACTTTGAAATCTAAACGGATCCATCACAATTTGTACATGCAATCAGCTTCCTGATTGCGAGCCAATGTAAAAGATGGATGTCATCCTGTTACAATGTGGCTTGTTAACTCTGAGCATTTTGAAGGAAGATCATTACAATTTAAACCAGGGAGGACAGGAATTGATACATGTGACAAAATTGTTCAGATCCAGCTCAAGAGTTAAAAAGAAAAAAGTGACGTTTGATAGCTACAATCACCATTGTTAGCAGATATGAAAGTTGGGTGTATAATACCAAATAAGCAATTAACCTATATCTTGTAATTATCCCTTTCACTGGTAATTAAAATAAGACTGATGAACTACACATGTACAGGACCAGTTCATAACAGGCAACCAATGAGTGATTATTTTTGCAGCTGTGAAATGACATCCGATTCAGTAACTCCTATGCTAATCAGATATAAAGTTCAAATATTACTACTGTAAATGCAGAAATGTTCACGGTGGTTTTATGTTCGCGGTTTTCGCGGCGACCGTTTAACCACGAGCTTAAAACCACCGCGAACATTTTTGTCCAATACTGTAGCAGTATGTGACTGTCGCGCTGCCGCAAACTTAAAACCACTGCAAACACTCCAATTTCGCCTTAGCGTGAAATAAAAACCACGCGAACTTAAATGCATTTACAGTAGTCAAAAGCATACCAGGAAGTAAGATCCTTCCACATTTCTACATTTTCACTAATACTGTAAAGCTTAAAACGTTTGCGATGGTTTCATTATTTACTGAGAGAAAAATAACTTTAAAACATCAAGAAATTAGTACGAAAAAGAAGACACTCAAAGTTCCAAGGACAGCGCAGTCATTATCATTCATTTGTCTCTTAATTTGCCCAGATATTGGGACCATCTCATGTCTTTCTCAATATTAATCAACATTCAAAATTAATCCACCCTTGAGCGCGTAATTACATTGCATGTAATATTTGGTCCCCTAATTCTCGCACAAGGACGAATGAGTTAGGACGAGGCTATTTATCATATCGCATCATAATGACATAATTTGGGGACACATCCCTACAAGTTTACGACCAATATCCTAGAATAAGTTTCATCTTATTTCAAATAGACACATCATACACTGTGACACAAAAATAAGTTGAGTTTGGGCTAGCACAATGAGGGGCAAAATTGTCTAAGGTTCCACCAAAAAGTGGTCACATTGGCGAGGTCTACATAATTGTTGCTATGTAAAATATCAATATCACACAAAACAGCGGGCTTTCGCCTTTCATCTATTTCGTGTGTAAAAAATGGAAAGTAATTTCCGATACTCATCTCGAAACCACAGGAGGTCCAGGGAAGAAGATATGGTTTCTTAAAAGTTAGAACTCCTTCAGGCTATATGATTGTACATGTTGTATATCATTCAAACCCATACCTTTTTCTGGATGACTAAAAATTGCTTGGAACAGGAGATTGACAAAGAAATAGAAATTTTCTTGAACAAAACCTTCTTAATTGCACAATATCTGTTCTGAAATGCATCAAGTCAAATAACCGAGTGGCTAGGTAAGCAGATGTGAGATCGAGACGTCCCAGGTTCAGGTCCTTCATCCAGCATTCCTAGCTAGGCTCTCTGTCCTTGGCCTTGGAAAAGGCACTAATCACCACTTCCCTCACTCCACCCAGGTGTAAAAATGGGTACCTGACTTTGGTTGGGGAGGTGATGGTGGAAGGAGAGAGATGGACTCTGCCTTACATTACAATACTGTGCCCTAGACACAGTTGAGAACCATTACCCGCTGGCCCTATGGCCTCAAAAAGGCTATGGCACTACCTTTACCTTTACTCACCTCTCAAGTCATTTGATGATTGTAAAATAACCAACTTGATACACATTTTTAAAAACCTATCTCCGATGCAGCCAAACTTTAAAGTTAAAACGCAGTATGGTAGGATTTTTGACACCATAACTAAAAATAGTCCCCAGAAGGAAATCTTGCCTAATTGTTCCACCTGCAACAGCTTGTAAAGAAATGACCAAAACATTGACTTTTTTTGTTGCTCCAATCTTACAGCAGGTGCGTGGTTTTACACTTACAGCTACAGTTTCCTTTCAAACTCAGAAAATGAATAGCAAACGTTCCAGGTTTAATGTTGCCGGCGATAAACGTTCTGAAGGCTTAACCTCTCCGCAGACCCCACACATTATGACCAGGGGTGGAACTTTAAGGAGGTCCTGACTTCCTCCTCAAGACTGTGCAGGGTGGGAACTGTTGAAAGACGGCTCAAAGCTGGAGGACTGTACCAAGTCAGAAGTGGGCAGGGGGAGAAGTTGCTCACCAAGCTGAGCTTATGTCTACATGCATTCATATGATGAAAGTGTACCTCACAAATATCTAATTCTTGTTATAAAACTGTCAAAACAGTATTCATGTTGCTTTGTTTTCTCAGAGAAATGAGAAAAATGTGCACTGTGTTGCCTTTAAATTTCCCAAGGATGAATATTACTACAAATCTATTAATTTTTGCAGTTGAGAAAATTTTGTAGGACACTGACAGTATTAGAAACGCATATTACTAGTGTGGTCATGACTTTGCAGTGGAGGAGTCACCGTGAAAAAAGAACCACCGCAAACATTTTAAGATCTACAGTAACTTCTTTACTGAGTTCCATTGCTGGCCTGAATAACTAGTCATGTATATGTACTCAAGTTCAACCAGCACTTTCAATTTCAGCTAAAACCCTTTTTCATAAAAACCTCATTCAAACCTCCCGTGAAAAATTTGTCCTTACGCCCAACCATCAATCCAAATATTGAGACAAACCCCGCCAGCCCCTCCAACAACACAGAGATCCAGTTTTCTCCCTCCACAGATGTTTTCCTTCCAATCAGACTAAACAAATGGCAATTTTTGCAGCTGCCTGGTTCTATCCTACAGAACCTATACATCAAAACCGTCCAATTCATTAACCCCTATTACCCTCCCACATATTGGTAAATAGCCTGGCCCAGGTGCAAAGATCCTTTTCCCCGAGCATCTAATGGTGGCTGTGGGCCCTTTTGTCCGAGCCGCATTCGCTAATTGATTTCTATGAGGCCTGGAGGGATGGTCTACGACTGATCGCGAAGAGGGGGCCACGATAAATTCTTACACGAATATTCAAAGCGCAAATTGCGGCTGAACTGTGCGAAAAGCGTTTTCGTTAAAACGTTACACCGTAAACGGGTTAATTTTGTTAAAACCATTTCTTCGACAGATAGAAAAATGCTTTGATGAACATACAACCTAACCCCACCCCCCCCTGATTTCAAATGGTTAGTCCATAGATGACCTGTACCAATGAATATATTTACGATGCCACGGTTGTAAAAGATGGGAAGGCCAAGGCTGGATGCGTTCGTCCTTGCATGCACTGAACAGAAGGGGGGATGACTCAATTGGAAATGATAAGAGCCCTCTAGTGGCCAATGAAAAGGGCCCGTAAGGGAGGCCCATCAAGCCTCATTGGGGACTGACCAGAATATATCTAATTTGGTGCCCGAAGCAAATGTCACAATTGGTAGTGAATCATTTGCTTCCTCTTAATTTCCTTTTTGCAGAGGGAAATATATTGTATGATTATGTCATTACTTTTCCAAGTTTCAGATTGCTACAGAATGCTAAATAAGCAAATCCGTGATAACAGAAGAATCTGCTGACAAAAAATGCAGATTTTTTTCGGAATATGAAAACATGACAGAAACTACAAAGCCATAAACCAGAAGCTTATTCTGGCTCTGAAATATCATTATCGAAAAAAACATACATAAATATCTGAAAAGTATTGCCAAATCAATTATTAACAATCTGAGATTTTCATACAAGTCATTGAAATTAACATGTGTCATAACTAAAAAGATACATTAACGTTTATAATTTTCAATGGCAAATTATGACAAAAATGAATATTCAATACACATTTCTGATGGAGCAAAAAGGTTAAGATTAATATATAAACTATTATATGACACTACCCAGAAACACCATTACTAAAATCACCTATTTTGCCTGTGGATGACAGTATCACTACAACAGTATGGGGTGGGTACCAAATAGGGCTGTGTACCTAAACAAGTTTGGCCAATCATTTATCGTCTATCTAAGCGGTAAATTGTCATCTTTGTATAAAAATGTATATACGAATTTTTAGATTAACAAGAGTATCAACAAGTTTTCCTATTTAAATGATGTAAAAATTGTCATCTTTGAGACATTAGTGACCACCTCTCCACATTGACCAGATTTTATCAGTCCCCTGAGTGGTTTGACTGTATGTAGTGTATTGGCATACAACGCTCTAATGCATGACATACTATGATTGCCACCATTTTCATTCTATTTAGAAGCTCTAGCAAACAGAGTGTCACAACGCTGGTAGAATGTTTATCGATTTAGAATACTTTGTTGCCCTTAAGTAAGAATTCCTAACTTTTGTGAACTGTCATTGCAGAAACCTTGAGATATGCAAATTCTGAGATTTCCAACCGAGCCAGCTCCCAAACCATTAATTTCATTGACAAGCTATTAGAAAAAGTCCAGGACATTGCCACTACATGCTGTGTAGTAATGTTCAATTTGACTAAAGGACCTACATGTAGGGACATCAATGCAAAAGCAAATTTTTTTTATAAAATATTTTCGGCTACTGTGGCCAAGAATATTCAAGATGTGTAACTAGGATGTTGCTATCAAAGAGACTATTTTTAATAAGAAATAACTTTTCAGAAATTAATTTTTTTTCTACAAAATCTATGACGACTTTAAAAGCAAAAACCTGACACCTCAAAATTGTTAAAGGGAAAAATATTCTCTACTTTTCATCTATTTCTAATTTTTTCAAATTCCTATCTCCCAAACCAAATCTTTCGCAAAACTAGTTCCTTATTTCAAACCTTCTTTACAAAAATATCGCAAAAAATGCATCAATGACTTTTGAAGGTCTCCACTGACAACAAACCATTATAAATAACAAACAAATGCCAGTAAAAAGACGTCCTTTTTACAGACACAACAACCTCAGCAGGTGAATAGATAATGTTACCCTGTCTGAAAGCGACAATGAATTTTTCATTACACACGACTTACCTCAAATCTGTTATGTCCCTCAATCCAACATATAAAGCAACGATGGGAAACAAACAAAAACAAGACGTTCACATAAACAACTGTTGTTGTTGACTTCCAATATCGGCATCTACATTTTCAATGACAACGCTTTGCTAACGACAATTTTTTTTCCTACAAAAGGACAGTCAACGCCCTAAAGCAAAGAGCAAGTGATAAACAAATAAATAATTCAACAAGCCCACTTACCCCGTCTGCTATTGTCGGTATTGTTCGGCCGACAACAATACCAATCCCTGCAGATTCTACAATCCAAAATTTCCTTTCTCTTCTTTTTTTCTGCTGCAGAAATGCCTCAGTAGTAGTTACCGTTGGCCGCTGGTCAACAATTTTCGGCCAAGTCCAAAAAGGGCAAGCAGAACAATTTTCCTAAATGCACATGTTGGGATAATGGCTTTGATTACAAGCCGATCGATCCGCACCCAAACAGTTCAGCATACAGACTAGCCTTCAAAGTTGCGCATTACCTCCCGAAACCATGTCGCAGGCGGGATAAACAATGCGCAGTGAATGGGGAACCCAGGGCCCCCCTCTGATGTTGTTGCCAGCAAAATAACTCCGCTGAAATCCAGCCCATCCCACAACAAAGCAACGATAAACACAAACACGCAGGTGTTCCCGGTTGGATGAATGAATGAACGAAGCAATGCCAAACAAGGGCGCTGTAAACTGTAATCTCCCGCGGGGTTTCTAACACACAAGGCGGGATTCGAGATGACGATAAACAAACGTGGGGGATTTTTGTTAGCCATGATTGTATTTGCCATTTTCTTTTCCCGGCGTGCGTTCACACGAAAACCGATACCGTGTCCCCGTTGTCGTAAATATCCCTCTGATTATGGATGGGAAAATAAAACTTTCAGATGCACCTGTCTTTTTGAGGGAGAATCAATAACGCACCAATTTTGACGCCGCGTCGCGCGGAATACCAAATCAGGCGTGGCTTACTCTCGCATGACTGTCTCCTGTTTAAAAACAACTGTTCGGGATAACGCCTTGTCACTACCGCCAGTTTCCCCTGATTGGTTATAATGTCGGAGTCCCGATACCAAAGCTTTTATGGCCAATCGGTGTGGCTCCGAAATCAATCTTGGCCGTCCACAGGGGAAATATCTAAATCGCAGAGGCCGTGCGTCCTTCACAAATAACAAAATAACACCACATCCATGCAGCAAGGCAGGAAAATTTATCATCCGGGCATGGCAACTTTGTTCAATTCAGATGTAGCATCTTACTTTGTGGGACTAGTTTATAGTAATAAGTTTATTGCAGATTCCTGCCCAAAGGCTAATTGCAAATAACATAGGTAAAAGAACAGGGTACAAAATAAGTGTAAAAGCGGCTAAACTAAATCATAAAAACGTAATTGTCTATAACTAGTGAAGGGTTGATAATATCTAAATTTGAAGAATATCTAAAAGGCAGTCCCAAGATATAACTCTTGTCCGTTTAATCTAGGTGCTTTTGCCTAACACCTACATCATAGTACATGTACAGTAATATCTTTCAGTTTGTTCTCGAGTCAGTGAACTCACAAGCATAACAATCCATCAAAATGACTGAACAAAAATACAACTGCAAGTTCTCCTAGGATTAGATCACTCATTGGGACATCAATCTTAAGGATGTAAAGATGATTTCCCCTCACGTTATTAGTGCAGCTCCCTTTCCAGATAGATCAAATTGGCATAAAGATACATGTAATGAACATAAAAGTTTTACTAAGTCTGTGTTGTCTGATATATTGGACCCTTTTTCTAATTGAACTCATTTGCATAAATATAATTAATCCAAATGTATACAGGCAGTGTCCAAGCTCTCATGCTGTTTCTTCCCTTTCCAGACAGTCATTTGCATACAGATAGTTATTCTAATAGCCACAGGAGAGCCTGCAGAGGAGGACAACCTTCCCAGTGATCTTCGGAAGCGAAGAAACAGCCATCATCATCAGTTATTCTCATCTATACCATGCCCAGCCTCAAGTACTTTCTGTTCTCTTTCATTTGCATGAAGATAATCTATTCAAATGTATGCAGACAGTGTGTCCAAGCTCCCTTGCTGCCTCTTCCATGGTAAGACAATTTGCATAAACTGATAAAGTCATTAAAGATAGTCATTCTTATCTATATAGACATCCTTCCAATTTGTTTTTATTTTGCATATGGATAATTTAAGCAAATGTATGCAGAGAGTGTCTAAGCTCTCTTGCTGCCTCTTCCCTGGCCAGACATATCATTTACATAGATAGTTATTCCAATCCACAAAGACGACTGTCCAATTTGTTGTATGTCCAAGTACTTTGTGTTCTCTTTCATTTGCATAAAGAAAATTTATTCAAATATATGCAAACAATATCCACTGTGTCTCTTGCTGCCCCTATCCTGGATAGACAGTCAATTTGCAAACAAAAAGTTACTCCAATCCACACAGACAACTGTCCAATTTGTTTTATGTCCTTGTGCCTTGGGCATCTTCCCAACTTCTTCCTAAGCAGTCAGTAGGTGTCAAAACTACTTGGCAACATCTCAGACTAAGCACATCAGAAGGGAATTATAAAGACCACACATGGCTGCTCCTGACTGCCCAAGATACTGTAAATGCAGAAATCTTCGGGTGGTTTTATGTTCGCGGTTTTCGGGGTGAGCTTTCAGCGCGAACTTAAAAGCACCGCGAACATTTGTGGCCACCTATGACTGTATACGTAGCGCTACTATTCTTTCAAACGCGAACTTAAAACCACCGCAAACACCACATTTTCTCCCTACCGCGAAATAAAAACCATGCGAACTTCTACTTACTTGTTATAACTTATATAAGGATCGAAATTCATTTTTGGAAATAGGTGCACTGGTGCACCCAACCAAACAAATTAGGTGCACAGAAAGAATTTTGGGTGCACCACAAAATAAAGTTGAATGTCAGCATAACATAATAACAAAGTTTAACGCTCTTAAGAACTTCAATCTGTAATTCTAAATTCTAAAATTTCAAACAAGTAATACATCAAATAAAATACAACTGTTACAAAAGGTTATACAGCTTTTTCTAATACTTACAATTCAAGAATATTCTGTATACTACTGTATTTCTAGTGTAAAATAATACCTTTACTCTATAGCCTACAAAAATATCTATATGCACCCAGTCAAAAATCAGGTGCACAGCTCCAATTTTGGGTGCACACAGGTGCACATGCACCCAGTATTTCGAGCCGTCATATAAGGCTTGGGCAATGACCAAATTGGGCAGCAAGTGCAGGTAGCCTTCTGTAAATAGAATATAATTACACTGCCACATGAACGAAAATGTCGTGAGGCTTTTTTCGAAGCTCATTAGTACAACAATCAAGATACGTGTACTGTAAAATTCATTTTAGTTTCGCAGGGACTTAATGTCATGGTAGGAGGGGAAAGGAGTTTTTGTAGTGTTTTAATTTGCTGATCAAACAATTTTGTAGCAAAGTATAACAAAGCATGCACAATGGAAATCGGCATTACCGAAAACCTCAGAAATTAAAGCAATGAAACATTCAAGATTTACACTAACAAGTATCTATAATCTACATGTGGGATGAAAATTTATCAGAAGAAAGTATAAAATGATACAACTTGATTTTCTAGTTCAAACAATCATTCACAGGCACCAGTGTCTGATGCATGGCGGCTGCAGACATGCATAGGGCTCGTCAGGATGGTCTGCTCTCGGCATAGACCCTCCAGTCGGTTCTGGTGATCCCCAGATTTCTAGTTGACCCATTCAATTTTTCTACAATGAATTTGAGAATAATTTTTCTTTTAACAGTAACAAAAAGAAATTCAGTACAAATCTAGTTGACAGGACTTCCGGAATACTGAAATGATAATTTATATCAGCCTTGTCAAAGTGCATTTGTTGTGGGTTATTTTTGGAGGCGTTCCAAGGCAACTAGACCCCAAGCCGTAGAGGTCACTTGGACAAAATTTCCACCATGTGCTGAGCACTAGACTTGCAAATCATGCAGCTAGACGAGGGTTGGCGGAAGTGAAAACCTCTGCCAAGTCTGATTACACATCTCGCGATGGAGCCATGGAAATCCCAAAAGAATTTTCAAAAAATTACTAATTCTATTTACATGTTAGTATCTATCCCCATTTGTCTACCCAAGAAACACCAACATTATTCTTGCAAGTATCTACAATTATACCTCAATAATAATTTGTAGCAGCCATATACATAATGACTTATATGTCATCCTTATTTCATCTCACAGCACTATTACATTATTACTTATATATTGCATTATTTTGTTATTTTCTTGGCCATGCCCTTTCTAATTTATTTGCTTTGGTAATACATAATTATTCTCTTCCACTGGGATATGCAATACAAGCACTAATCTTAGAAGATTTATGTTTTCAAACACCATATGTATGCAAATATCATTTTCACATCAGTCATAACCTTTTGTCTACTTTGTAGTTGTTTAAACAAACAAGCAAATAACACACTAGCTATAGGTTATTAAATAAAGGAATATTTGTACTACGATTCTTTAGGACAGCATCAAATGATGAATGGGCAAATATATGATGCATGTTTATTATACAATACAAAATATATTGCTCAGGAAATATCTAATAAAAGTCAACATTAACTGCATTGCAATTGAATAATACCGACTCTAAAAGGACATTTGTTCAAGGTTTGCATCGAAAAACGATTTACAATATTTTTGGGATATCTATCTTACAGATTAGATACTGTGTATCACAAAATATTCACGGTGGTTTTATTTTCACAGTATGACCTCTCAACCACAAAATGATGACACATGGGTTATATAGGTTTCCATCACTATATTACACATAAATCTTATTCAACCTTGAACTTAAAATGCTGCAAAAAACCTCATTCCTCCTCGGCCGCTACCACCAAATCAAGTCCCCGCAAAAATAAAGAAATTTACGGTACACTTTCACACAAACTTTAACCAACATCTAAAACGTGTCAATCGAGACCAACGGCTTTTGGCTATCCCATGATCCTTCAGCACCACGCTACTCGACTCCGCAGACCAAGGCGGCGAACTGTCAGCCCCCTTGTTCTTACACCCTCCCACTTATTTGGCTACATTTGTCAGATGTGCATGTGAAGACGCTTTTGTGTTTACCAGTTACTTTTAAGGGCTGTTCCACTTGAGAATCTCAGGAGGGGGGATTTAGAAAATTTTTGTATCCTTCATTCTAACAAATAAATCTCAATGTGAATAAACACACCAATCAAATTGACTAATTAACTCTGACACTGGCATTGCCCTTGACTGTCCCCCAGTACACATCTAACATTTCATTTCTAAAACTTGTCTGAAACACCCCTCTTTTTTTTAAATGGATGAGCTATTTGTATACCAGAAAAAGAAATTGCCATCTAAATATACAAAATAATACATATCAACATCCCTGCATGTTTAAAACAACAAAAATAACAAACAAACATTAAATTTCACAAGAACATTTCGTTCCATTTACACTTGTCAAGCTGAAACCAATATGTATGCAGAATACTTTGCCGAGACAAGTTGCATTGTTTAAATGGAAGAATAAAAAGCAACAGACGTTACCCAACCCATTGCTATATCATACGAAGTTGTAAAATGTATGTTTGCAATTGCAATTTTTTTTAAAACTATTAACAAAAATTAAAAATCGACTTGCCTCATGTAAGTGCTCCATATATCCTTCCACAGATAATTATCCAACCAAGGCACCTCACAAAAAAAATGAGCGATGAAACTTTTCAAATAAATCCTGAGCAGCCTCCCCCACCCAAGAGGGCAGCTGGGTAAGTGAATATGATGAGACTGGCTGCTAGTATTTACTGCCTCACTCTTAACTACACACACCACACTCACATGTCCGGGCAGGGGATTTGGGACTTCGGGACAAAAATAAACAAAACAAACCCAAGCGCAAATGCCATCTGTACCGCTCCTAGATTCGGCGGGTTCGAATTTCCGCCTCGCCGACTACCCACATGACGGAAAAGACCTTCCCGGTAAATATGAGTTTGTTTCGGTGATAACAAGCGATGATTTTTACACCAGGTATGAAAACATGTGTGTAATGGTAGACGTTACGAGTGACATATGTTGGGCACGGTTGCAAGATCGGCAAGTCTCCCTGCCTCTTCCCTTGATGTTGTCAATCCGCAACTAGCCACAAAATCGAGACAGTGAGTCAACAAAGCGGGAGATGCCCCGGCGGCCAGCATCTTGTTTCCCCCACGGACGCTCGTTTGTTTGTACGCGAGGAAAGTGAAATGTTTGGCGGGGAGGAATTTTCAGAATGCTAACCCATCCCCGGCCGTGTAAATAAAAACCAAATATACCGCCGGCAACAAGCTAAACAACGCCGGGATACAGCCGGGGACCTAGTGTAAACTCGGCACAGGAAGCCCATATATGAACAAACATACACCCTGACAGATTTCGATGACAACGTCTGTTTACCTTGCCGCTTATATCTTTGGAGACCTGACAGCTTCTTGGGGAAAGAAAAACCAAGGACGGTGTATCCAGACGTTTACCAAAACTTTCTCAAACACCTGGCAAAAACACAACTTTTCGACAAAAATCATCAGAAATTTAACTGGAATGCTGAAGGCAGACTTCTGTCACCACAATTTCAATGGTTTTCTGAAACTAATTACGTTTCCACAGTGATATTTTTTATGTTCAACTATCAATAGAAACAAGACACACACTGCCCAACATAGCAACGTCTCTTCTATATATACTCTTTTTACATGCATTTGACTGATATGTGAAAAGACACTACTACTGAGGCTGGCTATTTTGAGGCTGTATTCATTAGGCTACTAATACTTAGCACAAAATGGCATCAAATTTTCATCTTTAATCAAAACTTTTCATCTATTCGATTAAAATTTTGACGAATTACCTACCATTTTCATCTTTCTCTAGCATCAATCATCACTTAATAATCTTAGAAATACAAACTTTTCTTATGAAAAGAAAATTCTCAAATTTCCAATTCATCTATGTTGCATGAAGGTGTTTGACCCCAAATGACCTTGGCCTTCCAGACATGTGGTGAAAGGATGATTTGGGTATTTTACAGACATCTGAGACACTGTGGTAACAGGTTTTGGACTGGACCAGGGAGCTAGCTAGTGTATTTTAGTGTAATGGGCCACCTGTGTGACTCTATCATTTGTGACCACCACGCTAAATTACTACAAATTTTAACTAGCAAACTCCTACTTTGCAAGAATATATTTGTCTGATAATGTGAAAAATGTTGATATGATTCTCCAAGCTGACCAAAAAACCCTTCGAACATGTGGTCTGAAAAGAGTTAAGTCCCCCCCCAAGGATACCCATATAATGCCAACTTTTTCCCTCACATTTCCAAAATCTCCTCACTGTAAAAGGACCAAGGCCCCCCTTCACACCATCCCCCAGATTGGTCGCTTTCCTACCTCACGATTACCATTAGGCTAGAATAAAATTCTAGCTAGAATAAAATTCTAACTGGAACCCTGCTGGACATACATGTACCTGTGGAATACTCCTCACTAATGAGTGCGGAGAAGTCCCATCTGACCATCAACTATCACTAATCAGATCATTAGTACCGCAAGTCTTGAAATATTCGCACAGAGTATTTAAATTTGTGACATACTGCATTTTTCTACTTTGAATCAAAATACAAACAAGTGGATGATGATGATGATGATGATGATGATGATGATGATGATGATGATGATAATGATGATGATGATGAATCAAAAGACAAACTCAATTTTCTCATTGCCCTAAAAGACCATTGCTGTGAATTCAACTGAAACTACAGTAACACTCCATGTTAAAAGAGCTCACATGACATGGTCACATGATACATATCCCATGACACCTTGCAAAACCTCAAAGTCAAACTTCTTGTTTTGAAGATATGGCCTCAAAATGTCATTTAAACATGGATGTTTCCTAGAAATAGAGTCATTCTGTATCTATAGCTGGTATAAACGCCCTTCGGCATAACACACCAGCTCGCAGCAGCAGCTGGTTACATTACACCGAACGACCTCATTATCATTCACACAGAAAATCAATCACATCGTTATCCATATAACATCTACTGTTTAAAAGCAACCCTGCAAAAAGCAAAACCTAACTAAGCAGTCAGCCTAGTAAATTTCTCCCGAAACTTTATGCTTTTTATTCATCATCATACCAAAATTACTGACCTCTTGAACCTATTTGACATTTTATTATTATTATTATTGTGTACGTTAGGAATTAATGTTTGTATACATGCGTAATATTACAACATTGTTTTTGTACTTGCTATGTGTTAGACGCCCACTATCAGCTATTGCCGCCTGGGATGTCTAGTATTGCCTGTTGCAATTTAAGGAAATAAAATGAATAATTGCTCATCAAAGTTGAATAGTCTGCACAACTTCTGTTCAGTAAGACTTGAAAACTAAACGGTCTAAATCTATGCCCAAATATTTGAATTTCTGCCAAATCTGGCCATATTGATAACTTTTTCAGAACCCCCACCGTGAAATTTAGTAGTCCTTTAGGGACGGGTCATAAATATGAAATGAGACACAAGGCCCCCTAGGAGGCACAGATATCCACCAGATGTCCAAATGATTTATGACATCTAACTTTTCACAGCATCCCTCACGCAACACACATTAACTGTCACAAGTCAAGTTCAAATTCAAATGATTTGAACTTCAGGGAGACCAATTCAATTTATTGGTTGTCAGATTGGAAAAAAATGCTGATTGGAAGTCTGCCTTGGTTTAGAGTTTCAGGAAGCGCGCAAACTTGCAACCTGTTCAAATCTTTAGATAATCTTCACGATCTTTTTCTTTTTTTTTGCAAATTGCATTATTTTCTGAGACCTAATACTGGTATAACTTTGGTGCCGTGATGCTAAAATGTATTTCAAGATATGTGCCTATATCTATCTGCATCATTAAATGTCATATCAATACATTGAATCATCAAATCAGGGCTCAGGTCTCCAGGACCCATTCCTCCGTCTCAGGATGGAAATTTGTTTGTTGAGACAAAAAATTTCTTTACCTCATCCATCCAAAAAATCTGAACTTCATGGCATAAAAATATAATTTGTAAGCTTAAAATGACAGATCTAACAACAAATATTAAGAACATGGGCTCCCAAATAATGAGTGCAACTGGGGAAAATGTAGCCCTGCATCGAATTGTATTTCTGTATCTCTTTTTAATTCAACAACAAAAATTAACAACATGGGCTCCCAAACAACGAACAGGGCAAAATGTAATGCTCCAGACAGCCCTGCATCAAATTGTATATCTACAGTTGTTTATCTCTTTGAGGTTATCAAAATGCAAATTAGCTACCATGTATAAATGACTTGTCTGGTCTGTGTAATTCATCCCGCGATGAATCGAGATGAACACTCCAGACGGACTAATTGACGTTCTGTCCGCGAGACTTGCGTCACTACCCAGCATGCTCTTGTCTCTCGTTGACGAAAGTCGTTAACGAGCTACATTTTCATCTCCCACCTGTTTCCAGCAGGGCTCGAAATACTGCAAAATCACTTATTTTAGGAGGAACTTTGCAGAAGGAAGGAAAAGGAGGTATTCATTGCATGCGTTTTGAAATTGGCAGTTGAATTAATTTTGAAGTACAGTAACAGTAGTGACACATTGGAAATGCATATTTGCAGTGAATTTGTGGTGGAGAAAGGTCACCTTGAAAACCACAAAAATGAAACTACATGTAGTACTGCATTCTCAGCAAAAGAGCAGAACAATCTATTCTTTTAAAAAAGAAAGAAATTTTTCACACAGTTTTTGTGTTCGCAAAAATATTTCTTTGCTTAATAACACAATGTCTTTACAAACAAAGAACTCTTAAGAACACAACTTGGAAGCTACAAATAGTTTAAGAGTTTTGCTTTCTATCTCATCTAGAAACATGGAACAAACATTTGACTTTTCTAGCCCAATTTGGATGGATGCCCGAAGTTTTCAGTACTGTCTGATGATTATGCCAACTGTGACTTGAAATAAAACATCATTCTCAATTTTACTTAAAAAAGTAAAGCACCTTGCAGACGTAGACAAGACCAATCTTGCACATGTACAGATTCCCCAAGTTTCCAGTACTTTCCGAAGCCAACTGTGAATTGAAATAAAACTAGTAACCTCACATAAAAAGTAACACAATTGCTTACAAGACTCCATGCTGCATTTCTTTTTATGATATGCGGCTACTTGAGTTTATTTCAATGCAGACGTAGTCTAGTCTCTGCTCTACACAGACATGTAGCTAATTTGTTACCAGAGTTTGGGAGTAAGTGGTTGCGACAACTTTGGGTTTTTACCGCGGCTAAATCTTCATTTGATAAAGGACTTCCCGCAGAAGTCACTGTGCTACTGGTTCAGATGTAATTCCTGCCGCTATAGATGATTTCAAATGAGCCCAAATAATCTGTTCAAGAATATTACATATATCCCTGCTTCAAAGCGTTTGGATTTGTGTCTAGAAGAATTTGAAAACGACATTTTTTATGTTACGCAAAACAACAGAATATGTCTATATGACAAAAGTATTCAAAGACTCTATTATCAATAAAATGTTCCTAGGCATTTCATCTTGCACATTCCATGGAAACAAAAATTAACTGATTTGCTATGTTGCAAATCTTACCAAAAAAATAGGCGAAAATGCACTTAAGTAACATGCTTTGCATTTCTTACAATGTCTTTGACATTTTGAAAAATGATAATCAACATTGCCAACAACTTTATTCACAACTACTTGAACTAGCACAGTTATTGTAAAATCATTCATTTTCACAGAGACTTAATTGGTAGGTGGGGAAAGGAGCTTTTGCTGTGTGCTAACAGTACAATGAGAACACATATTCGCAATGTCATGATTTTGCAGGAGAGGATACCGTAAAAATAAAACCAACGCAAAGATTTCAAGATACTAGTACTGTAATTCACATTATTACGATATAGAAGAACAAAATGGGCAAATTAAAGAACAAGAGAGAATAAATAATGTATTACTTATCTCATACATGCGAACTTGATAGTACCGCAAATATTTCAGAATTAACAGTAGACTACAGTACCAAGCTCTCACAATCTAGCTCCAGGGCTGTTCCAGACTTTTAATTCACGGGGGTGGTCAGGTGGAAAACAATAGGATTAAATTAACTCTCTGTTCTTGAGAAGGAGCAAAAATAGCATTCAAAATGTAAGTCAAGTATAGCTGCTAATACATACGTTTCTATTCTTATCCAACTACCTTCTTCAATGAAAGTCCCCTGCAGCAGGAACAGTTTACCAGTAAACCTCAGATTTTACAGGGATCGAAATACTGGGTCAGTGGGCGCAATGAGAATAATAATAAGTTTATTGCAAATTCCTGCCCGAATGCTAATTGCAAATAATATAGATAAAAGATATAATAATGCACTTTTTTGCAATATTGTGCGCCGGTGCACCTAGATATTTATGTAGCATGTAAGTTTGTACACACAAGTATACAGCATATTCTTGACAGAAAAAAATAATAAAGCCTTTGCTGTATCAAGTCCTTGGTTGTATCACTAGTTTAAATCTTCAAACGTTAGCTATCGAATTTCAGTAAGGGTTTTGATTGGGACATCATTGGGTTTTGCTGACATTCTATTTCATTTCAAATTAGGTTAACAATGTATGTGCACCCAAAATTCTTACTGTGGCAATCTGAATCTGGGCAAATATATGTTTTGGGTCACAGTGGTTTTGGTGGATAGGTGCACCAGTGCATTCATTTCCAAAAGTGAATTTCGAGCCTTGCAGTACATGTACAATGTACATTTACATAGACAGGTGCAGGTTAGATGCAGAAAGACATCATGAACACCTGCAAAGTTGTCAATCTACAATGTACCTGCAGGGCTCGAAATTCATTTTGGGAATGGGTGCACTGGTGGACCTAACCTAAAAACTAAGGTGCATAGAAAGAATTTTGGGTGCACTACATAAAATAAAGCAGAATGTCAGCAAAACGTATTACGTATTGAGAACTTCGATCTGAAATTCTATAGCTAACTTCAAAACTCTTAACAAGCAATACTTTAAAAAAAGTTCAACAAAGGTTATATTGCCTTTTCTCATTTTTGGATTTTAAGAATATTCTGTATACTAGTACTATACTAGTCACAGTAGTAGTGTTCAACAGTACCTCTACCCTATAGCTTACAAAAATATCTAGGTGCAATAGTGCAACCACATTAAAAAATTTGGTGCACAGCTCCAATTTTGGGTGCACAAAGGTGCACATGCACCAAGTATTTCGAGCCCTGACCTGTATTTACCTGCATGTGCAGGTGGTATTTTGAGGCCTGCTACGGAACATTACACAAGCATGCAGGTGTGGTACAGGTACGCTACAGGTTGGCTTCTGTTTCCGTATTTTGTTGTGTACAACTCGGTGGGTGGCTCTAGAGCCAAAAATTCTAGAAAGGCTGCCTACCAGAAAAGGTTACACAGCATGTCAGCAAATAGCAAAACAAGTGTTCCACCATTGAGAGCTTTTCAGGGTAACACTACTAGGTTCTCCTCTACATCATTATGCTTAAACTTACTTGCTTATGTCAAGACTTCCATCATTATACTGTACAAAAACCAGTCCTTCTAGTAGTTCTACTAGTTCTACAGCAACAGCTTCTTTCCACAGAGTGCAAAATTATGGAACTGTCTCCATGACAAGTGTTTCCCTCCCAAACACAAGTCACAACCCACCAGCCTTCGAAACTAATGATCGCCGGCATTCACCGCCATCCCCTAGCATACTAGTGACCTATATCTCCCACCAACTTACTGCAGTGCCCAGAAGTGGGCTCTTGGCCTTGCTCTGACTGAGCAATTTACTTGCCAAAAAAAGTTTGGGCCCCACTCTACTTACGAAATTGACTGAAAGCTTTAAAATCTCTTTGCTAGCCATTAAGAAAGTCTAAATGATAGTAAATCTATCGGACACTGAATCCAGATTTCTTCCAAAATCTAAGTCACTTTCAAAATTTCCATTCATACACGTAGCTTCTTTTAAAAAGTTAATGGCAACCAACCAAGTAACCAATGATGGTGACACTGACAGCATGACTTCTATATTTGGGGCTTGCATCATGGATCTGCATGGGGGTTTCAAAAATGCTCTAAACTAAATTCAGGAAGACAGCCTATACACATTTCACTATAATTAAAAAGGCATTTACTAAAAACTAAGCCACCTCACTCTGAAGCACATGAAATCAATAACAAGCTTTCCATAGGAATTACAGGAAATCAAACTGGCTACAGAAAAGGGCCCCATGCATACCCCCAGAACTGGGCAGGGAGGTCGTTGCCCTTGTCCTTGCATGCCTCTGGCTGGACACACAGTGCAACACACAAATCAACAGTATGTCCAGTTCAGTAAATTTGTCCCAGCCCACAGCCCCTCCCACTGCATAGAAAGTGGGTCAGTGGGACACTCTGGCCTTGGAACAGCCCCCCTCCCCACACTGCATACTGTATCAGGATATAGATTGAATTTGGCAGATGATAGCAGAATCGCCAGAGATCACGATTTTTGAGTCTGTAAATTCAAAGATATTCCCTTAAAAGGCAGTCAGAACTTTTCAACTTCTATTTAAGATCAATGGATTGTCTTTAAACTCAGGATTTATAGATGGCAGACCACCCTAACGCATTCCTAGCCTCTGCCCTCTGTCGACAGAGACTCCGATCCCTCTACCACCTGAATCAGCGATTCTGCCAGACCTAATCACAAATGTCAGTATTGAATCGTTACCTTGCAGATATTCAAATGTCAAAATATTTCAAGAAGCCTCAAGTTGAGAGTATCGAAGGCAAAGAAATTTTGAAACCCGTTCTACAATTTAATGAAAAGTATGACAAGTATCCCAGACTCCTGATGCTGAACTCTTCATTCAATTGCAGGGTGGTCTTCAAAATGAAAACCACATGAATACATAAATGTGCAAAAAAAGTACTACAGAATATAGAATATCTGGTAAGAAGCAATTAGCTTCATCCTCTTTTTTAAAACATATCAAAAACAGAAATGCTAAACAGTCAATAGACTTGTTCTTGCAGAAGCAAAGGTTTCAGGAAGGAGTTCATTGGACTGTTCCATTGTATTCATGGGGGTGTCTGCTTAAACCCAGTCTGCAAACACCGACACAACCGGAAAAAGTGACTTTTGGGCAATCTGGCATTCGACATCACGACACAAATAATTTGTCAATAACGCTGAACAATGAATTCAGGATAAAAATTAACGTGCTGCACAGAATCAAAGCCACCAATTACGCTTCACAAGTAATTTAGTAACAATACATAATGCTGAACCAAAATGGGCCAGCTACAATCATCTGCGAATTAAAATAGCTCACTACGCCTCACAGAAAAAGGCATGCAGACCCCCCAGAATAGGTTATGTATGGGCAAAGGTAAAGACAAGTTTGCCATAAACAGTTCATTGACTTCTTACAGCCCTAAGGCAACTAGACAAGGTGAACGACCTACCTGGGACATGTTCAACTTGAAGTCATAAAGGCATGGGACCAGTTGGTAACTTGTGGTGGGACCTCCTCTCTTCTTTCTCTTCTTCTAGTTGTCCTTCTTTTCTTCTTAGCCCCTCTCTTGTTCTTGTTGTCCTTAGTCTCGACTCAAGTCTCTAGATGTCAAGACTGAAGAAAATACAAAAGTAGAGGTTATAAATTAAGATATTTTTAGAATTTGGCAGTGGTAGAATGTTTCCTAAATAAAACAGATCTAAAATTTATAATACTAGTATTACTACTGATAATACTGTAAATTTTGATATGTTTACAGTGGTTTAATTTTTTCAGATATACAATTCCATTGTGCTACTGTAGTAACTGTACACAACTACAGAATTGTTTCAATCAGGAACAATGTGAAAACCTCCTTCGTCAGCAAATTCTGCAAAATTAAGTCCCAAAACAATAAGCGAATTTACAGCAGCTATGACAATCTGGCAGTGGAACAGTGGAACTTGTTTCTTAATGGATTTAAAATTCATACCACAGTAGTGATAGTTTGAATGAATGACTGAAAGAAAAGATTAATGATCTTACATTTACTTGGAGACTAGGTTACGGTGAATGGCAATAGATTTTCCACTTTTATATTTTCAAAACTTTTTACAGCAAAATTCTGAGAGTTCTCTTTGGTAACATACAGTCTGAATAATTACTCATTTTCATGTTGCAAAATTGACCATATCGACAGTGAACACACCCACCTAAAAATCTTTATCATGTCTGATTTTTCACCAAATGACCAATTCTTATTTTTCTCAACTCACTGATATCTAAAAAAAAAAGATTTCAGTGACTTATCAAATTTGTGCAAGGTGAAGCCAGATCTTGCCACTCCTCAGTATTGCAAGACGTCTCAGTTAAATAAAAAGTGAAAGTAACTCTTCAAGTGTCCCCTTGAGAGGGGCATAAAAGTGAAAGTGGGAAAGCTAGAAAATGATATGGCTGGTTGAATCTCCATCTATCATTGGACGACGCACAATCAATTTCTGACTCGTCCTTGTCACATTTACGGCCTGTTGTCTGGGACAATGCGGTTTAACGTTACGGGACGTATACCACATTTGTAAAATGTGGGCATCCTCGGTGATATTCCTTTGCATAAACGTATTATACAATTGGGATACATAATTTTCGATGGATGCTGTGTTTATGCATGCAGAAAGATGACTAGGAATATCTAACGTGCTTGCTGAATGCACAATACAGGACAGACATCTAAATTATTCACCAACTTTTTTGAAAATCGTACAGATTTCATTCAGTTGGCGTGTGACTATGAGAGAGATTGCAAGCAGTCTAGCTAGCGCCCAGCCAAAGCACAAAAACACATCTGGCCCCGGAACGCCAAAACAAGAAAACAAAGAAGCCCCAGCCTGGGTGGAGAATGGTTCCTTTCATTCCGGGTGACATCTGGCCTTTGCATACCGACCCTGGCTCCATTATGCCTCAGTAAACAACAACATAACAATAGGTAAACAAGACGCACAAATGGGACCTAACAAAGAGCCGACAGCTGTATAGAATTTCGTTGTGCACCCAGACCTGATGTGCATACTAAACAGTGTTCCCTTTTTGCCTCCCAAACCAGCCACATTAATGCAACCAAACCCTTGTTTAGAGGACGTATGATTGAGGCTGACTCTGATATCTTTCGACTATAATTGGAACACAATGATAACTAGACGGAGGGAGAATTTTGAACAGCCCAGTCGGTTGGTTACCAACGCTCCACACTGTGTACACACACACACAGACTGGTAAAACTGGCTGTGGGGTGCTGGACTGTGTTTGCTAAATAAAATAAACCAACTGCATGTGATTTGGGGCTGGGGGTGCGTGGGGGGATATAATATGATCCACCTTTCCTCCCAGACAGGGCCTATAGGGAGGTCCGCCCTGGGGTCAGCCCTGGCACAGATGTCTACACTTTCACACCACAATGTGGCAGTTTCCTCCACTTTCACTACCCCCCAAACATCAAATCCCTCGTCTTGGAGTGAAAATATCCTAAATATCTCCTCATTGATGCGATTTAGACTAAAGAAATCCGCAAAGATGGATTTTTCTTGTCCCTCCATATGGAATCTCTCAACCCTGCCCACCCCCGCCGCGTGGTACAGTCCAGTGTTTATGAAAACCGACATGCCATCCAAGGAAAAAATAACAACAACGGCATATTTGTGTCGCCCTGAGAAAGGCGCCAGACTGGCACACAGAATTAAAACCTCACGACTCCCTGAATGTCTCAAGTTTTTAGCTGAACCGCAGACGTTCTAAAAACTAGCGGCCGCCGGGCTTCGAAATGGCGGGGGTTTTGTATACCCAGTACACGTCCTCATTTCCTATGCAAATTATTTATGCCCACCAGAAATCCATTTTACCCACAAATAACAACAAAATACATTTCTTCTCCCGGCATTAGCGTGCACAGAGGTGGCGTGGAGGGTAGTTCGAAGGATAGTCTAGGAGTAGGAGAGGAATTTGGAGTAAATTCTTACCTCGTCGCGTCGTTTGGGGGACGACTTGGAGGCCCCAGCCGCCAATAAATTGTAGCTTTGAAGTACACATGCAATTGTGTACGGCAAAGCATGCAACAACGCACGATAAATACAAATATATCCATCCGCCGACCGTCTGCGAACCCTCAGATCCACAAATCCCATCACAAATCCACCCAAATCCTCTGGGTATGCTACAAAACGCCTGGATATTTCCAACGGAGCCGTCGTGAGCTTTATTTTGGGCGATTTTAACCCAGAAAAGTGGGTGGACTACTTTCCCTCGGACGGATACGTTGTTATTTTTAGAGGCAAAGGTCACGCCGCTGACGTCATACGCACCTGCTGTGTAAACAAAATACACAGCAAAACGCAAGAAAAATAAATATTGTCTGTTTCAACGGTTTTGGGGCGAACTGAGGGAGATGGATGACAGATTTTCGGGGCAAGTGATGTGGCGGCTTGTGGGGGAGGTTTTTGGCGCGAAAGATTTTTTCGTAGACGTGCCGGGTCAAAAGCGTGGGGCCCACACAAACGGGTACCACATGAGAATAAAGCCTTGCCTCAGACTGACAAATTGTTTGCTAGATAAATATATCCCACCAATGGGCAACTGGCTTCGTAAACACTAGACACGCCAGGATGGCCCGAGACAAAAACCCCGAAGGGCGGATCGGATTTGCTCTGCGTTCGCCATATAAGGCACAGATGTCAGCATCCGCTGTTTTAATTATTAATCCATGGGGCGCGAAAATGCCAATCACAAGGAGGCTCGCGAAGAAAAAAAGCGCGAAAGCTGGGGGAATGTTATTGTTGCAGTATCACGGCTAGCTTTTATATTTTGTCTGGGAAAATTGTGGTTAGCAACGAACGGAATTAGCCAGCGACAGACGCCATAATATCTGGTATACCTTAATTATACGTCGCCTGCGAATAAATACATGTTACATAAGGCCATGTAGGACTTGAGCGCATATATATCTCTTGCGGCGTATGAAATTAAGATACAAAAATACCCTTTTTAGGACTTTTGTGCCATTTCTACATCTTTACTTTACTTGACATTTCTTTACTTTATTCATCATCAAAAAGCGGACCAATCCAAAAATCTCGCAAAATTAAGAAATTAACTTACAATAAGTTACATAATACATGTATCAAAATTAACAATCTAAACGAAAGTAATGAACTCAGTACTTAAAGTGAAGATATTTTACTTTACAATACTTTGATTTGCAACCCTTTATTTCTTTAAAGTCTTTTTCTGCTTTCAGGGCGTATTTTTGTTTCATACATAAGCGAAACAACACCTTGGGCTATGCATTGATTATAAGTAATGAAATAGATTGCTCCAATCCAATTCTTCTCGTTGCTCCGCTTATCTGTTCTGCCGAAGCGACAGAAATGAATGATTCCCCGCCGCCGTGCCATCAGATATGCCGGTGCGATGCCACCCCATGGAACTGTCTTTTTATTCCCAGGGCCACTTTTTATTCGCTACGGTTTAACGGGGGTCGTGGCCCGCTTCAAAGAGAGAAGTCTACGCGGGGTGCGTCCCGGGGGGAGCCCGCCGTAAAACCACGTCGTAATGGGCATGACACCTGTTATCTAGAGGAAGATATGGACAACCGGGGACAGACCGTTATATACTGTAAAGGGGGATATGTTCGCGGTAGGGAGAAAATTGAGCGTTTCCGATGAGCCGGTGGTTTTGATATTAAAGTTTGCTGTTGAGACAAGGGTTGGGCGAACAGAAGACAGAACATGAACATGAATTTTCGAAGTGGTTTTATATAAACCGTGATCATGAAACAACCCCGAACAATTCCACTTTTACAGTAACCTGCTCTCCGAGCAGAGCTTAGGCTCCAGCTTCTATAAAGGCGTTTTTGTCGGGCTTTCTATATTTTGTCATGTTCCCCTTTTTGTCCACCAGCCAATCCTCTACTGGCAATGCCTTGGCTGGCGGACAAAGAGAAAACCTCCCAAAATACAAAGCCCGACAAAAACGCATGGAAAAAGGTCAAAAACAAGCCAGAGCCTAACCTCTGCTTGGATAATGTGTATTACCAGTGTTGAGCGGCTATACACATGCCTAAGGGCACTCGGCACTTTATACTAGAAAGAGTATGGGAGCTGCACACAGTGACACTACTAGTAGAGGACTAACCCCCCAGGAGATGGACACCGCCCCAATAGACCGAAAGATATGGGAACGATTAACTTTTAACTTGTTGTAGAGAATTTACCTTATTTTGCCTGAGACAAATTATCTAATAAGTTGTACATATGTACATACTTATGCGCGAGTTCATATTTCTACAAGTACAATGTATAATAGAATGATGATTCAAAATTATCTCTTCATTTTCACCATCCTACTTAGTTTACCGGGCTCCCATTATCGCCCCCTTATGAATGAGTCACCGCCGTGAAACTGAGGTATTGTTTTTGGTCCGTCTGTCTGTGTTTCCGAATATTTCAGCCAGCAACAACTCAAGAACCGAACCTCTGGATGGATTGCAATGATATTCGGTAGGTGAGTAGGTTCGGGGAAGATTAAGGTCGATTGTGGGCTTCCTGGCGGTTTTTCTGGGTATTGCAGAAGTGTTTGCTGTTTTGTATGTACTCGTACGGTAGATGTACACAGAATTCAATAAGGGAACAATAAACGTTGCGATTTCTTTTTGCTACATCTGCTTGGAGATTGAGCCAAGAAACCACAGAAAATCATAGTGTTTTCTATCTGCTCCAATTCTTTGTTTGCTTGTCTGTTTATATTTTACTTTGTCAGTGTTTGTTCCACAGGGGATGGCTACGTCTTGTCTTGTCTTGTCTTGTCGTGATACTAGACAAAACCCCGCGTGGGGCATAGTGTCTAGGACTTATCGTGTCAGAAAAAAAATGGGACAAGATCTAAATAAAGTTAATTAGAATAGAGAATAGAGCCCGATCCTCCCGAAAATCATAGCGTTTTCTAGCTGTTTGTTTGCTTGTCTTTTTGTTTGTCTGCTCATTTGTTTGGTTGCTGGTTGGTTGGTTGTCTTTCTGTTTAATTGTTCGTTCGAAACGTGGTGTTAGAAACGTGTTAGAAAAATACAAAAATGGGATGGACATCCAGAAAACGTTGCGATTTTCTTTTTCTATGAAAATCTGCTCGAAGATTAAGCGCCGAAAACTTCTTGGTATTTTCCAGTTGCACCGTTGATGTGTTTGCGTGCTTGTTTGCTTGTTTGTATGTTTCTTTGTTTTACAGAAAGCGATTTTCTTCTCCAGCATCTGCTTGGAGCTCTCTCCGCCCCTCATCACGTTGTTGCAGACGGTGATGCGTGAAGGACGTCCCATCTGTCACATCCAGCGCGGGCAGGGATTCATCTTACCGGGCCGGAGCAATGTAATACTGCCGCCACGTCTGTACCGGCTCATGTCACATCCAGCGGGCGGGGATTCATCTTACCGGGCCGGAGCAATGTGATACTGCCGCCCCGTCTGTACCGGCTCATGTCACATCCAGCGGGCGGGGAGTCATCTTACCGGGCCGGAGCAATGTGATACTGCCGCCCCGTCTGTACCGGCTCATGTCACATCCAGCGGGCGGGGAGTCATCTTACCGGGCCGGAGCAATGTGATACTGCCGCCACGTCCCCTCTGTACCGGATATAGACCTGTTGTTCACTAAAATAGATTTTAAAAATGATAAAAGATAAGATGAAGAGATTTATGCCATACACGATGTACAATAACTGATATCTTGAAATAAGTCGTGAAGTTGTAAACTTTTCACTTTTTATGTACAGTGCAAAACACACTATCCAATGCGTTCATTAAGATTAGACATCCAGGTAATAAGATTAAGATACGCCAAAAATAGTTACTCAAGCAAGTGGATAAGATTTTGAAACAGTCAGACGTTTCAGCCAAGCGCCAGCGTCCGCTATCTTACGTCAGTGACTAGGGAAAAATCTGAGCATGTTGTTCATAAATACGTCGCATGGAGTCCCTCCAGTATACCATCCACACTTGGCTGCCGTGTACGGAAAGAGTCAGCTGGGGACAAACGTCGGCATCCATGCCTTTTCTTCGATGTCGATCTGCACTTAAAAGACTGAAACTGCGCTTCGATGTACATTTTGTAACTTTAACTATCAGCGTTGGGGGTTAAATTCTTCTTTTTTTTTAAACAAAGGTCATGTTGACTCCATTATATACGGATGACGTCCTATATGGGAAACCCGAAACTTTTTGCGAGCGTGGGAATAAAACATGATTCTAAAACCGTGAGTCCGGTGTAAAAAAAATGATGGGGCTCCAAAAGTGTGTGTTTAGCTTCAAAAATCATAATTATCCTTTCATCGACCCCACCTGATACAAAAAGTATTTGAGTTGAAAGCTTGCCCTTTCTCCTACGCAGCGACATCTCGCGGCCTACTTAGGTTTACCACTCACTAGCCTCGACGCCAGACTGTTTGTAGGGCCTGGATAGTCCAACTCCTCGGCTCTAGGGCTAACATGCCCCGAAGGAAATTCTACAACAGGCCCCGAATTACGATGGATAATATCATAGAGATCGGGGGTCTCGCATCCAGTCCAGCTGGGAAAGTTTCGGCATCCGAGCGATTGTCAGACGTGTATGCTTTTCTGTCTTGAGTGATGCAGTCAGATGCTGGCGCCCGAAGAGGGCCCCTTATGGATATTGGTTAATTGGATATTGTTTCATCGGTCAGATTGGGGGGATATTCTTTATTGCCTTAAATTTGCTTGAATTTAAAAAGAAAACGAAATCTGCAGAAAAACTGTTCATTTGATATGTGCTTACCAACAATGACAAGTTGCAAAATCACAATATTGTTGAACCTTTATTGAACAAAACAGCAAAGAACAGTTCATCAAAACTAACAAATGAAAGAAACAAATGCTACAATATGCTAAAGATTAAAGACAAACCTTAAAACTTGCTACTATTTCGTGAACTCCTACGACAATTTTTTTTTGTCACAGGGGTTTAACTAAAGTAACAAGGTAAGAAAAAAGTGCTACATATCAACAATAATGGAACACAGACCGAAGAAAGCTACTATAGCAAATTGTCTGTTTTCAACTCTGAACGAACAACTACGTATATGACTAAACTTAAAAACAACAAAAAAACTATAAATTGCGAATTCAAATAATAACTTTTGAAAATCAGTGTCAAGAACTACAACATGTTTGCTGGATCTGTTATCTAAGAAATCAACTGGTGTGTTACACTCAGACTAAAACAAAGTACCTATAATATGTTGTCTGTTAACTACTAGTAACTCCTAACAAAGAAATTTATTTCTGGAAGAAAAACTATGCATGCTAGTAAACTTAAGAAAACATAAAAACTTTCCAACTACCAACTACGAGATCAGGAATCAACATACAGATGACTCTTTGGTAAAACAAAGTGTCGATAACTGTAACGTTTTCACTGGATCTCTCGCTAATGAAATTAGCTGACGTGCGTCACAGAAACCCCGTTTTACCTAGCCTCTACCAGGCTCCAGAGGCGGCTGGAAAGAGTAGAAACTGGCCAAATAGACAGAAAAACATGAAAGAGGAGTTGGTCTGCTATTGGGGTACAATTTGCCGCTCCGTGGGTGGCAGATTGGACCCTCTCTCCGTAGCCGACTCCCTTGGCATAATATTCACTCTATTAGGCCAATTTCTACTATTTTTCCAGACATCCTGCGGAGCCTGGTAGAGGCTACGTTTCACCAGCTTCACCAGCTGAAGAATTATGACATAGATAATGATAATTATGTATACCTTTACTTTTACATTAATTAAATATACATTGTAGATTTCCCTTGAAACTAAAGAGATGATATAGCCACTTGTGATCACAATGCAGACTACACAGTGGACTCGGACTCCTTCTCCAAGCGCGAATAACAACAACTTTGAAAAAGCAGACAGAGCTGACTGTATCTGTGCGGACAGGAAGCACAATCCTATAAACCGGAAGTATTCCACTGCTGGAGGTCAAAGCTTAGTACCTGATTACCTTCGAATTGTAGAAACTCTTTTACTAGATGGAAAATGTAGATGGGCTCTTTCATAACTGATACGTATGCTTTCAGATTCGATAAGAAAAACAAGACCTTGGTCCATTTATTTTTTCAGTCTGTGGATATCCATAGTATATTATGCAGTAATCAAATCAGCAGAATATAAGTAATAACTCTTTCGTTTTGTCCTGAGCATGCATGCGTGCAACTGTTATGCCTGCAGACAACACGGTGGCCGGTCACAGATATACTATGCCTTGCTTTACACGTGCATCGGCCGTTTGTCAGCAACCAGGTACTCCTGCCCACCGACAAGGTTAATAATACATTCACTTGTTCAATCAATAGAATTCACTAAACAAATATTGTTTTGAACCCGCACAAGGACGGGAAACGACTCGGGAACATCAAGAAACCGGTACCCTTGCGGACAGGAAACACAAATACATGACCCGGAAGTAATAGTGAGCTGAAGGTCAAAGCTCATTACCTGATTACCCAACAGGGAACACGAGTCTGCGGTGACCTTTCACTGATCATTTCATCATGCCAGGTCTAAAGGAGCTGTCCAACAGACCAAGAATGTTCAGGGGAGGAATGGTGCTTCTAGTCGTGTTGAACTTGGTTATGTTGTACCTGATTTGGTGCAAACTGTCCACATATGGAGAACTAAGATTCCATGACGCCCTTCAACGGTAGGTGGTTGTTGTTGTCGAAAACTTGTTATGATCTCAGATACTTTGTTTTCTCGTTTTCTGTAGCAAGATGCAGCGTTTCTTTCTTTCAACGAAATGTCTTGCAACCGTCTATTCTTTAGTGGGTAGCGGCTAGCCAGCGGAAACTGGCGAAATTTCGGTCAATTTTTCCTTCCATTGACCTTCAAGTTCTTCTAAGGTTTTGTGAGTAGCTTGTTATGTTTACCTTCACGAAGGGGGCATATATTCATAATATTGATTTTGATACGTTTCTTCTTCTTCGGATCAGTTCAAAATAAGAATGAAAATAAAAAAGATTCAATCATTCCACAATTAGAGCTTGGAAGAACTTCGAATCCAGCAAGCTGATAGGTCAGTGCATAAACCCTTGCATCTTGTTCATTTGGAACACGTCGCATGCGCGGGGGCGACATAATGAAATTTGATACCCCAAAGGTAGTGCTATTATAATATCAGTGAAAGTGAACATGGTTTTCATTTTATTATAAACGTATTGCTGTTTGATGTGACTCTTGAAAAGTGGTTTCATAGTATCTTTTCTACTTCCAGACAACATGTACTCAAGTCTTACAACCCGGAAACAAACCTGACGCTAACGAAGTCCAGTCTGCAGATTGGGCGACTTTTGAAGTACGAATTTAGTATGAAGAAGGTTAAGTCGAAGCAAGGAGGTTTTATGAAACCTCCTTGGTCGAAGTCATTCAACGTCACCGAGGAATTCTTGAAGTTGATCCCAAACGAATCACCCCTGAAGAACCGCCATTTTAACACATGTGCAGTCGTAGGAAACTCTGGCCTTCTGTTGAACAGTAACTGTGGTCAAGAAATCGACTCCACGGACTTCGTCATACGGTGTAACCTGCCTCAAATCAAAGGTTACGAGAAAGATGTCGGCTCCAAGGCGAACTTTACTACTATGAACCCGTCGATGGTCTCGCCAATCGCCATAAACTTCGGACAACGGCAGGACAACAAAACACAGAATGATTACGATCGGTTGTTGCGGCGTCTGAAGCAACTTGGCGACCAGATCTTGTACGTACCCGCTTTAACGTCTCCGTCTGGAGAGACGTACGTGAGGGTTATCGTACAGGTTGTTCTCCAACACAAACTGCCAGTTAAGACTGCCTTTCCACCGGCGGGAATCAACAGTCTCATGAAAAAGTGAGTTAGCCATTTCACCTCCGATCTCCGGCTCCATGTAAATTGGAGTCTTTGGAGGGTTACATTTTCTGGACCCTTCATTTGTGTCTATTCGTCCGTCTGTGTGTCTGTCTGTCTGTCTATCTGTCTGTCTGTGAACACGTAATTTTTGGCTATCTTTCTGGGACCTTTGACCCCGAACCTTCTGTAAGTGTCCTTCAAAACCTGCAACTGGAAGTGCGAACACACACCACCGTCACAAGCAAACAAACACACATTTTGCTTGTTTTCGATTGCACGTCTGTCTTGTTGTCTCTGTAATTTCGAACTCATTACACATGCATGCAGATGACTATCTAACTAAATGTGTGTAACGAATGGGCTTTGGGGTGTTTGCATATATCAACCTACTGAAGATCATGTACGTCACATGTGTTACAGAATTTGGACAGACGCTGGCTTTAAAATCCGCGAGCACCGACCTTCAACGGGTGTTCACATGTACACCCTGGCTGCCACAATCTGCGACCAGATCCACTTGTACGGCTTCTATCCGTTCAGCGAGGACACACGAGGCAGGGCGCTGCGGTATCACTACTACGACACGAAGAAGATGATCAAGAAAGGGATTCACAACTTGCCGGAGGAATTTAGGGCATTTCAGCAGCTCCACCAGCGGGGTACAGTGGTACTGCACACAGAACCATGCGTTTGATAGATTTTTTTCCCCTCGCCAACAAGGTTTTGTTTTCGGTGCCGTTTGTCCAGTGTGTGTGTGTGTGTGTGTGTGTGTGTGTATGTGTGTGTGTGTGTGTGTGTGTGTGTCTGTGTGTGTGTGTGTGTGTCTGTGTCTGTGTCTGTGTGTGTGTCTGTGTTTTTGAACAGCACAACTCGAAAAGCTGTGGATGGATCCTTATGACATTTGGTAGGTTGGTAGGGGTCGGGGAAAGGAAGGTCGATAATTGGCCCCCTTTCAGCTTTCTTTCAACACTGCAGCGGAAACTACAGTTTTGATATCTCGTATTCTGGATATAGCCTGGCGTCAATAATATGTCGGGACGGCGTCGCCCCCCCCCCCCCCAAAGCTCAAGCTGAAACCCTTCTGTATTTGCTTAATATATCAGCAAAATTTGCCCATCAAAGATCAGGGAAAAGCGTTTCAGGGGTCCAGATTTCAAAATAATTTTCCCCGAAGAGAATGTTGCCGCCGGCGAAAAATATGTCGTGAGGGCTCGAGGGCGTCGCACCCCAAAACTCAAGCTGAAACCCGTCAGTATTTTTTCACATATAGACATGTCACTAAACTTAGCCTACTTTATCAGCAAAACTTGCCCCTCAAAATTCAGGAAACAGCCTTTCAATGGGTCAGAAATTTCAAAATTTTAGATGTCGCGCTCCGGCGGAAAAATTATATGTCGGGAGGGCGTCGTCCCCCAAAACTCAAGCTGAAACCAAGCTTCTGTATTTCTTTTTTCACATATAGAGATGTCATTGAACTAAGATTCCTTTACTATAAAAATTTGCCCCTCAGAATTCAAGAAATAGCGTTTCAATCGGTCAAGAATTGGAAATTTTCCCGTGGGAGCATGTCGTGCCTCTGGCGAAAAAATATGTCGGGAGGGCGCCGTTTCCCCCAATATCAAGCTGAAACCCTTCCGTATTTCTTTTTACAAATAGAGATGTCATTAAACTTAGCTTACTCTTCCAGCAAAATTTGCCCCTCGGAATGCAGGAAATAGCATTTCAGAGGGTCTAGATTTCAAAATTTTCCGGGGGAACATACCCCCGGACGCCATCGGCGCCCGTCTGAGAGGATATTTCATCTCTATTGTCTACCCCCCACCCCCAATACAAAATTTCGTGCCGCCGCCTCTGAGCCTCTTTAGCTCTAGTCCGCTACCCAAGCTCCGCTTCACGCCAAGAGGGAGCGGAGCTAGATAGTCCTAAAGAGGGCTGGACTCCAGGCAATTTTGGACATGCTATGGTCGTGATTTTCGAGTGGTAGATAGCTTTGGGGCAGAGAGTAATAGGTAGGTTTGGGTCCCATAGCGGCCTTTTTTCTTTTGGTTTGTACATGCAAGGGCCGATCTTTCAATTTGGAATGCCCCGGCCACGGTACAAGGCATCTTCTTCTGACCATTAGTATTTTCAACCCCCAACATCTGCTTTAAGATTATTTATATCCCCTATCTGGCATAGTGGACTATTCCAGAGTGGCTGTAGCCAATAACTGACGTGAAAACAATTAGGTCATTCCCTCTCAGCCAATCACAGAGCTTCATACATCCAAATGTGGCTGATGACATTCTTGTCATTTCGATGAAACTTTCACAGGGTTGAAAAACATGTTTTCTTTACCTTTTTGAATAGTTTTCAAATTGTTGTTTAGAAGAACACAATATATGCGAGTTTGAACATTTTCCCGCCTTAAAACACTTCAAGAATGTTCACTTATATTTAGCTTGAACCGAAAAATAATTTCACGTGCTGAGCCGAACTGAAGAAAGAAAGAACATGGCGACAGGAAGAAATATTCGAACCGACGGCAGGAAAGTTTCGGAGAGCTCTAGTAGCGAGCTCGGCCTCTCCACGTCTTCCTCAGACGACAAAGACGAGAAGGAAGAAAAGCAGAAGCTCTCTGGAGTCGTGAAAGGCGTCCACGCCAAGCTGAGGAGGAAATATCGCGAAGGTAAGGAGAAAAAGGGGGCGGGGTGGTGGGTAAGGGTGGGAGGGGGGCAGCTTTCTTTTCATAGCAAGGAACCATAGCTTACACGTGATTCACAGGACAGGAAGGGAATGTTTGCTTTCGTACGGCTTGATGAAGAGGCCAGGGACCACAGGAAGTCCCGTGCCCTTTCACACGCTCGAGGAAGGGTTCCGCTCTTTTTCCCCCGCAAATGAAAACTGCATGATGTGACGGTTTAGTGCGAGCTCTCTCGGTCACCTCAGTCACCTGGCAACTTGATCTTGATAGGATACTGAGCAACACTCCTCTTGCTCCAGGGAAGTTCGTGTTTGTGTGTTGTGTTCGTGCAAGGAAAAATCGGTTCGTGTTAGCCCGACTGAAATCACGCCTTCCACTGGCCATGGCCAGGCCCTTAGTTAGAAGGAGGAGGCCGACCAGCCCCTGACAGCGAGGGATTGTGTAATGCAGGCTAGAGTCGTGTGAGGCTACTGGCAACTTTTTTCTTGGCTCAGTAGGAGGTGATCAAGTTTTTTGGAACATGTTGACTGATGGAAAAAAACGGTACCAACCACAACTTACCTGAATCCAAAGGTTTGTACAGTCATTGTTTTCATTCGTTTTATATCTTGGTTCGGTTGTACATTTGTTGTTTCAAAATCCTTCTCAAGTTCCCACACCTTTTGGTATAAAGGGCAGTGCCCATCCCCATTTCTTTAGCCCTTAAGCCGCACAGTTGCGCAAGCACTACAACAGTGGGCTGGCCCGATGTTAGTGGTGTGTCTCCAATATGCCACACTCTTTCTCATATATATAAAGTGAAAGCAGAAATCAGTATACATATGTGACATTTTTAAAGTCTTTGGTACAATTCATTTCGGGTTTGAACCCATGACCTCCTGATTTGTGATCTGTATGTCATTACCATAGTTTTTTTCAAAGTTGTCAGAAAGACCTTTGATACTGCCTTGCTGCTATAATGAGATTAGGAAGCCAAGGTTTGTTAAAAAAATTAACCAATTAAATCAACATGTGTTTGCATGTGCATTGCATTTATCATTTATTTTACCACCAAATGATTCTGATTGCCATTCCCAGGCTGGACGTTTAAAAACATAGAGGGAGTAAAGCAGAAAAAGATGTTCGGTACCAATGGTGCAAATAAGGCAGGGGGTAGTCTGTATAACGCAAACTCCAGCTGTCCGAGGCGGTTACAGGGCTGCGAGCGGTCACAGAAGGCTTGATTGAATTCAGGCTAAGGTAGGGGTTGCTCCCCGGAAAATATGTTTTAAGATATTGGACAACTTGGAATAAATGAGACTTCAAAAGACGACAAATTCTAATGTAAGTTAAACCTTTTTAAAGGCAGACCTTAGATGCTTAACTTATGAGAGAAAATTCTGTGTCTATTCATTTGCATTTAAAATCTATTTCTGGGGAGAGATATGCAGGGTTACACACATGCAGATATAGGATTAGGACGGGACGTGAGTTACAGTGGACTAAGGTAAAAACTTTAGGGTTTCTTAAAATCAACTTAAGAAAAAAATGTTGCAAACACTGCTAGTTTTTTTAGATCAAAGAGGTTAGATATTGTAGCCTTATTTGGCTTTAAAAGTTCAAGATTGGAGCGTTTACAGCCCAAATTGTAATAGAAATATTCATTCATTCATTTACTCATTCACCCTTCAGTTCATTCATCTATATGTTCATTCATTCATCCATCCATTCTCAGACAAGAACTATGCAACTATGCAGACTGTTCCCATTTCGGTGGCATACAAGCCCCAAAATAACGTTGTGTGCCTAAAAAACGCTGCCTTCAAACTTACTTGTGTGCCTAGCCTACAAGTGTGCCTACATAGTTCCGTGGGGACTTCGCTTGACTGTATGATATAATGTGGACTTGTATTTGTGGGGGCATGATTTCACAGTGGGGAGGTAACGGCATAGATAGAACCATTGCAATCATTTCAGGATTGACAGTTGTCTGTGACTTGTGTGAGGGGGGTCTAAGTTGTACAAAGGTCCATGGAAATTTCCAGGATGTTCTGCCATGCTTTTAAATGCTTGGCTTGTAGTTGTACAAACATGCTGGTCCCTAAACAGGGCAGGTATTGAGTTGCACAATGGTTTCTTGTGACAGAGGTTTTTTTTGACACTGGTTTGTGTAACCTAAGCCTAATCTCAGTGACCTGGTCTGTGTTGGAGAAAGTGTCATGACTCACAGGGTAACACTCTACAAACATAAGAGCATACTTTCATCGAAGTGCTCCATATGGATGTTATAGATATATAAGATGAAGACAAGCCTTCCATCTTATTAGCCTTGCCTAGATTTAGATCTGATCGTTTAAACTACAGAATTTTGTGAGGGAGCTATGGTAAACTAGATAGGATTGCACCCAAGGCAGCTATACTTCCGGTGCCATTTGTGTGTTTGTAGACAGCATGAGTTCTGAAAGGACCTTTATCACATTTGATATGTTGGGAGGTTTTTGGCAAAATGAAGGATATGTTTGATTCGGCCCCTAACAGCATTCTAACCTGCTGTGGTAATAATTTTTTAGGGGTAAATAGCTCTTGGTCTTGGAAAGAAGTAATATAGGTGTGGGGTCCCCTAGCAGCTTTTTTTGGAACTGCACCTAGCAGTTTTTTTTTTAAACTGCAGGGGCTGTCTTTTTAATGAGACATATGCTATTGGAATTCTGTGCTATGTCAGCTATCTGGCCTGTCTGGCACGCACTAGACTGCTATAGACAGAGCTATGACACATCAGGAGGTGTCCCCAGTTGGCATTCTTCCCAGTTTAGTGAACTTAGGTTCCCTAGCCTACTGGCTTGTCTACAACTTTGTCATCATCATCATCATCATTCGTCCGGTTTCGTCCTTTCTGAAGAACCAGTCAATTTAATGTTAAGCGTTGCCGACCCTCCTAAATTTACTGTTAAGTATTGCCCGGATCCCCCATGCAGACCCTCTCCAATAGCTCTGTGTGAATGAACAAAGGTTTCATCAGAAAACTTGACATGGGGGCACCTTTTAACACCTAACCAGCCCAACAAGACCTTATTGTTAAGAGTCTAAGTGTGAAAAGCTAAAAAAGACTTGCCCCGAAGCCATAAATCCACTATTGTCAACGCAACAGGTGTACGACCAATGAACAAGGGTTTCGTCTGTTGAACGTACCTGCATACAAGGTCTTTAAAGTATCAGGTTTCAAAGTACACCTATAGGGTGACATTAGAAACCTTGAAGTTAAAACAAGTGCTCTTTTATTCAAGTCAAAGGTTTCTGTTCAAAGAAAGTGAAGTTTTCGTTGGTCAGCATTTGTGAGGGTATAAACAGGAGAAGTAGAAAAATGATTTGGATTTTTACAATTTCTTCATTGTTACTAACAATGAAGAAAATAAATTTGGTATGTGGATGCCTAACGATGTTAGGCCTGAGGAAGAAGAGATAAGATTGTGGAAAAGATCTAGCAATAGATAAGATAGGAGGAATTTTTCCAGGGATTCTTTGCCATGACAAGATGATATAAGGAAATCTTACCAAGCAACAGCTTTCTATTTGAGCAAGATGACGAGAGGATTTCAAGGTATGGGGTAAATTCTTCAGCTTTGACCAGAGGTTTACAGTCAAGTTTGGATATGAACATGTAGCCACAATACTGTAAATTTTGAAATGTTCATGGTGGTTTTATTGCGACAGTTTTCGCTGTGACCATTCCACAGTAGAAAATTCATGACCCAGTGAATATGTGTTTCCAATGTGCTACTACTGAACTACGGAATTGTTTCAACTCTGAACTCAAAACCCAGGGAAAATAAACAAATTTACAGTATTACTTTGTCGTTGATGATACAATAGAACCAAAGGTGTGGCACCTGTCTGTCTACCTGTCGACCGCTTCCTGTCAGACCAGTCATACCTCCGGAGTCCTGACCTAAGGCTTATGTAGAGCTCGTTATTACTCAACATTTTCTTAGGAGTGATACCAAGAAAGCCGACAAGAATGTAGTTCCGTGGTTAGTGTTCAGACTTAACCATTTGTGTTGCTATCGGGGTTTGTAAAATCCCGCTCAACCTGAATCCTGTCCAAAACCCCTGTTGAAAAGCGGCCATGTGGCCGAACAAGCATTCGAAAGAAAATAAAGGTTTTGACTTGACTTGATCACAAATGGATCAATCAGAAACAACTAGCTAGGTGATGCTAGTAGAATAAAGATAATTAGAAAACATAAACATCATGTGAAACCTGTTGTAGAGAGATACTGCTCTAATTATCATCTAATTATCACCTGCTTGATAATGTAGACTAAGTACAAAGGGACACATATAGCTAATGATGAAAGTTTCACAGGTATTTGATAGGGTATTCTGCATAAGATTGGGGGTGCAGTCTATGAAAAAAAAGGCACTGTTACAGTGTTAGGGCTCTTTAATGACCCTTCTCCCACCCCCGGCAGAGTTTGTGAACTAACGAACCAGTTTTAAAAAAAAAAAGAACTACCAATGAGATATCAGTACAGGAGTCACTATGGAAACTCACGCGAAACAGAAAAACCAAGACCGTTTGGATTGGGAGAAATGAGCGAGCTTCCTGACTTATTTATCATCTAATTATTACCTTCCTAATTATCCAAACTATTCAGGCAAGGAAATGACCTGACCTTCACTCACCCCTTTGACCGGTTATTGCCCTAAAATTCAAGTCAGGGTTGTGTGAGTGTGTATATTGTGTGCACACAGTGTCAGAATTTGAACTTATGATTCAAGCTTTGATATTTACCAAATCAACGTCACATTTTCTACCATCCACTCCCCGAAATGCCATGAATCTCAACAGTACAGTTGGTTAAAGTCCAAAGTTAAATAGCTTTAATTTCTTCGCATAGAAATCCTACCACAGAAATGCTACAATAATGTGTGTGTGTGGGGGGGGATTTGGGGTCATGAATCATTTTTAAGGTCACAGACTTATGATAAGTTATATGTAATTTGTCTGAGTCAAAAGAAAGGGAAGGATGTTGAGATTTTGAAAAGTGAATGACCCAGTCAATTTCCATCTCTCTATTTGTTCCAGTATTTCTGAAAGCCACTGCCAACAAGAAACAAATATGGGCACTTTACTGGGCAGTGTCCAAAGACAAAATATATGTTAGACAAATTTGAACAAAGGTAACCTTTTCGTTTGTAGCACTGCCACCAGCAGTACTTTTCCATTATGTATTGTTAGCTTAAAATGTCATGTTTCTAGTTCATTGCCTTTCGCAGCTGTTGAATAACTGGTAATTCTTTGTGCCTGACATCATTTATTTGTAATTTTCCGTTGACGAGGTATTGTCTGTTGACAATAGAACTACTCGTGCATCAAAACTACAAATTTATACCGTCAACTTAAACTAATATTATTAGGATGACATGGTTTGAAACAATACGAGACAGAGTACTGAGAGGTCACTGTGAAAACCCTGAACATAAAACCAGTGCGAATATTTCACAGTTTACAGTAAGAGGAAACAAGCTTAGACCATGAGTGAGTATTGACCATTCTTTATATTCCCTTATTTCATTTAGATCAGAATTTTGGGGGGATGGGTGCATAGGGTGTGTGTGTTACATAAACTTCTGCTATATGTGTGCACAGTATCAGAATTTTGACACATGATTCATGCTTTGATATTTTGCAAATCAGTGTCACATTTTGTACCATCCCTCCCATATTCATTAGTAGAAATCCAGTATGGAAACCCTGCATGCAGGGGACAAAAAAAATCTGGTCTATCACTCTATGTCATGTGTAGCCTGGGTGCCATCTTATTACTACAAGTAATAATCTAGGATGGCACTCAGGCTATGTGACAGTAATGTTGACAGGTGTTAGGTTACTAGATACAGGATTCTTAATTTTTGTGTAAATGGGAAACATCATTCAAGGTACTGTATTACAAGAAATAGAAAATTTGTGGCTGTCATATTGGAAGCAAGGCAGTCAGTAGTCACTCAATAGTAGTAATCTTCAAGCAGATCTAATATTGGTGGCAAGGCATGCAGTATCAAAAGGAAAACGAGTATCTAAAGCCACTGGAGGTTTTGGATACTTGCTGTAATATTGGAAGCAAGGCAATCACAGTCATGACAGTTGTCACTCAGTAATCTCCAAGCAGATCTATTGGCTCTTGTAATACTGCCTTGCCACAGATAGATCTGCTTGGAGATAAGTCGCTCAGTGCAAAGTGAGAATACTAGCAATAAACTTGCTCCCTAGCCTGTGGTGAACCACTTCATTAACATCTAGTTATCACCTCACTAATAATCCAGACTAATTAGATTAGGAAACAACCCAATTAGGCCCAATTTATACAGAGTTTTTTCAGATATCTAAAAATCCGCCGACATCTGAGCCTTAGATATCTGGACGCATTTATACACACCGACAGGAAGTACTGCAGGACTCACGCAGCGCGCTGATTGCACTCGTGACCCTATTTAACCTTTTGCGCGCGTTTCAAAATGGCGGGAGAACCGCCTGTGTTTTTCGTCATGATGAATATGGTATTCTTTCTTAATCTGACTCGTGTGTGGCTAAACATAAGGCAGCAAGCAAGGGTTGAGTGTAAGAGGCGTTAGAGGTACCGGGAAGGCGACAGCGACCGGTCAGAATCAACCCTGCGTTCCTACTCGCTGCTCTTGTCGTGGCGGAGGGGGGAGGGCTGATCCACCGAACGATCTGGCATCGCGAAAGAAGTCCGTCGTCCGTTTGCGAACAAATTGTCCTTGATGCTAAGAAGTTTTCCCGCTTTATCGCCCGCCAAATATACAAACTAGCGTGAACCCCGACCTCCAGATGTCTACTACGCGACACATTCTGTTTAGACGTCCGGCTGGAGCGGTCGGGGACTCCCGCTGAGTTGTCGGGCGAATGCTTCAGAGTGGTCGGCTGAAATTTTCCTGACATCTAAAGAAACCCTCATTAAGACCATAAAATTCCTGTTTAGACACAGAAAAAAGCTGTCGCCTGGCAGATATCTGCAGTCCAGATATCTAGACAAGCTGTGTGTAAATTGGCCCTTAGTTGTCTCTCACTAGTAATTAACTTGCCTCCTGTTGTGTACAGCCTAATAATCATCTAATTATCACCTTCCCAATAATCCAGACTAATGAGATTAGGAAACATGTCAATCAGGAGTCTATTCAGTGGTCTTTTATTTTACAGACTAGAACAGGAAGTGGTCTTGTTGTAATATAGACTTTGACAGAAAGATTAGCTTGTTTTATTATCTGCCACACCAATTTATTTTCTCCATACTCAGATATTTTGCAGTATAAATTTACTGTAGGAACTGATCAATATTATGTTGTGAAGAGAGGGCTGTGAGGAAAAGTCAAATCTGACTATAGTCACTCTCCAAAACTGTGTGAACCAAGGTACAGACTTTCCCATTTGAATTTTTAATGCTAGTTCAGCACAACTTCTTTAGATTAGAAGAAGAATCAGCACATTAAATGGGTTATCAGACTTATATAAGACTTTTAAATTAAGAGGCTTACATGTGTGTATACGTGCTACTTTGCACGATCCAAGGTTATCTCACAGACTTTGGAATCAAACTGATGGTGGGGTAGGCCGTAGGGGGAGTTTTAAGTAGGGCATTTATGTATTGAGCTTTGAGTAGGCGTGTGTATCGGCATGTAGGCACACTGTTACGTGGTGGTCAGTTATTTATTAGCTTGATAGAGCAGGAAAATTGTACCGTTATTTATTCTATTTATAGATTTTTTTCTGCAGCGTGTGTTAGTACAGCAACGGAATTTGAATGTATGATTCATGCGTTGCTATTTTTCAAATTAGTGTCACATTTTCTTTCACCTGCCCTCATATTCATTGTGGAGTCTTTGAAAATATGTTCTGAAGAAAAATAATCATATTCTTATAAGTATTAAGATGTTTCCTAGTGTGTTTCTATGTGACTTTTGTTAAATCATCCTTTGAAAAAAATACAATTAATGAATTATGGTAATTTATACAGTAAAAACTGTCCACTTGGGACTGATAGAATCTGGTCTACATTGACAGGTGGTCACTATAGACATGATTCAATGGGAAAATCATCTAAGGGAACATCGAAAAGTGGTCACATTGGGCAACGTGGTCCTTGTGTAGAGGTGGTCACTTGTACTTAAAGTTGTAGTAGTTGTACAGGTTTGACTGCTTCAAGATAGTTTCCTGTTGTTACTGTTATCCATTTGACTTCCATTTACGCAGAATCACATATCCTGCTACTGTTACATCAGCCCCGAGTTTATTTGCATGTCACAGAATTCCCAGAAAAGTCTCAACAAAAGAACATCCGCTTTTTCACACCTGAAATTAGGATGATGCAAACAGGAACTTGTTTTACATGAGCTCACACAGGATCAGCAAATCACACCACTATGGGGGCACATAAGGGGGCGGGGCCTGGGCGATGATGCAATAGCTGACCAAGTTGTTTTTCAGCCAAGACTAGTCCATTTTCTTGAGGGGTTGTAACCTTGTAAATGTTCCTATTTCATCTACAAAAAGAACTTTACAACATGGATATCAATAAATTGTAGCATGTTTATACCTTTTTTGTTCTTGTGTTTGTTTCGCTTTGTGTTAAGAAAGCAGGTTTTTAATTCTGTGCCTCTCCGTAGGAATGGTACGGCCTGCTCATTTGAATATCGGCTCCTGTCTTGGCTTGGGCTTGCATCACACTAGGTTCAGCTGGTGGGGTGATTGATAGCATGTGGGACAGAGGTAGACCTTGTTTTTCACCAGCGCTGGTCACAAGCTGATCATTCTTCCACTGCCAAGCCACTGGTAACACCCTGTGCCATTTGCTGGGAGAGAGAAAGTGTTGTTCAGGCAGTCCTGTTCTTGTGTGAATAGCAGGAGGCTTGTTTGCGGTTTTGAACGATGGGTTCATTTTCGGTCTGCGTCCACATTGACCGCCAGCGATACCCGGCGATACAGACGGGCATGAAGTCTTGTCGGAACGAGTACCAACAGTACGAACTTCAGTGGCCGCTAGAAGATATAGATGGTGAGGGTCACAGTTGTTTTTTTATGCAGGTGTATTGTCCAGTTTCTTTCTGAGTCTGACTTTTTATGGCAGTTGCAAATGAATGGACGTAGGGCTTTATTCGATTGTTAACGTTAATTCTTTTGAAGCCAATTCTCTTGTCAATTGTCAAGTGTTTCTGGAACTCAGTATCATGCAAAAAATGTAATTTCGTTTGAATCAAAAATGGATTTTTAAAGATTGTTAAGTGTTTCACCTGGTGTTAGTTCTTAGTTTTTCGTCAGTCTTTATTTTTTAGGATAGTTGAGAGAAAACACAAATTTGAACAGGAACTAAGGAAAAGGCAAAGATAAAATGAAATCATGGTGCTTTGAGTTTGTGAATATCAAATATAAACTTGTATCTCCTTCCTGTACTAGTGTTTGCCTCAGCTTTGGGCCGCCTGACCACTGTGGTCACTTTTTGGTCAATCAAACCTCCTTCCTAATAGTTATAGATTGACCACCTGTGTAAAAAAAACAGCTATGCTTAAATCCCTTGAATGGTCATACATTGTAAACAGGTTGGACTGTACATTACATGTACGTCCTACTTGTTTTCCTGTAAAGCTTGCTTCATTTTTTTTGGGGGGGGGGGGAAGACGGGACAGGTTATACATGCATGCACTGTTCAGTACATCATCATCATTGGTCGGCTGCTACTAGTATGCAGGCGACTGTAAGTTTCCAGTTCTTTACATAGGCTCCGAGTAAGTTTCCAGTTCTTAACATAGGCTCCGAGTAAGTTTCCAGTTCTTAACATAGGCTCCGAGTAAGTTTCCAGTTCTTTACATAGGCTCCGAGTAAGTTTCCAGTTCTTAACATAGGCTCCGAGTAAGTTTCCAGTTCTTTACATAGTTCAGTACATAGGCTACATTTTACGGGTCATCTGTTCAGTTAATAAGGTCATGACTGGGCAGGTTGTATGTGCAAGTAGGTCAGTGCACATTTCCTGACCACAGTACATGCACTGGTCATGAGTATGTGCACTGGTAAGTACATGTGCTCTGGCCACCCTGCTAAAGCCGGCGTCACAATTCATGCGAGCGTCGGCCGAATTTATAGATCGCTCGTAGCTCGCCGAATGTCAAAATCGCCCGAGCGTCGACCGTATTTTCCAATAAGAATCTCGTGTGACGTCCGTCGAACACTAAAAACTACAAATCCCCCATGAGATGGTACCATCTCTTGGACATGGACGAAGTCAGAATCGACTAACCTGGTAAAAGGCCAATATTTGGATCAACTTTGATTTCTAAAAATCGCCCGAAGCCCGCGTAATGGACAGGACGTCGGCCGTACTTCGGCCGAAAATGCCCATTTGAAGCTCGCCAGCACGTCGGCCGAGCTGAATTCCTTATTTGTGACGGGGGCTTAAGGACATCTCTTCTGTCAACAACTGAATAAGGTGACATGAGGGTGGGCAGGACGTGGGATGGTCACCCCGCTTTGCTTATATGGAGGTGGGATGGCCGCCCCTGTTGCCATATATGGAGGTGTTTTTCCCAGCCAGTGTCACAGACAGGTTGTTTTTCTCTCAGTAACAGAACATGTTTTAAACATTAGGTTAGATAATTCATGTTTTCCAAACTAGCACAGAAGCGTTACTAAGATGTTTACAATGTAGAACTGGTGTTTTACAAAAGAAATGAGTGTTAAACTCTACTTTCTTCTGCTTGTGGAGTGAGCTTTCTCGTTTAGATTTTAGATATCATTGACATGAAGCGTAACAATCATAAGTTGTGGCAAATGATATCTTGGCGCAGTTTAACTTGTTTCGAACACAAATTAATTCGGACTCACAAAGTTTGGAACGGAACTTTCAGTCGTGCAAGCAAATTCGAACTTTTTTCCGTACATGTCACAGTCACATTACTGACACATGGAGTGAGCTGAATTCTTTGCTTCACATGGTTTTAGTTTTACAGGGAAAAAAAGACTATTGAAAATTGGTATTTTAAAGAAGTCTATTGTGAATAGAAATATAAAACATTGTCAGTGGAACATTACAAAAAAATGATGTCAAGCTCAAAGAATGTTAACAGCTGCAAAAGTCAGTGAACTGAAAATGTGACCTTTGTCACTTTGGTCAATATGTCATTGTACATGTAGACCATTCGTCATGGAAATTTACTGTCGATGCCATAACTGGATTTAGGTTACCTAGGGACAAGTTTGTCTGACATTGATTTTGTGTGTTCTAGCCATATTTGTTTGCAGTTGGCACTGTGGATTTCAGGAATACAGAAATATGTGTCCTTTAATTTTAGTTGAAAGTGATTCAGGACAGTTTGCAGGACTTAACTCCGTCATAAGGGAGTCAGACGCGGTGTTCTAAGTTCGTGGTTCAAATAGCCATAATAATGCAGTGCAATACAGAACACATGCTTGCGGTGTGACGAGAGGTCAATGCCAAAACCATAAACTCAAAATCATGATTTATAAAGTATTCCTTGTCAAGGACATCATCAGATGCCAACTCAGGGGCTAGGATCTTAGGTTACACACCATTCGTCCCTGTCCTTACAGTATTACACTCAGACACCGCTTCGGCGCAGTCAGTTTTTAGGCCATAGGACAATGTCAGTTTAGTCACTCATCCAAATGTTATCCTAGGTCATTCACCTACACAGAATGTCAGTGTCCTCCAAATTTGAAATGTCATCCTCTTATTTGTCGACACTAATGTTATGGAAATGTCGTCCTAAATCACATGTTCTTGAATGTTCTGGTAGAGAATATTATAAGGTTATCAAAGTGTGATTGCGCATAATGATAGTAGCACTCTGGTAGAGCACCAGTAGATATTCTTGGCAAAAATGTATGTATGTTTGAACCAGACAGACCGTGTGCCATTTACTGTGCCAAAGGAGTGGCTATTTATATTGTCAAAAGAAAACTGTAGCTGGCAGCTTGATTGCCAAATTGGTCACTTTGTCATCTTGTGGGACCAACTCTGAATAACAAGTCAATAGAGCTAAAATGTCTTTTATCGTTTTGAGGTTTAGGGAGTAGTAACCATAATCCAGACAGGTACTCTTAGATTGCCACATTTAAAAAAATGGATCAACAAAAAAGGTAGTGTTCCTCATGATCAAGAATGTCTTGAACACCTAGAAAAGTTTTAGATTCACTGTATTACCATTTTTAAAACCGGCTAATAATGTATTAAATGTACTGGTATTTGTATCATAGTTTTATTATACAATAAAACTTCCAATTGACTATAAATATGTTTCTTCCCTTCCCAGTGGTGGGGAGGTCACTGCGAAAACCCATGAAAATGAATGTACGGTTTGATTATATCTACCTCGACAAACTTGCAATTGACTGAATATATGTATCTTCCTGTCCCAGTTGGAGACTTTGACAAGATCTGGCAGGAGCACTGCGAGGACGAACAGTCGCTGAGCGAGTACGCCTGCGCCATGCGCCTCCTGGCCGTCGACCACTGGAAGAAGACCACCCCGAGCGACCACGACCGCATCGAGTGGTGCCGGAGGACGTGCTACGAGTTCTTTCGCGGCGGAGGGCTGCTGAAGTGTCTGGAGAAGGACGACAGGAGAAGACAGCACACGCTAGGGGGCGCTACTAACGGGGAAAACTGCGAAACGGAGAGGAAAAGGATGAAAACGGCCGACTACAACACAATGTAAGTGTGGAGCGAAACCTTATTTGCTATTTGCACTTTTTCTATCATGGGCATATTGGGCAATCTCTCCACCGCAAAATCATGACACTACGAATATGCATTTCATTGTATTACCCAGCTGCGCTACCAACAGAAATTGAGTCCCAATGAAAATTGATCACTTTAAAGTACCTTCTTTTAATAAGAATTAGTATTTTCTGTGAAAGATTTGAAAAGACCTTCCAAGGCATCCTAGTTTACTCCTTGTGTAGAAAGAATATTCTTTCTAAGTAACCACCTGCTGAGAAGAAAATCGGGGTGGAATATAGAAATTCAGAAAGTAAATAGATTGCATGATATTTTTTTCAACCAGTAGCCATCTACTAAGATTAGTAAGAAAAACATATTTTTTTTAAAAGCTGAAGATTGAAGGAAACATACATAACCACCTGTCAAGAACAAATCCTCTGTGGTTCATCACGTACTGTGAATCTTAAAATTGAAGTGGTTTTATTTCTCCACTGCAAGTCATGACTTTGCAAATATGTGTCTCTATTGTATTACTACCGTAAAATCCCTATTTACGTACACACTTTTAAAACTTTTCAAGTTGCAAGCAGGTGCTCCCGGCCGACACCAAAGTCGGGGTGCGTACCTTAGGAGGGGTTCATCCTCTGAAAAATCGGATATCAGCATGAGAGTATGGTACATCTTCATCCAAATGAAGTGTGGAATGCTACCACACAATCAATCAATCAGTAATAAAGAATAAATAATACATATATTTAAATTGTTTGATATTTTCTACCCAGAAACATTTTCTCAGTAACCCTTTAAGTCGGTAAACATCATCGGAAGGATGATCATGTCAACCTCTTAACCATCCACCGAAATGCTGGAGAGGGGGTGCGTACATTAGGAGGGTTTTTCCCTGAGTCAGGCCCACAATCGTCCCCAAATCGGGGGTGCGTACGTTAGGAGGGGTGCGTACGTAAATAGGAATTTTACGGTACTGTGCTACAGAATCGTTTCACCCGCAAACTTTAAATGCCCCCTAAAAAACTCCTTTTCCATCATACCAGGAAATTTAGTCGTTGTGAAAATAAATGAAGTTACGGTACGAAAATGAAGCACTACCACTATACATGGCCCGCTGTTGCCAGGCAGATTCTGCATCTCATTAAGTCCACCAGGCCGCTGTTTTCACTTTCCCTCGATTCCCTGGTAAACAGGAAACATCAGTGGAGAGTCGGCCTCTGGTGTCCATCACAGCTGGCGCTTTTACCCTGCAAACAACCTCACAACAATTTTACATTGGATTCAAACACTGGCCATGAATTTAAATCAGGTTTTACATCTTCTCAGTCTGACAGAGACTCGTTTTCTACAGATCTTAATCATTTTCGTAATGCACGCGTGATACAAGTGTAAATTAGTTGTCACAGAGACTAGCTACTCTCGTGGTGAAGGGATGGGAAGGACAAGGAGGCATTTTGGTGTTTTCAGATGACAAATTGACAAAGAATATAAGAAAGTTTTCACATCTTTCAACCAAAGAGGTTTAATTAAAAAGGCTCTCATTTTTAAATTTTTTAAAGGATTTGAAAGCAGAAGCACAGTATAAAATTTAAAGGATGTCCCTGTAGCTCAATTGGTAGCGGCTTCGCAGTTGAGCCTCCTGTTTCCAATTAGTTGGATCCGGGAGACCCTGGATCGAATCCCGGGAAGGGTATCCTTGTCGGAGCTGCACCGTCTTTCGGAAGAGACGAAAAATTGGGGTCCCGTGTTCAAGGAGGTGCCTCGAGTGCGTTACAACAGCCTCATTACTCACATGGGTACCTACTGGCTGAAATAATACAACCTGGTGAATAATAAAATTAATGCATTGTGGTTTCGAATCCCATATACTGTAGATGCAGAAATTTTTGAAGTGGATTAATGTTTGTGGCTTTCATGCATGGTTACCACTTCATCACAAACTTAAATTAAAAAACATAGATAAAATTCTTGTTTTGTCCTCTGCCCTCCTGCCCCTTTGCTTCAACCGCAAACTAAAAACCACTGCAAACACTACCATCGCCAATAATGAACAGTTTCTCCCTACCGTGAGATTAACTTTCTGTGAAGTTAAAAAGCAGTTACAGTATCTTATCACAAGCTGGTGGTTCTTTTGCGTTAATGGGTAATTTATTCAGAAGGGAGCCCTAGCAACTGTGGCTATTTATAGCCTATCTGCGGAGAGACATTACCCGCATGTATAATGATGGGTTCAGCAATTCGACAACATGCTTACGTTCTGAGCAGTGTTGAATATTTATGAAGCAGTCACCTCTTGACATCTTGCCCTTATGGTGAAGTCAGTGGGCAATTGATTATCATTTATGTAACTGGACAAGACATTTATTTTCACAATGACTTAATTGTGTTACAAGTGGTTGAAACAATTCTTCAGTTCAGTAGTAATGCATTGCACAACATTTGTACTAGTACTAGCTACAGTCAAAACTGCCCAAGAAGACCAGTCATGGGGCCGATGATATCTGGTCTATGTGGACAGGTGATCACTTTAGACAGGATTCTTCAGGCATGTGTCAATCACAATTGGGAAAATTATCTAAGGGGCCACCAAAATGTCACCGTGGCAAAGGTGGTCTTTATGTAGACGTGGACACATGTACAGGTTTAACTGTAGTTGAAAACGCATCATATTGCACCTCAATCGAAGGTGACTTCAAACAAAAAAACATACGTTAACACTTTGCCGTTCCCGTTCCCTACAGAAGACTTCCCTTCACCAGTAAGATCCGTCTCCTGGATGTGGGCAGCTGCTACAACCCCTTCATGGAGTTTGAGGACTTTCTCGCCATCGGGATCGACATCGTCCCTGCTGTAGAGGTACGCTATCACACTGTGATATCGGTTGTAGGTCTTGTCAACTCTCATGATTCCACCGGGTACCCTAAAACTGGCAAATTAACAAAAAGAACGGTGTTATATCTGAATATCTGAAGTGTGCATACCTCATGGATTACTGATGCTACATTAGTATTGCATTGGTGGCGTTGTTACTTAAATGAGGCCGTCTTTAGCCTGAGTGTCATCCTGTTTCAGTTCCAGGCTCTACCTTCACCAAAAGGTAGAGCCTGGAACTGAAACAGGATGACACTCAGGCTAGCCGTCTTAGCATTACCTGGCAGAATTGTGGCAATGAGAGTTGATAGGTTTTAGGTAGGTTGTATTATCCATAGCCCTTCCTTTATTTTTGCTAGGTCTTTGTAGCTTTGAAATTTTTAATTTTCTGCAATTACATTGTACATTAGTATGGAAAGGAAAACATATGATTCTGAGGAAAGCATGCTCATTTTTGACCAAAACTTTGTGTAACTTTTCTGTAAATGATGGAGACATTTGAATGCTAACTGTTATATTCTTTCCTTAATTCCAGAGTGTTTACAAGTGTGACTTCCTCAACCTGCAAGTCCAGGAGCCTCTACAACTTGCGCCCGACACGATAGACACTTTTCTCCGAGGGAGCTTACGCAGCCCGCTGGAAAGAGTACCTCGCGAAATCTTCCACGTGGTCGTGTTCTCCCTCCTACTGTCGTACTTTCCCTCGCCTTACCAGCGCTGGATATGCTGTCAGAAGGCCCACGAACTCCTCGCGTTGAACGGACTCCTGTTGATAATAACGCCGGACTCGAGCCACCAAGGACGTAACGCGGCGATGATCAAGAGCTGGAGGAAAGCGATCGAATCCATGGGGTTCCAGAGGTGGCGGTACGGCAAGGACAGGCACCTGCACCTCATGGCGTTCAGGAAAGTGTCGCGGGACACGAGAAACAATCTCCTGACCAACGACGCCACGCCCGACATGTTGTACATACCGCAGGACTTCAATGAGTTTGAGGAAGAGAGCGTGTTCACGGAAGATTTCACGCGCTCGGAGAGCGAGGAGAGACTATTGCTCGAAGGTTTCGGGGCGTTACCGGATGGGATGGACGAGCTTGATTTCAGTTAGGGTGACGTCTGTATTTTGTATGGTGATATTCAGAGTTAACCCATTCCACTGTCATGTGCCATTTTAACCCTGTAACTCCTAAGCTGGCCTTTTGGCACCAAAGTTGTATTATCCAGACACAGGCCACTTCAGTTGAATTGTTTGGTTCACAGAGTTTAAAGTCAAAACCCCAAAAGTCTGAGAATTGAGAAATTAAATTCTGTGCAACTTTAGTTGTGCTCTGAGAACAAAACTACTGAGAAATACAAACAAGAAGTGAATATATTTAAAGACCATAGCCAGTATCTATATGTGGAATAATATCATGTGTATTGATATTTACTACCCAGTATATGCAATATTCGTCTATGTACCTTACAGCATTTAACCCCCAAAATTGGTAAAACTAAAAAGTAAAAGAGAGGGCAAAAGATGACAAGTTATTTGAAATCAAGGTTTTCAGATACAAAGGAATTGGAATTTTCCTATCGTTTTGTCTATATGCATTTTGTTATATATTGTGTTGTCTATGTATATTTTGCAATACATGTGGTACAGTGTATATGTATATGATACTTATGCTGTTGTGATATTTTGTATACTTATTAGAGCATAGAGTATTGAATACTGCCCAAAGCATTTAATTTAATATTTGTTTATTTCAGTGCAGCTAGTTTTTCTACCTCTCAGTTTGATGAGTGAAAATTATCAAAACCATAAATGTTAAATTCTTATGGCAAATTGTTAACTTTGATATTCTGAAAATCTCATATCAAAACTAACCACTGATTCTATATGGCATATTTCTTAAACATTGACCATATCTTTCAGTTTTGCTTACTGGTAGCTGTAACAAAGCTCAAAATGTGGGCCGACTGTTTCAAATGTTTTTGCAACTTCCATTTAAAAAGTTCTCGAGTCAGGAGAGTCGTAATACTGTGAAGGAAAAGGCAAGAGTATATGTAACATCAACTCTCTTAATTCTGCTTGGTACTCTAAGACAGCCGCATTAAGAAATGGTGAGTTTAAAGACATCTACTAGATGCAGCATCAGTAATCCCTGAGGTGTGCACACTTCAGATATCTAGGTGTTCAAGACATTCTTGAGATCTAAGGCCTCGATAACACCTATGATATGACGGTCTAAGGGTACCTGGTTGAATTATGAGAGTTGACGCTAGACATATCCAGGCAAGAGCATGGGAAGTTTTAGCTGTATTTTATCAGGTTGTCACATCAGGAAGCTTGAAAAGAGTTCCTATGTGATATGTGTTGGCTGGAGTAGAAGTAATCTCCAAGCAGATGTAAGGATCTGGCTCAGTGTTTTGTGCGTGTTTTTGCGATACCAGATCTGGTGAAGAGTTAAAAAAAAAGGTTCACTACTAGAAAGACGAGCTGCAGATGTTGCAAAACTAGGCTTAACCTTTAGCACACTGAAGTACATGTAGCCCAGTTTGGCACTCAATTCCTTATTGGTTACAGAGTAAGGCAGCATGGAGAAGTTTAAACACTGGACTGAGTCAGCTCCTTACATCTGCTTGGAGATTAAGTCTAATAGCAGAAGAAGAATAGAGTGTGTCTAAGTTGAGAAGGACAGAGAGATGAGACCAAAACAATGCTGAGCTTTTTAAATGGAGTTGCACAATTAAATCAACATGTTCTTGGTTCGGATGCATTTTTCGCTGTTAGAATTCTTGGTGATCTGTGAAGTCATTCAAATTTGACTCTTTCTATAGCTGGTAGCCAAATATGTTACACATTCTACAATGTCACATTGTTGCTACACAATGAAAATGTAACATGGACTAATGATTCTGCTGAGTACGCTGAGACCACATTGAAAGAATGTTGAGTTAAAAGAAATCTGCTAATGCAAAATCAGTAATCCCTGAGGTATGCACACTTCGGATATCCAGGGTTTAAGACATTCTTGAGAAGGCTTTGATAACACCTTTTGTTTTTTAAATGTGGTAGTCTCAGGGTATACCTGGTGGAGTTATAAAAGTTGATGTTACCTCAATCGTAATGTAGTATTTTGGAGCTTAGCAGCTTTAGCGTTAAGCTTTGCATTTTGAAATCATCTGAATATATAAATTACACTCACTGTTCCATTTGTCATTCAATGCAGAAGAAACACCGGAATAAAAAAGTAAACCTGCTATACGTATCTGGTCCTCATTTTCGCATTATTCACTGTTTCAGAAACTTTTGTTGGGGGTAAGACTAAGGGATATGCTTTGAGGGTAGACAAAATTGAACAAATGCAGTTTAGGACGCAGCGACGCCGCCAGCGTGCCGCGGGTTAAGTGAGAGGGGGGCTTTAGGGGGGCAATATATAAGGATATATAATCCCACCCTCAACAGAGAAGGAGTCAAAGTGTCTGGTACTTGGGATCTAGCGTTCCCACCCTCATGGGCAGGCAACATTAGCTCCTGTACTCAACAACAGTTCAATGCCCTAGTTGCTTCACTAGCATCAACCTTTTCTCGACTCTAAATCTTTTTCCTATTGGACTATTCAAAATTGTCTTCACTTCATTCGTTGTTTATTTTCACGGATTCAATTTCTTGTCTGTCTTCAAGTGACATCCACAAAGAAACACACAACTGATTAGAACCACCTCATGTGTAAGGTAAAAAATCAATGGCACGGTTCTGTATGCAGTACCAATGCACCCCGCTGGTGGAGCTGCTGAAATGCCCTAAATTCCTCCGGCATGTTGTGAGCCCAATATTGTTGATCGCCATCTCCGTGCCGTAGTAGTGATACCGCAGCGCCCTGCCTCGTGTGTCCTCGCTGAACGGATAGAAGCCGTACAAGTGGACCTGGTCGCAGATGGTGGCAGCCAGGGTGTACATGTGGACACCGGTGGACGGACGAAGCTGGCGGATTTTAAACCCAGCTTTTGTCCAAATTCTGTAACATATTTAGTTTTAATACTCATAGTGCATTTAACACCTTTTTCATGGAGACAAAAAAACCTTACAGAAGTATTACAATGAGAATTGTAGATAAAAACATTTCGACGGTTTCAATACCCCAATAGCCAACATCAAGACAATCCATTCATACCCTCTAGAGTTATCGTGTTGACACAAAGACCATGAAACAGACACGCACTCGAACTTTTATGGTTGTAAAAAGGGAAACTCACTTTTGCATGAGGTTGTTGATTCCCGCCGGTGGAAAAGCAGTCTTCATCGGCAGTTTATGTTGGAGAACAGCCCGTATGATAACCCTCACGTACTTCTCTCCAGACGGAGACGTTAAAGCGGGTACGTACAAGATCTGGTCACCAACTTGCTTCAGACGCCGCAACAACCGATCGTAATCTTTCTGTGTTTTGTTGTGCCATTGTCCGAATTCATGTGAGACCACCGACGGGTTCATAGTAGTGAAGTTCGCCTTGGAGCCAACATCTTTCTCATAACCTTCGATTTGAGGCAGGTTACACCGTATGACGAAGTCAGTGGAGTCGATTTCTTGACCACAGCTACTGTTCAGCAGAAGGCCAGAGTTTCCTACGACTGCACATGTGTTAAAATGGCGGTTCTTCAGAGGTGATTCGTTTGGGATCCACTTCAAGAAGTCGTAGGTGACTTTGAATGAGGCCGACTTCTTGCTCCGAATTGCAGATCCATATTTTATACGTTGTCCAATCCGCAGGCTGGATTTCTTCAGCGTCAGGTGTTTTTCTGGGTTGTAAAACTTGAGTATATGTTGTCTGGAAGTAGAACCGATAATTATTGAATTGCAATTAAGCAATACATGCGAGAAAATATAAATATTGCACGAAGGCGTGAGATCCTCTAACTCTTAGCACTTACCTCATATTCTGCGCCTCTGTACTGTTGAAACACCAATGAGGTTCTGATTCATTTCCTGTCGCACGTGTTGAATTCAAAGTGCCTGTCTCTGGCTTGGCAGCTTTCTTCCGCTTCACGATTCGCTTAACGACTTTGATTTCCTTCTTCAGTTGAGCTCCAGGTGGGGTCTTTTTACTCTCGTTTTTTGCCGCAGTGATCCCAGGTCCCGATAGTTGCAGAGAAGTATGATCTGTGGAATCGTCGTTAACGCTTCCTGTGGTACTGGGTCGTTTAGAAGGCGCTGCCACGAGTTCTTTGATGAGATTTTTTGCTGTATGCTTTTCGACACTGTAATAGAATTGGTGATTAAGGATGATTATGAACAATCACTTGCTATCACATGGTCTAGAACTGTAGATGACATTCATTTTATTTGCAGGGGAATGACTTCGATATTCGATTATAGGTGACAATGGTTGACTTAAGGCCATCGGTTCGAATCCCCTCGGATGGGACATAAAGCCAGCTAGGGGTGAAGTCAAAATTCAGACACCCTACTTTTCAAAAATCATAAGGAAAATTTGCCACCTCAGGTGCATGAGGTGGTACCGATATGTAGAATTATGGGGTCTGGCCCTAGCCTGAGTGCCAGCCTTTTTAGCTTCCGTACGCTACCCAAGCTCCGGCAGCGGAGCTTGGGTAGTGCAGCGGAGCTAGGGTAGCGGACGGAAGCTAAAAAGGCTGGCACTCAGGCTAGTCTGGCCCATGGGCTAGTATTTTAAGAACAACGCCTACAGCGGGAAACTGAGTACGTGCTATTCTCCAGCGTAGTGCTCACTGCATCCATGCGTCCAAGTAAGATTTTACTATGGTCAATATTGACTGAAGGAGACTAATCATGCGTCCACTCCGAGCGCGTTGTTGCCACGCAAGACACCCGATATTTTGCTACCAATGCCAACCTTTTCAGAGGACGTAACATTGTACACAGGTACCGGGGCAAAAGACTCGTTACGGTAAGGATCCGGTGACAATGAAGCGCGCGAGTTCACCTGTCAACAAAGAAACGGTTGAGGTGTAGGTGACCAAATGCATGTTATTTTAAGTCTTTGTAGACTTCAAAACGTTTTCTATCATTGTGTAAGTCCTTTGGTTACTTTCCCTGGCCGTTATGTGTTTCCACTGCGTTTTCATCCATGCAAAATAACGTTGATACAAAGGAGCACAAATGGAGGAACGTGGAGGTCGATGGAAGAAAAACAAAACGTTTCAACTGGCTAGCTACCTCACATTATGGATGATTACCAACCATTTCGTTGGTAGAAAGACACAAACGATGCAGAATTTGCTGCAGAAAGAAAAGGGAAGGACAAAGTGTCAGAGATCATGCACACATTCACGATAACACCCACATACCTTTGAGGCGTGTCGTGAAAGTCACCGGTTGACTTCTTCAGGTGTGGTGTTGGGCGTGGACTTGTGGACATTAGTCCGCGCCAGCTAATGTACAACATGACCAAGTTAAACACAAACAGAAGCACCATTCCTCCCCGAAACATTCTTGGTCCGCAACACTTCTTTAAACGCATAATGAACTGTTTCCTCTGTACAGGTCTTCTCCGTTTGCGTGATGTCCCTGTTGAACATGTTCTGCAGATTATTGAACCAAAACGGCAATGACCCGATATATCCCCCACCCACCCAGCTTTTGTTCTCTGTTCACCTGTTAGGTTCAAGGGAGCGTCTCAAAATCCATACGTCTTTCAAAAAAAAGTTCTGAAGCCTGCTCAAACCTCCGTGGCTCGCGCGTTGTTCACTCATATCGGGAAATGATGCCCGATCGACTTATGCTTCGGTCCCAATCGCACCGATGCCCGTCGGGCCACGGGGTGTAGTCCCGGCCGGGCCCGAAGCCACAAATTTGTCCTGGTGGACTGCCGGGTACTGGGGGACGGGGTGTACCTCCCGGTGCACATACGATTAGCTCACTGCGTCTATTTCTTACCGGGTCCCGCGTTCAATTTAAGCCTGAGTTGGATTGAATCGGGTTCCCAGTCGGGCCCAAAAATAGCCCTGCAGTCGCAGGGTGTCCCAAGCCACGTAGGGGTCATGCCCGAAAGTTCCAAGAAACAGCCCATGATCGAACTATCCGGTGGGGCCCGCCCCTTTTTCCAATTGGGACCTAAGCATTAGCGGGATGTGTTTGATTTTCCAATTTGTTATTGAGTCTTTAGACTGTTATGTCCTCCTTGGAAACGGAGGTATAGTTTGTCTGTCTGTCTGTCTGTTTGTTTGTGTTGGTGTGTGTCCGTAGTTTTCCCGGGTCCAAAGTTGTTCCCGCAGGCTGAGCTGGCCGCAGGTCCACAGGAAATAAATGTTGCTGTTGATGATGAAGTAGGGAACCTGAGGATTGCATGTGAGTCCTCTTCCTGTTGTAGCGACCGCTATCATCTTATTGATCATTCTGTCGCTAGAAGAGATAGAAAGCGGAGCAAGTAATGGAATCTGTATCTGTATTTATATTGCCGGTAAAACCGCCGTTCGGCGCAACACGCCAGCTTCGTAAAATACGAAATGGACATCGTTATGTCAAATATTGTTAAGAAATTTACCAAACCTTCCGGAGATATAACATCTTTAATTTTTGGAATCTGTATTCAAGATAATGTAAGAAAAAGGGCACATTCAGGGTGTCATATCTCATCCCAGGTTATAGCAACTCACCCCACGCAGAAACCAGACATGTCAACTGAAAGTCTGATGTTAACAACATTTTCTGTTGACTTCTACTGACACTTCATCTAACATTGAAGATGTCGTGTGGCGTAATGGCAGAGTGTTCGCCTCGATCAGAACTAAGTGGTCTCGGGTTCGAGTCCTGTCATGTCACCAATCTTGTGCCCTTGGGAAAGGCACTTTACACGACTTTCCTCACTCCACCCAGGTGTGAATGGGTTCCTAACTTCGGTTAGGGAAGGTCGTATTGAGGTCAATGGCGCCGAATGGCTGCCGCCCATACCCTTGCAAAATGCAAGTGTGGAAAAAATATGTCGCAATATGTATTATGTGAACCCTGTAAAACTCTGCATCAATTCAGCAATCAACAAGAAATGCTGCCATTGCATGGGTGATTTCTGACGAATAAAACCATTATTATTATTATTATTATCATTATTGGGCAGGAGAGCTCGGCATTTGACTGTCTGGTTGTTCTTACATTACAGTACATCACTGTGCTGTATGTGTAAAAAAAGTCGAGATACACTTTTAAAAATCGAAAAGCAAATCATCAAAAATGTCAATTGCATGGTTCTGTGTGCAGTACCACAGCACCCCGCTGGTGGAGCTGCTGAAAGACCCTAAACTCCTCCGGCATGTTGTGAGTCACATTGTTGATCATCTCAGTCTTCGTGTCGTAGTAGTGATACCGCAGCGCCCTGCCTCGTGTAGCCTTCGTGAACGGATAGAAGCCGTACAAGTGGATCTGGTCGCAGATGGTGGCAGCCAGGGTGTACATGTGAACACCGGTGGACGGACGGAGCGCAAGGATCTTGAACCCAGCTTTTGTCCAAATTCTGTAGAATATTTAATTTGAATACCTTGGTTTGAATACTAATCATGTGTCTAACCACTTGCATGATGATTTCGATTCAAATAACAGATCGATGACAAATTTTTAAATGAAAAATCTAAAACAATATTGCAATGAGAATCGGTTGAGATGACATCTCTACTTTTGTAACACTTATCCTACAACAGCCCAACACTAGTCGATGCTCTATCATCTTTTGTAGGTAATAAAGGGACTCACTTTTTCATAAGGTTGTTGATTCCCGCCGGTGGAAAAGCAGTCTTCATCTGCAGTTTGTGTTTGAAAAGAATCTGTATGATAACCCTCGCGTACTCCTCTCCAAAGGGAGACGTTAAAACGGGCACATACAAGATCTGGTCGCCAACTTGTTTCAGACGCCGCAACAACCGATCGTAGTCATCCTTTGTTTTGTTGCGCCATTGTCCAAAGTCATGCGAGACCACCGACGGGTTCATAGTTGTGAAGTTCGCTTTGGAGCCGACATCTTTCTCGTAACCTTCGATTTGAGGCAGGTTACACCGTATGACGAAGTCCATGGAGTCGATTTCTTGACCACAGTTACTGTTCAGCAGAATCCCAGAGTTCCCTACGACTGCACATGTGTTAAAATGGCGGTCCTTCAGAGGTGATTCGTTTGGTATCCACTTCAAGAAGTCGTAGGTGACTTTGAATGAGGCCGACTTCTTGCTCCGAATTGCAGATCCATATTTTATACGTTGTCCAATTCGCAGGCTGGATTTCTTCAGCGTCAGGTTTGTTTCCGGGTTGTAAAACTTGAGTATATGTTGTCTGGAAGAAGAAACGATAATCATTGAATTGCAATTAAGCAAAATATGCGAGAAAATATAAATATTTCACGAAGGCGTGAGATCCTCGAACTCTTAGTACTTACCTCATATTCTGCGCCTCTGTGCTGTTGAAACACCAATGAGGTTCTGATTCATTTCCTGTTGCACGTGTTGAATTCAAAGTGCCTGTCTCTGGCTTGGCAGCTTTCTTCCGCTTCACGACTCGTTTAACGACTTTGATTTTCTCCTTAAGTTGAGCTCGAGGTGGGGTCTTTTTACTCTCGTTTTCTGACGTAGTGATCCCAGGTCCCGATAGTTGCAGAGAAGTATGATCTGTTGAATCGTCGTTGACGCTTCCTATGGTACTGGGTCGTTTAGAAGGCGCTGCCACGAGTTCTTTGATGAGATTTTTTGCTGTATGCTTTTCGACACTGTAATAGAATTGGTGATTAATGATGATTAAGAACAATTCACTTGCTATCACATGGTCTAGAACTCTAGATTATATTCATTTTGTTTGCGGAGGAATGACTTCGATATTCGATTATGAAGGTGACAATGGTTGACTTAAATGGGTTCGAATCCCCTTGGACATAAAGCCAGCCAGGGGTCAAGTCAAAATTCAGACACCCTACTTTTCAAAAATCATAAGGAAAATTTGCCACCTTAGGTGGTACCGATATGTAGAATTATGGGGTCTGGCCCATGGGCTAGTATTTAAAGAACAACGCCTACAACGGGAAACTGGGCACGTGCTATTCTCTAGCGCAGTGCTCACTGCATCCATGCGTCCAAGTAGGATTTTACTATGGTCAATATTGACTGAAGGAGACTAATCATGCGTCCACCGTCTCCGCGTTGTTGCCACGCAAGACACCCGATATTTTGCTACCAATGCCAACCTTTTCAGAGGACGTAACATTGTACTCAGGTACCGGGGCAGTGGCGTTGGCAAAATAAGTTTTATAACTTGAGTGCAGCGCCACTTTGTCTTTGTCTCGGTTGTCTTTGAAAAAAAAAAAAGGTACCGGGGCAAAAGTTATGTTTCGTTAAGGATCCGGTTACAATGAAGCGCGCGTGTTCACCTGTCAACAAAGAAATGTTTGAGGTGTAGGTGACCAAATGCATTTTATTTTAAGTCCTTATAGACTTCAAAACGTTTTCTATCATTGTGTAAGTCCTTTGGGTACTTTCCCTGGCCGTCATGTGTTTCCACTGCGTTTTCATCCATGCAAAATAACGTTGATACAAACGAGCACAAATGGAGGAACGTGGAGGTCAATGGAAGAAAAACAAAACGTTTCAACTGGCTAGCTACCTCACATTAAGAGATGTAAGACAATATCAAAGCAGGATATTTTTAAATACTTGATGTCATGCACAAATATTTACGTAATGGACGAAATATGTAATTACGTCGCCATGTGTTTTAAAAACAGAGAAGAAGCTTTACGGTAGTACATTGGTGTTTAGTCACTGACTATATCATACGTTATTGTTATCATTTCATTCCCTTAAGTACCCCATGCCTCCTGTGCATTTATCCCCCTGGGGAATGAACATGCAATAAATATTATTACTAAGGATAATTGCAAACAATTTCGTGGAAAGAAACAAAGAAACGACACAGGACAACGTGTCAGAGATCGTGCACACATTCACGATAACACCCATGGCCACATACCTTTGAGGCGTGTCGTGAAAGTCACCGGTTGACTTCTTCAGGTGTGGTGTTGGGCGTGGACTTGTGGACATTAGTTCGCGCCACCTAATGTACAACATGACCAAGTTAAACACAAACAGAAGCACCATTCCTCCCCGGAACATTCTTTGTCCGCAACACTTCTTAAAACTCATGATGGACTATTTCCTCTGTACAGGTCTTCTCCGTTTGCGTGATGTCCCTGTTTAACATGTTTCGACTATTGAACCAAAACGGCCATGATCCATATCCCCCACCCACCCAGCCTTTGTTCTCTGTTCACCTGTTAGGTTCAAGGGAGCGTCTCAACATTCATACGTCTTTCACAAAAAAGATCAGAAGCCTGCTCAAACCTCCGTGGCTTGCGCGTTGTTCACTCATATCGGGAAATGATGCCCGACTTATGCTTCGGTCCCAATCGCGCCGGTGCCCGTCGGGCCGCGGGATGTAGTCCCGGCCGGGCCCGAAGCCACAAATTTGTCCCGGTGGACTGCCAGGCAGTACGGGGGGGACGGAGTGTACCTCCCGGTGCACATACGATTACCTTACTGCGTCTATTTCTTACCGGGTCCCGCGTTCAATTTAAGCCTGAGTTAAATTGATTCGGGTTCCCGGTCGGGCCCAGAAATAGCGCTGCAGTCGCAGGGTGTCCCAAGGCCACGTAGGGGTCACGCCCGAAAGTTCCAAGAAACAGCCCATGATCGAACTATCCGGCGGGGCCCCTTTTTCCATTTGGAACCGAAGCATTAGGGGGATGTGTTTGATTTTCCAATCTGTTATTGAGTCTTTAGACTGTTATGTCCTTCGTGAAAACGGAGGTATAGTTTTAAGTCTGTCTGTTTGTTTGTTTGTTTGTTTGTTTGTGTTGGTGTGTGTCCGTAGTTTTCCCGGGTCCAAAGTTGTTCCCAGGCTATGTTAGCCCTGCATGGTCCCAATTTGTTCCCGCAGGCTGAGCTGACCGCAGGTCCACAGGAAATTAATGTTGCTGTTGATGATGAAGTAAGGAACCTGAGGATTGCATGTGAGTGGCATGGAGAAAGTAATGGAATCTGTATCTATATCTATATAGCCGGTAACACACCAGCTTCATAAAATACGAAATGGACATCGTTGTGTCAAATATTGTTAAGAATTTTCCAAAACCTTCGCGGAGATATAACATCTTTAATTCTTGGAATCTGTATTCAAGATAATGTAAGAAAAAGAGCAAATTCAGGAAGTCAAATCTCATCCCAGGTTATAGCAGCTCACCCCACACAGACACCTGACATGTAAACTGTTCAGAAAGTCTTACTTTAACATTTTCTGTTGACCTCTACTGACACTTCATCTAACATTGGACAGGAGAGCATTTGACTGTCCGGTTGTTCTTATATTACAGTATATCACTGTGATGTATGTGTAGGTGTAAAATAGTCGAGATACACTTTTAACAATCGAAAAGCAAATCATCAAAAATATCAATGGCATGGTTCTGTGTGCAGTACCACTGCACCCCGCTGGTGGAGCTGCTGAAAAACCCTAAACTCCTCCGGCATGTTGTGAGTCCTATTGTTGATCATCTCAGTCTCCGTGTCGTAGTAGTGATACCGCAACGCCCTGCCTCGTGTGTCCTCGCTGAACGGATAGAAGCCGTACAAGTGGATCTGGTCGCAGATGGTGGCAGCCAGGGTGTACATGTGAACACCGGTGGACGGACGGAGCGCAAGGATCTTGAACCCAGCTTTTGTCCAAATTCTGTAGAATATTTAGTTTGAATACCTTGGTTTGAATACTAATCATGAATTCAACTACTCCCATGATGATTTCGATTCAAATTACAGATCGATGACAACATTTTGAATAAAGAATTTAAAACAATATTGCAATGAGAATCTCTACTTATGTAACATTTATCCTACAACATGTTCTATCGTCTAGTTTCTTTTGTAGGTAAAAAGGGAAACTCACTTTTTCATAAGGTTGTTGATTCCCGCCGGTGGAAAAGCAGTCTTCATCGGCAGTTTGTGTTTGAAAAGAATCTGTATGATAACCCTCGCGTCCTCCTCTCCAAAGGGGGACGTTAATACGGGCACATACAAGATCTGGTCGCCAACTTGTCTCAAACGCCGCAACAACCGATCGTAGTCATCCTTTGTTTTGTTGAGCCATTGTCCAAAGTCATGCGAGACCACCGACGGGTTCATAGTAGTCAAGTTCGCCTTGGAGCCGACATCTTTCTCGTAACCTTCGATTTGAGGCAGGTTACACTGTATGACGAAGTCCATGGAGTCGATTTCTTGACCACAGGTACTGTTCAGCAGAAGACCAGAGTTTCCTACGACTGCACATGTTTTGAAATGAAAATCCTTCAAATGTGATTCGTTCGGGACTAACTTCAAGAAGTCATCGCTAACGTTGAATAGATTCAACTTCTTGCTACCGAGTGCAAATTCATATTTCAAACGTTGTCCAATCCGCAGGCTGGATTTCTTCAGCGTCAGGTTTTTTTCCTGGTTGTAAAACTTGAGTATATGTTGTCTGGAAGTAGAAAAGATTGTATTCATGCATCAGCCAGTTCCAAAAGTCAAGACAAACAGCAAGCAAGGCCAGGCTTGTTGTCGTTGCTGCAATGGTCAGACTTACGGCCATGGCAGGAGGTAGAGTTCAGAGGTGGTAGAACTAGTCGTTTATCAGACATGCCAGGTCGTGGGGTCAATGAGAAGTGACTACTGATTCGCGGAGGAGGTATTGGTCTTAGTCTGTCTTGTTTTTGTTTTCGCAGTTATATATTTCACCTCACGTTCACCAGGGACCACGGATAATGGATCACAGTTAAGACATACGAGAAAATATAAATATTTAACAAAGGCGTGAGATCTTCGAACTCTTAGTACTTACCTCATATTCTGCACCTCTGTACTGTTGAAACACCAATGAGGTTCTGATTCATTTCTTGTTGCACGTGTTGAATTCAAAGTGCCTGTCTCTGGCTTGGCAGCTTTCTTCCGCTTCACGACTCGCTTAACGACTTTGATAACTTTTATTTTCTTCTTCAGTTGAGCTCGAGGTGGGGTCTTTTTACTCTCGTTTTTTGACGTAGTGATCCCAGGTCCCGATAGTTGCAGAGAAGTATGATCTGTGGAATCGTCGTTGACGCTTCCTATGGTACTGGGTCGTTTAGAAGGCGCTGCCACGAGTTCTTTGATGAGATTTTTTGCTGTATGCTTTTCGACACTGTAATAGAATTGGTGATTAAGGATGATTAAGAAAGGTACAATTCACTTGCTATCATATGGTCTAGAAGTCTAGATTATATTCATTTTGTTTGCAGGGGAATGACTTCGATCTTCGATTATCAAGGTGACAATGGTTGACTTAAAAGCCATGGGTTCGAATCTCCTCGGATGAGACGTAAAGCCAGCCAGGGGTCAAGTCAAAATTCAGACACCCTACTTTTCAAAAATCATAAGGAAAATTTGCCACCTCAGATGGTACCGATATGTAAAATTATGGGGTCTGGCCCATGGGCAACGCCTACAACGGGAAACTGAGCACGTGCTATTCTCCAGCGCAGTGCTCACTGCATCCATGCGTCCAAGTAAGATTTTACTATGGTCAATATTGACTGAAGGAGGCATATGTAATCATGCGTCCACTCCGCGTTGTTGCCACGCAAGACACCCGATATTTTGCTACCAAATGCAATGCCAACCTTTTCAGAGGACGTAACATTGTACAAAGGTACCGGGGCAAAAGACTTGTTTCGTTAAGGATCCGGTTACAATGAAGCGCGCGAGTTCACCTGTCAACATAGAAACGTTTGAGGTGTAGGTGACCACATGCATGTTATTTTAAGTCCTTGTAGACTTCAAAACGTTTTCTATCATTGTGTAAGTCCTTTGGTTAATTTCCCTGGCCGTTATGTGTTTCAACTACGTTTTCATCCATGCAAAATAACGTTGATACAAACGAGCACGAATGGAGGAACGTGGAGGTCAATGGAAGAAAAACAAAACGTTTCAACTGGCTAGCTACCTCACATTAAGAGATGTAAGACAATATCAAAGCAGGATATTTTTAGATACTTGATGTCATGCACAAATATTTACGTAATGGACGAAATATGTAATTATGTCGCCATGTGTTTTAAAAACAGAGAAGAAGCTTTACGGTAGTACATTGGTGTTTAGTACTGTATCATACGTTATTGTTATCATTTCATTCCCTTAATTACCCCAAGCCTCCTGTGCATTTATCCCCCTGGGGAATGAACATGCAATAAATATTATTACTAAGGATAATTGCAAACCATTTCGTGGAAAGAAACAAAGAAACGACGCAGGACAACGTGTCAGAGATCGTGCACACATTCACGATAACACCCACATACCTTTGAGGCGTGTCCTGAAAGTCACCGGCTGACTTCTTCCGGTGTGGTTTTGGGCGTGGACGTGTGGACATTAGTTCGCGCCAGCTAATGTACAACATGACCAAGTTAAACACAAACAGAAGCACCATTCCTCCCCGGAACATTCTTGGTCCGCAACACTTCTTAAACCTCATGATGGACTGTTTCCTCTGCACAGGTTTTCTCCGTTTGCGTGATGTTCCTGTTTAACATGTTTCGACTATTGAACCAAAACGGCCATGACCCATATCCCCCACCCACCCAGCCTTTGTTCTCTGTTCACCTGTTAGGTTCAAGGGAGCGTCTCAACATTCATACGTCTTTTACAGAAAAGTTCAGAAGCCTGCTCAAACCTCCGTGGCTCGCGCGTTGTTTACTCATATCGGGAAATGATGCCCGACTTATGCTTCGGTCCCAATCGCACCGATGCCCGTCGGGCCGCGGGGTGTAGTCCCGGCCGGGCCCGAAGCCACGAATTTGTCCTGGTGGATTGCCGGGTACGGGGGGACGGGGTTTTCCTCACGGTGCACATACGATTAGCTCGATATGATACGTCCCGCGTTCAATTTAAGCCTGAGATTGATTCGGATTCCCGGCCGGGCCCAAAAATAGCCCGGCAGTCGCAGGGTGTCCCAAGGCCACGTAGGGGTCACGCCCGAAAGTTCCAAGAAACAACCCATGATCGAACTATCCGGCAGGGCTCGTCCCTTTTTCCAATTGGGGCCGAAAATCTTTAGACTGTTATGTCCTCCTTGAAAACGGAGGTATAGTTTTCTGTCTGTCTGTCTGTCTGTCTGTCTGTTTGTTTGTGTTGGTGTGTGTCCGTAGTTTTCCCGGGTCCAAAGTTGTTCCCAGGCTGTGTTGGCTCTGGTACCAATTCGTTCCCGCAGGCTTAGCAGGCCGCAGGTCTACAGGAATAAATGATAACTTAATTGCAAGTTCATGCCCAAATGCTAATTGCAGACAAGCAGGTACATAGATACATGGAAATCGAAATAGTTATCTAGTCTACTGTGAAACTTCTATGTTAACTATGGTTGACTATGATTGGGTTTGACTTCTTTAACAATAAATGTTGCTGTTGATGATGAAGTAAGGAACCCGAGGATGGCATGTGAGTGGAGCAAGTAATGGAAAATATGAAATGGACCGTAGTCGTTTATTTATGTATTGTCAAATGTCACAGGACACTACACTGACTTTCGAGGCAGCACAGCTAATGTTTGAGAGTCAAATATTGTCAAGAAATTTACAAAACCTTCGCGGAGATATTACATCTTTAATTTTTTTGCATCTGCATTCAACATAATGTAAGAAAAAAGAGCAAATTCAGGGTGTCATAATCTCATCCCAGGTTATAGCAGCTCACCCCACACAGAGACCTGACATGTAAACTGTTCAGAAAGTCTTACTTTAACATTTTCTGTTGACCTCTACTGACACTTCATCTAACATTGGGCAGGAGAGCATTTGACTGTCTGGTTGTTCTTACATTACAGTACGTCACTGTGATCTATGCGTAGGTGTAAAATAGTCGAGATGCACTTTTAACAATCGAAAAGCAAATCATCAAAAATATCGATGGCATGGTTCTGTATGCAGTACCACTGCACCCCGCTGGTGGAGCTGCTGAAATACCCTAAATTCCTCCGGCATGTTGTGAGTCCCATTGTTGATCATCTCAGTCTTCGTGTCGTAGTAGTGATACCGCAGCGCCCTGCCTTGTGTATCCTTCGTGAACGGATAGAAGCCGTACAAGTGGACCTGGTCGCAGATGGCGGCAGCCAGGGTGTACATGTGAACACCGGTGGACGGGCGGAGCGCAAGGATCTTGAACCCAGCTTTTGTCCAAATTCTGTAGAATATCTAGTTTGAATACCTTGGTTTGAATACTAATCATGTATTTAACCACTTGCATGATGATTTCGACTCAAAATACAGATCGATTACAATATTTTAAATGAAATTCAAAACAATATTGCAATGAGAATCGGTTGAGATGGCGTCTCTACTTTTGTAACACTTATCCCACAACAGCCCAACACTAGTCGATGCTCTATCATCTTTTGTAGGTAATAAAGGGACTCACTTTTTCATAAGGTTGTTGATTCCCGCCGGTGGAAAAGCAGTCTTCATCGGCAGATTGTGTTTGAAAAGAATCTGTATGATAACCCTCGCGTCCTCCTCTCCAAAGGGGGACGTTAATACGGGCACATACAAGATCTGGTCGCCAACTTGTTTCAGACGCCGCAACAACCGATCGTAGTCATCCTTTGTTTTGTTGCGCCATTGTCCAAAGTCATGCGAGACAACCGACGGGTTCATAGTAGTCAAGTTCGCCTTGGAGCCGACATCTTTCTCGTAACCTTCGATCTGAGGCAGGTTACACCGTATGACGAAGTCCATGGAGTCGATTTCTTGACCACAGGTACTGTTCAGCAGAATCCCAGAGTTGCCCACGACTGCACACGTGTTAAAATGGCGGTTCTTCAGAGGTGATTCGTTTGGGATCAACTTCAAAAAGTCCTCGGTGACGTTGAATGAGGTCGACTTCTTGCTACGAATTGCAGATCCATATTTTAAACGTTGCCCGATGCGTAGACTGGATTTCTTTAGCGTCAGGCGTTTTTCCTGGTTGTAAAACTTGAGTATATGTTGTCTGGAAGTAGAAAAGATTGTATTCATGCATCAGCCAGTTCCAAAAGTCAAGACAAACACCAAGGCCAGGCTTGTTGTTGTTGCTGCAATGGTCAGACTTACGGCCATGGCAGGAGGTAGAGTTCAGAGATGGCAGAACTAGTCATTTATCAGACATTACAGACTGCCAGTAATTGTAGGTATAGGTCACGGGGTCAATGCGATGTGACTACTAATTCACGGATGAGGTATTGTTTTTAGTCTGTCTTGTTTTTGTTTTCGCAGTTACATATTCCTACAAATCTATCGATAATGCATTACATTTAAGACATACGAGAAAATCTAAATATCTAACGAAGGCTTGAGATCTTCGAACTCTTAGTACTTACCTCATATTCTGCACCTCTGTACTGTTGAAAAGCCAATGCTGTTCGGACTCATTTCTTGTTGCTCGTGTTGAATTCAAAGTGCCTGTCTCTGACTTAATGCCTTCTATGACTTTTATATCATTCTTCGGGTGAGCTCGAGGTGGGTTCGTTTTACGCTCGCTTCTTGACGCAGTGATCCCAGGTCCCGATAGTAGTGCTGTCTCGTTTTGCACAGAAGCCTGACTTGTGGAATCGGCTTTGACGCTACCTGTGGTACTGGGCCGTCTTGAAGGCGCTGCCACGAGTTCTTTGATGAGATTTTTCGCTGTCTGATTTTCGACCCTGCAATGGAATTAATGATGGAATCAATGACGATAATAGTCTCCAATTCTGTGCTATGGCCAGACCAGTGCTATGGTCTCCAACACATGGGGGAAGGAGGCCGGGAAGTACGCCCCTAACGTCCTAGTACTTTTCTGAAAAACCACCGCAAGTCGGCCACGGGGTAGGCTTCCCCATACTAGTACTTTATGTGCTGAAGAGAGAAAGTATGCAAGCTGAAGGCATGGGAAGGCTCTGCAGGACAGGAACTTCTTGGCAGCCATGGTGGTTCGGGGGACAGAGGATGTGTGGCACCCGACAAAAGTCAAGTAAGTCAAGAAAAGTATAATTCCCTTACTGCTATCACATAGTCTAGATTATATAGGCATTTTGTTTGTGGAGGAATACTTTAATATCCAATCATCAATGTGACAAAGGTTGACTTAGAACCTAAAGGACATGGGTTCGAGTCCCCTCGGATGGGACGTATAGCCAGCCAGGGGTCAAGTGTTTGAGGAGAGCCACACCTCGAGCACGTTAGATAACTAGTATCTGTATCTGTATAGCCGGTATAACCGCCCTTCGGAGTAACACACCAGCTTCGTATACGTACTCCCCTTAAAGTTAAGATTTTAAATACTAGTAGCTGCATAACATCTAGTGTATCATGTCAGGATGGTGGTTATTATACTACTAGTAGTTTACCAATTCATGATTTGCGCCGCTGGCCGGTCCGCGTAGCAATCTATTGATCGTAGTGGTAGTTGCAGACAGTGGTAAATGAAGCACATGTTTTCTATCGATAAGCAAGCGAACGAGAACTCAAAAACAGAACTCAAAGGTCGATAGTCAATGTTTGTGCTAACCAACTCACATTAACAACAGACTGTAAGCTTGATGATATGTCGTTGAAAGAAAGAAAGACACGTTACATTTTGGTTCAGAAACAAATGGACGACAACGTCTCTGAGTTGAGTATACATACATGTAGAGTCAATTCCACATTACCGAGAGGGTGTTTGTTGCCTTTTGTTCTAACATTTACAAAACCTTTGTAACAATCTATGTGAGATAAGTAACTGTTAAGAACAATTTCCAACATTTATTTGATGTTCTAAATATTTTATGCTGTGTTCCAACAGGTTAAACAAATTTCCATCATTGAACACATTATTTGTATTAGTTTCTAAACTGCTGCAACATAGATTGATCATTTGTTTGAACATGTTGCAACATTCTACAAATATGATATAACTAGGTCAGTAGGCTGGGAACAGGGCAATTTACACATCCCTTCAAAGTATTGGGGATTAGGCCTAGGTGCCATGCATAGACACTTAAAGACAAAAGTGTTGCCAGTGTCCAGACGTGAAATCTAAAAATATACAGAGGCAGACAATAGAGCGTGATTAGCACCTACTTTTATGGGGGCAATAACCCAAATCTACCATTTTGAGAATGATGCAAAATGTTGGAACATGTTCCAACAGTAGAACAATCACACAGATGTTTGAAAACTGTTCTAAAGATATTTGTGCAAATACTTTCATAATATTTCCAAAATATATAGATGAGTTCAAACATGTTCAAACTTTCATTTCTAATTGTTTGAACGGGCTGGAATCATATTGACTGAAATAGTCTTTTCTCTAAAATTGTTCAAACTTATTAGCAATATCATCTGAAAACCCTCTCGGTGACATCGAATTGACTCTAGCTCCCGACCAAAGGTTTTGCCCATTCTGTCCAAATCGAATTGAGTATTTCACTTCAGTATGGGAATGCACTAAATATGATGCTCCACGCGATGAATTATTCACCTCTCTCAATTCAAGTACTTCAGATTTTAAGACACTCAACGCCACAGATAGATTTGTCTATATACATGTATTTAGATGCAACAGCTCATACAGTGTTAAAATAGGCAAATATATAAAATATTGTTTTGTTAGTAGAAAAAATAATGATACTCAAAATTAGCCCAATTTGAATCATGTAAAACCTAAGATAGTCATTTTGTTGTAGTGAATAGTTTTATTCCAAATTTATGTCTTGTTCTATGTTTACTGTTGTTGCCATACTTTGTACCTGCCACAATAGTCGCGCAATAAAGTTCCTCTTCATGTGATATAAGACCCACATACCGTTGAGGCGTGCCATGGAAGTCAGTGGTTGACGTCATCAGGTGAAATCGTGGTTCTACCTGCTCGCAACAGTTTATGTACAACATAACCAAGGTCAACACAACTAGAAGCACGATTCCTCCCCGGAGCATTCTAGGTCTGCTGCTCTTCTTCTCTGAACGCATGGTGAAATGTTTCCTCCACACAGAACGATGCTGAAACATGACTCCCCAGTCTGCGCAACTTCCCTGTCATGACATAACAATGAATTTGCAGACTATTGAACGGGAACCAGATATGACCCGACCCGACTCACCTAGTGTTCTCTGTTAAACTGTTTGACTAAAGGGGCTGTGTCAACATTCACACGCCTTTCATCAAGTTCAGTAGCCTATTGATGCCTTCGTGACACGGGACGTATTGTTGACTCACATCGGTGTTGCTCGGCTTATTTAGACCGTTGTTGACGCCGTAAAAACGTAGGTACAGTTTTCAGTCCGCCGTTTGTTTGTTTGTCATTTTGTTTGTTGTTGTTGGTATGTGGGCTAGCTTTAAAGAACGGTTGCAGACAGATGCGCAAAGGCTAGGTGTGATAGGCCGTTCAGTGTAATATAACCAGCTGCTGTCGCGCCGCGTGCCTGCGAAGCTGGTGTGTTACGCCGAAGGGCGGTTATACCGGCTATATAGATACGGATAGATACGGATGTATCCGTAGTTATCTTGGGTCCAAATTTCTTCATGCACGCAGGAAATGAAAGTTGCTGAAGTCAGGAACCCGAAGTTGGAATGGAGGAATATCAACCATATCATGGTGCATGGAATGTGCGAAATGGACATGGAAATTTATAAAATCTCTATTTTTTTTTTAAAGATATGACATCTTTAATTTTTGGAATCTGTAGTCAACATGATGTAAAAAAAGTTACACCTTCAGGGTGACATAATCGCATCCGCGAACGTTTCATGCATAGCAACTCATTCCACATAGCAACCGGCCATGTCAAGAGTCCAGAAGAAAGTCTAATCCTAACATCTTATGTACGGCGGAACAGAAATACATGACAATGATGACAAAGACATGAATGTACAACCTGAGGCTCATAATGACACAAGACTTGAAGTGCCACTTAGAAGTTACTAAATGACACTTAACTTCTTAGTAAAACTTCGAATTCATCTAACATTGGGCAGAAGAACTCGACATCTGACAGTCCAGATATTCCTACATTATAGTACATTCCTGTGCTGCACATGTATGTGTAGATGCAAAATAGTCGAGATAAACTTTTAAAAACCGGAAAGCAAATCTATGCACTTGCTCCCAAAAATCAATGGCATGGTTCTGTGTGCAGTACCACTGCACCCCGCTGGTGGAGCTGCTGAAATACCCTAAACTCCTCCGGCATGTTGTGAGTCACATTGTTGATCATCTCAGTCTCCGTGTCGTAGTAGTGATACCGCAGCGCCCTGCCTCGTGTGTCCTCGCTGAACGGATAGAAGCCGTACAAGTGGATCTGGTCGCAGATGGTGGCGGCCAGGGTGTACATGTGGACACCGGTGGACGGACGGAGAATATCAAACCCAGCGTCTGTCCAAATTCTGCAACATATTCAGTTTAGATACTCATAATGCATTTTGACTGATATGCATGTTCCATAACTTACATTCGCTTGTGGATACATGTATTAGTAATCCAATAAATTGAAGAATAAGCTCTTAAATCAAGTTATATCACTGGATTACAATATGTATCAATATTACAATATATATCAATGTTATTACGTTGATAATGATAATACCAATAATCTATAATACATATAGTAATATCGTATTGTGATACAGTGCTATATAGATTGAATTAAAATCTTATTCATTATTTGAACTATTTCCGTCATTTTCATATTGATGCTTATTTGGTATTCTTTCTAATGCACTGAAGTTCCTTTGCACCTTTGTTTTATATTTTGTAATATCATTTTACTATGATTGATTTACGTATGCCCGAAGTACCCAAACAAGGTGATATATGGTTATTGGGTAAATAAAAAAAACAAGCGGAAGGAAAACTCACGATTTCACGAGGTTGTTGATTCCCGCCGGTGGAAAGGCAGTCTTTACTGGCAGTTTTCGCTGGAGAACAATCTGTGAAATAACCCTCACGTCCCTCTCTCCATTCGGGGACGTTAACGCGGGTACGTACAAGATCTGGTCGCCAACTTGTTTCAGACGCCCCAACAACCGATTGTAGTCTCTCCCGAAGTTCTGCGGGACCACCGACGGGTTCATAGTAGTGACGTTCGCCTTGGAGCCGACATCTTTCTCATAACCTTCGATTTGAGGCAGGTTACACCGTATGACGAAGTCCATGGAGTCGATTTCTTGACCACAGGTACTGTTTAGTACAACCCCAGAGTTCCCTACGACTGCACATGTGTTAAAATGGCGGTTCTTCAGAGGTGATTCGTTTGGGATCAACTTCATGATGGCTTTGGTGACTGTGACCTTGTTGGATAAACTTATTTCATATTTCAGACGTCGCCCAATCTGTAGAGTGGACTTGGTAAGCGTCAGGTTTGTTTCCGGGTTGTAAAACTTAAGTATATGTTGCCTGGAAGTAAAAGAAGATACCATTCAGCCAGTCACCAAGAGTCACGACAGACAGCAAGACATTTGTTAGAAAACTATGTTCATCGTTGGGAACTTGCTTCAATCAATGTGAAGTACAAGTCGTTCAAGCAGAGATATACACTATAGACATATAGTACAATATGAAATAACTTGGCTTCTGTGTTTGATATGTACGGTTTAAGCACGCTTACCACTTGCCATAAGCCCCTGTCACACTTGTGGGTATATACAAGTGCGCGTGAGTTCCGCATTAACATTTTTGGGGTTTAAGTAAAGTTTGCGGGAAGGAAGTTGTTTTCTACTTTGACCCACCATAGCGCGGTCTAGTTCAAACTAAAGAAACGACTTCTTCGGTTGCAAACTTAACCTAAACCAAAAACATGTTAACACGCAAGCCATGTGGGCTTGTATATACGCAGAAGTGTGACAGGGGCTATAGATTAAAATGTTGCTATATTTTTCACGCCAAGACTTAGTCTGGGTGCCATCCTTTGTTGTTTATTTGAGGTCCTATGGTTACAACTTGTTGGTTAGCGGTGAGTAAGGCAGCCACGGAAAATCCACATGGGATGGCAACAAGACTGGTCAAGAGTGTCTTTAATAATTTTGTCTTCCGTTTTGTACAATCCAAGGCTCGTTACCTGATATTCTGCACCTCGGTACTGTTGAAGCACCTTTTACACCTGTTCTTTGGCGCAGCGATCCCAGGTCCCGATAGTTGTGCTGTCTGGCGTAATTCTCCTGTAAGTGCTACATTTCTAGACAAGATAGAGAAATGCACATTGAACAATTTTCATATAATGTTACCATGTAATTACTATATAATGAAAAAAACTCTGTAAATTCTTGTTTTAAAAATACATGTTTTAAGAAGAGAGTAGCATTTAGATAGACAAAACAGATAATGCAAAGCATATTTTCTTATTGTACTCTTAGTATCTAACGTAATACATTTAGCCCCAAATGGGTATGGCTATGCTTCATTGTCACTTAAAGTTACGTTTTTCCAGTAGAGACTTATAGAGTTTTATGGTCGGATGGTGGTTATACTAGTTGACAATTCAGATTCACACAGATTTGTGACTGTAGTTTCATGTAGAACGCTATTGATCTCGTAGTTGTAAAGATACGACGAGAGCAAATTGAGAAGGTGCTATTCTCCAGCGTACACGTAACTGTATACCATGCGCATTCATTCGCAAGACACCTGATATTTTCCCACCAGCGGCAGCCTTTCAGAGGTCGTCACGAAAAAAAAATGTTACCGGGCCTAAACGTACAGAATTACGATTGTAATGCTGGTGACCTTATGATGACCAAATTCATGTCATTTTGAAGACATTCTCTATCCATTGGATGATTTCCTGACCGTTATGTGTTATTACTATGTTTTTATTTATACAAAATAACGTTACAACAGACGAGCACAATCACATAACCGTAAAGAGCAACTGAAGGAAAACTGCACCAGTATCAAGTACCTAGGCACCTCACATTAAGGATAGATTCTATTAAAGTCATTTCGCCGTGCAAGAAAGATACGATACATTTTGTTGCAGAAGACAAAACATGGGAAGGACAACACGTCAGAGATCATACACACGTTCAAGATAACACCCACATACCTGTCATGGGGATCACCGGTTGACTTCTTCAGGTGAAATCGCGGTTCTGCGTACGTGGACAGTTTGTGCCAACTCATGTACAACATAACCAAGTCAAACACGAACAGAAGCACAATTCCTCCCCTGAACATTCTAGGTCTGTTGCACGTCTCCTCTAAACGCATGATGAAATGTTTTCTCCAAACAGGCAGCTGCTAGTCTCGACCAGGCTGACTACGCCGGCTACAGAGGATATTTGCCAGGAGAGTTTGGCCACCATAGGCTTTCATTTGCAGGCCCCTCGAGGGGGAAATGTTAACCTTCATGTGGACTGGCTCTCTTGCCTATTTATCGAATTCTACTATCCATACCACTGTAGGAAGGCCTGGTGGACGCTAGGTAGCTGCCCAAACATGACATCCCCGTCCGCGTGCTGCCCCGGCTATAGTTTGCAGACTATTGAACCAGAACCCGATATGACCGACCAGACCAGAGCGTTAACCCGATATGACCCGACGTGGGTACTGTTCGCTGTTTATCCATAGCCACCTTATGCTAGGATCACATTTCCTAACCGGGACCCGGCCGGGCTGTTTGCGGAAACGAAAAATCAAAGTGTATGTCAATAAATTTGCACAGGCTATGCTCTTGAATAATTTTGGGTACGTTTTGTGTTTTTGTTGTCTTTTATATCATACTTTTCGTTCCCAAAGACTGCCCGGCCGGGCCCCGGATTTGAAATGTGACCCTAGCATTAGCAGGCTCTACGAGTTGGGATTTTTTTCTGACGGGCAATCAGCTCTACTGCACTCGGTTCCTTGAGGCCCGTCCACAAGAGTGCAGTGTAAACTGAGTGCAATAGATCAAGATCTAATATGCCATCAGAAAAAAAAAAGTCCGATTAGTAGAGCCTGATAAGGAGGCTACTTTACCCGTTAGATTTAGGGGAGCGTCGCAACAGTCGTACGCCATTCACAAACAAGTTCAGTAGCCTGCTCATACCTCCTTGACCCGCGTTGTTTACTCATATCGAGAAATGTTGCCCGGCTTAGGGGGGCTGTTTTTGCTTTTCCCATCTGCTAGTGAGTCTTTAGACTGTTAATTCTTCTGTAAAAACGAAGGTATAGTTTTCTGTCTGTTTGTGTTGTGTCCGTAGCTTTCCCGGGTCCAAAGTTTCTCCCTGCAGGCTAATCATGAGTTGGCCCGGTCGGTCCGAATGTGTTCCGCGGGCATGCAGCAAAATGATTTTGCTGTTGATGAAGTCAGGAACCCGAGGATGGTTTTATTTTGTCAAGGAGCTTAAATACAGTCTTTAACCTGCTTGATTTTGTCAAGAAACTTATGAAAACTTTCAAATATTTCCCAAAGGTATGTGATCTTCGATTTTTACAAATCTGTGTTGAAGATGATTTATAAAAAGGCAAGTCACAGTTCAGGGTGTCATAATCTCATCCATGAACACTCCAGGTCATAACAACCCACCCCACACAGTAGCCGATATATATATTGTGTCAAAAATGATAAATTTAAACATTTTCTAAACGGCGGCTGAGGATTACGATACCTCGAGTTTTCAAAAAGAGTACCAACATTTCACCCTATAACGTGAGGCTCGTGTACATTTGTTGGGTGATCAGGCAAGGAAAGTTGACCTTTACATCAGTATTACTTCCGGGTCATAGCACTGTGCTTCCTGTCCTCACAAAAGCGGTCAGCTTTGAGTTTGGCTTCGTCCTTAGAGAAGGAGACACAGTTCATTATTGTGTCGTGAATTCTAGTGATTCAACAGGCGACTGTGTTATCATAATCAACTATCTTCCAGGTAAGAAGCTGACCTCTATATGCATTCAATGGTTTGGAAAACAAGGATAGAGAAGAAAATATGCAATATACGCCGAGAATACAGGAGCTGACGATATGGTTAACAGGGGGAGGGTCAGTGTGGTTATTTTGGATTTTGTTGAAGTGGTAAAAATCATAGATACGCCCAAGCCCTGACACTTCCCGCCAAATTCTCACATGTGGATTCCATCCGGCCATGAAGCCAGACGGGGAGAGTGGGAGGGACACGCGACGGTTCACTAACTGTTGCCATCATTTAGCTCCCTCACCGTCTTTATCTTCAACATTGAAGGCAGATCACTATTTCCTTATTTATAAGTGTTTGTATATATGGTTTCTCATTAGTCTCAGTGAATTGTTATACTGATAATCGCAAATATACAGATGTAACCGGCTCCTTACTGGGCGCCCAGTACGGAACCCGTGGAGAAAATGTCGCCGATACTCGGCCCCCAGTACGGAAGGAAGTTCCGTACAAGAAGTCCAGTACGGAACGGCTTTATTCCAGTACCGAAGCTCCGTCAGCACTGGACGTCCAGAACTGAATTTGTTTCGGTACTCGGGTTCCAGTACGAATTTGCGTTCCGGCTAGGTCAACGGTCATTCGGTACTGGTTACCCAGTGCGGAGGTCATTCAGCACTGGATAACCGAGTGCCAATTTACGGATGTAACGGGTTCCGTACTGGATTTACCAGTAAATAGTGACTCTTCAGTACTGGAAGCCGAGACCTCAAATTATTTCGGAACTGGGCGTCCTGTACTCACGTTCTATTAGTACTATTTTAACCTCCTTGGTACTGGCAAGGATGATCCATTGTTTGGACCGACTGGACAGTTTTGGATTTTATATATAATAGTTGTCTGTACATTTGAATAATAATAACTTTATTGCAAGTTCATGCCCGAAGGCTAATTGCTGAAAAACAAGTACATGGAAATACATGGGAATCTAAAAAGTTATATAGTCTACTGTGAAAGTTCTAAGTTTACTAAGGTTGACTAAGCCCTGAAAATAACGTTAGACGCTCGTTAGAGTCTCAGCACTCGGTTTCCAGTCCTGACAGGAGGGTTCCCAGTACTGAAGCTGCCCAGTACAGGAAGTCCAGTACTGAGAAAGTCTCAGTACTGGAGCTCCTGTTCTGACCACCACTTCCGTACTGGTTGTCCAGTACTGACAAAGGAGGCAGTTACATTTGTATATTTGCCTGATAATCTGCTTTCATATTTGACATGCCCATGCTTGTGGAATCCTGACGCAGAGCGCAGAAATTTAACTGCCAGGTTCCTCCCCAGCTTCTTTACTGTCTGGTGTTCTTTAGCCCCCCCCCCCCCCCCCCCCCTCATAACTTCCAAACGGTATGGTGTATCATCACTAAATTTGCAGAGAGTGATGTGCATGCAAAGTTTTATGATTTCGGCAATTTTGGTACTGTTATGATGCGATTTGACGTAATTAATTTATGACTTCATTAATGTCATTTTATTGGCTAAAGCCGTCTAAATAGAAAATTCCCGTAATACCTGATGGTATTAACCGATCATTTAACAAAAAAGGGTATTTCTTTGATATTGAAGTGTGACAAGACTTCTGTTGCCAATGGTAACTGCGTTGACGTCAAAATGCCTTCAGCTTATGATCCCTTGGGATCCGCCATTTTGGATAGGCGATCTTACATTTTTAGAAATACAATTTTTGCTACTTACGACCCTAAAACACAATAGGAATAGACTCGAAACGTTGATTTGAATGTCTTTTGTTGAAAACATAGCAGGTATGGACGAATTTGAAGGGGAAAAGCCTGTTAATGCCTAAACTAAAGATGCTGTTCGCCATCTTGGATTTTGGCCGATCACGTCATCAAATTAGCATGATTTATGAATATTTAACCATGAAAGTTACATTAGATTACACAGGATCTTAAAAATGTAGGAAAACGTGGTAGAGCAAAAAAGCCTTGAAATCTCATTGTTTAAACCAAAATTAGTGAATTTTGTCAAATATGCCTGTCAGAAGCCCGTTGCCATGGCAACACAAAAGATGATAAACTTACACCATACAGAATTGTTGCCAACTAAATTCTAGGAAAAGTCACCAAGTTTGGTAGTCTTAGCACACATAATTCAGGAGGTATAGGACGTCAAATTTGGCACCTTTAGCCCCCCATGCTACAGTATTGGATAAAATGTTAGCAGTGGTTTTAAGTTCGCGGTGAAACGGTCACCGCAAACATAAAACCACCGCAAAATTTTTGCATTTACAGTATTGTTGACATGGCGACAACAGGCAGCACACAAGGTTTGGATGACGTCAGGGGAGGAGTAGCAGGGGGTTCTGCCGACAGAGTTTCCACCTGGCAAGGAGAAAGACGTGAGGAGTCTGGGGAGGAGTCCAGTAGGAGAGACAAAGGTGTGAGGGTGTACAGGTGTGAGGAGTGCAGCAGGCAGTTCAGTTGTCTGGGTAATCTGAAGACTCACGTTCGTACTCACACAGGTGAGAAACCCTACAGGTGTGAGGAGTGCAGCAGGCAGTTCAGCCAGCTGTGTCATCTGAAGGCTCACATTCGCACTCACACTGGTGAGAAACCTTACATGTGCGACAAATGCAGCAGGCAGTTCATTGAGCTAGGTCATCTGAAGAGACACATCCGGACTCACACAGGGGAGAAACCCTACATTTGTGACAAATGCAGCAAACAGTTTAGTGAGCGGTATGATCTGAAGAAACATATACGTACTCACACAGAGGAAAAACCCTACATGTGTGAGAAGTGCAGCAGGCAGTTCAGTCAGCTGGGTACCCTGGAGAGACACATACAGACCCACACAGGAAAGAAACCCTACAGGTGTGAGGAGTGCAGCAGACAGTTCAGTCGGCTTGATGATCTCAAGACTCACATACGGAGTCACACAGGAGAGAAACCCTACAAATGTGACGAGTGTAGCAGGCAGTTCAGTCGGCGGAGTAATTTGAAGACACACATGCATACTCACACTGGTGAGAAACCCTACAAGTGTGAGGAGTGCAGCAGGCAGTTCAGTGAGCTGAGTAGTTTGAAGGCTCACATGCGTACTCACACTGGTGAGAAACCCTACAGGTGTGAGGAGTGCAGCAGGCAGTTCAGTCGGCTAGGTTATCTGAAGACTCACATGCGTACTCACACAGTGCAGCAGGCCGTTCAGTGAGCTGGGTCATCTGAAGGATCACAGTTTGAAGGTTGAATATGCAGCACAATAGATAGCAAGTAAACCTGATGACAACCATATGATTACAAGTTGTTAGTGGTTAAGATAAGTTTCTAGTTCTTATCGCTTCTGTTTGCGCACAGCATTCCTTCTATTTGTAGACGTAATGCCGTTGTTTAATATTTACACTTACGATACAAAACGTGGGTCTCTTCATTTTCCACTGCCTTCAAAAAAGAAGTCAAACCCAACCACAACCATAGTCAACCTTAGTTAACTTAGAAATTTCACAGTAGACTAGATAAATATTTTTGATTCCCATGTATTTCCATGTACTTGTTTGTCTGCAATTAGCCTTCGGGCATGAACTTGCAATAAAGTTATTATTAATATTGGTTAAAAATTCTAGTCTTTATTATTCCATCTGTATGACATCTAGTATGATGTAATAGTTGAGAATGTGATCGAAATGATTATGGGTATTGACATTTTTATGTTTAGTTATAATTCCTGGTGTCATTGATGGTCTGAAAATTGTGTTAACAAAATGTTACCGAGTATATAAAAATTGGTTCTGTAAGAAAGTATAACTAACACTTATTTGCCTTAGGAGTTCTCTAACAGACATATGGTAACACGTGGTAGCATTTTTTTTGTTTTTAATATAATTGTATAGTTGTTAGTTAAGGTTCGGTTAGGCTAGGAATACTCTTTTGTTTCGTTCTATGACTTGATATAACGTATACAGGCATTTGCCAGGTACTGATTATTTGAAGTATTATTTATGGTCAGTAGTGTTACAGTTTCTTAGTCGCAATGTATTAATTTGTTGAGTTTAGCCTAGTTTTCTAGTAGTTCACTAGTACTGTTAAGCGAAATAAGACAGCCAAAGTTATGAAGATAATGTTGTTTTGTTCATTGATGTGATTTTGACATATCTTGTAGAGTCTTCTGTCAGATAATGCGTGTAGTTATTGAAAGCGATGTCAGTAGTTCTACAGTTTTTTAGTGTACCATGTGTTTGTTGAGTTTTGCAACCTACTTATTGAAGAAATTCACAGTTCAGTAAAATAAAACAACAACAGACACACTTTGTGCACTGGAAACTGACAGGAAGTGAGGTCAAAGGTCGGGACGGCCACAGAATAGGTTATCAACAGTTAGCCTCCGTTGCAGTCCTTTTCCCCGCAGCGTGTTTTTTTTTTCAATTTTTTTTTGGGGGGGAGGGCGCCACGTATCTGCTTGGGATCCCGTATCCGCCGTGCCTCTGTGTCCGCTATAGACCCTGTGTCCGCTGCTGGGGAGCGGACACAGGGTCTATAGCGGACACAGAGGCACGGCGGATACGGGATCCCAAGCAGATACGTGGCGCCCTCCCCCCCAAAAAAAAATTGAAAAAAAAAACACGCTGCGGGGAAAAGGACTGCAACGGAGGCTAACCAACAGTTATCTCCTTTCCTACTATATGCATGCCTTTTGCCTTACGGGAGGGAGCCAGTGGAAAGATGCATAGACAGAATCAGCGATAAATTCACAATAATTAATAGAACAAAATAAATCACAAACATCTTGGATTTCTATGTTTACCTACGTTTCTTCTTCATCTTCTTCTCCAAACAAATAAGGTCAATAACCTGGACCAGGCGGCTGTCACCATGGTTAATGGTTCAGTAGCAGACACCCTGTGGTGTTTGATTACATAATGTGGCAGGGCAGAGTTAGAAGGACTGATTACCATGGATATATATTTGAGTAAGAATAAACGTCAATACTTTATTAGCCAGGCTGGACCATCTGAAAGTAAACATTATATATTTGTTTACAAATGTTACCTTTCTCGTTAGGCGTTACTATTTTATCAGCAATCTAAGGAGTCTGACATGGTATAGTGGATTGAAACCCGTAATCCTCTGATCCAGAAGCGCACTCCTAAAGCCTCCCTCTCACCAGACTGTCGGCGCGCTGGCGGCGTCACTGCGTCCTAAACTGGCTTGGTGTTACCCTTGACTGTATAATGGGCATATCATTCAAAACGTACGTATGACCGTATGACCAAAAAGACAACAAAACACACAGCTTGAAAATGTTAGTTTTTTATCGATGAAATTCGTTGAGTGCTTTGTCAATTCGATCGGCCGCAGTGATGCCGCTAGCGTGCCGCGGGTCCAATGAGAAAGCTATTGAATTTTAGAGCACTGACGTCATATAATACAATCATCAGGTGACAAATTTGAAACACTGACGTCATATAATTCAATTATCATGTGAGAAGGCGTCAGCACGGCATAAGTTGCAAACTGAAAAATCCCAGAACTATGACGGACTTATGTGAAACAACATGAAGTAAGAATTTGACTTTGGAATATATCAAGCATAGCATAGAAGGATTTTCAATTTTTTGTGTAGCTTTCCTTTAAAGGCAACCTAAGCAATATCAGGGCGCTGAAAGTCATATATTCAAAATCAATTTTTTTCTGATTTCTATCCATAGTAAGTTTAGATAACACTATACCATCACATATCGACCATCATGGAGCAAAAATGTGATGTCGTTGTGTTGTGGGAACTCATTGAAAAATCTGAGCACTTGGAGGCCTGCCTTCATTTCAAATCTTCCGAACATGTACGATTCTGACCGGATCCCGAGCGCATCCGAAGAAATAATCACGTGGTCATGGCTCAATGTCCTTGGGCATTGTGACGTCACGCGGCCGGAAGTTACCGAAAATTGTCGACAGAAAACGGTTACGGCTGGATTCTGGGCTGATTTTTGGGGGGACCCAATAAATAAAATACTCCTTTTGTGGCTTGCTTCTGTGCTATTTTAAACGCCCAAAGTCTGAAATAATGATGCAGATGTGCTAATATGGGGAAGCAAATGTCAATTTCAACTTCACAAAACAGAATTGTTTTCCCCAGAATATTTCAAGTTTTACCCCCTGAAATCGCTTAGGGCACCTTTAAGAACTAACTGTACCACTAGTGCACTACTGATTACAGCTGTACGTTATGGCTAGTGGTTTGCTTTGGTCGACTAATCTTCAAGCAGATGTAAGGATCCGGCTTATCCTTAGTGTTTTACGCGTATATTTGCTACATCTAATAAGTCTTTCTAATATTTAAACTCATTGCTGGCTCCTAGTACTCTCCAAGCAGGGGAGGGGTTCCGGCTGTTTTTTTACGTGTTTTAAGGCGTGTTTTTGAACCCCTCCTCTGCTTTGAGAGTAGCTCCTAGTGGATAGCCTGGGTGGCATCCTCGTTAGTTTTAGTCCGTGACCCCCACATACCCCCGCTTGTGTTGGTTAGGGGAGCCTATATGCAATAGGAGCTAGGATTGCACCCAGGCTACCTAGCGCGCGGGAGGGTAGACCCAGAAAAGCGCTCACCTCTAGAGAAAGACACAGAAATGCAGAAAAGGTCACAAAAGATCAACAAAATAACCCTGACCGACTCATCTGCTGAGAGATTACGGATCGGCTATTGTGAAATTAATTATCAATCTGCTTGAAGGCCTCATCCAGCCTCGCATAATGAGTGTCACAAGACTGCCTTGGGGCCACGGAAAACAACGCCGCAACGACAACTTTGAAACTTGTGTAGCATCGATTCGAGGCTTCATGAGTTGGCCCGATCCGAATTTGTTCCGCGGGCATGCAGCACGTTAATGTTGCTGTTGATGAAGTCAGGAACCACAGGATGGTTTTATTTTGTCAAGGAGGTTAAATACAGTCTTTAACCTCCTTGATTTTGTTAAAAAAATTATGAAAACTTTCAAATATTTCCCGAAGGTAGGAAATCTTCGATTAACAAGGGAAACTATGTCAAAGATAATTAAGAAAAAAAGGCAAATCGAGGGTGTTATAATCTCATCCATGAACACTCCAGGTCATAACAACTCACCTCACACAGTAGCCCGATGTATTTATATAAGGAAAAGTGTCCAAAAAGTCCAATTTAAACATTTTTTGTACGGCGCAGAAGAGGATTACCACACCGCGGCTTTTCAAAGAACACCGCCATTTTTATGCTGATAACAAGGCTGGTTAATGTACATTTGTTGTGTAATCATGTAAGGCGATTTGACCTAAATATCAATACTACTTCCGGGTCATACAACTGTGCTTCATGTCCACAATTTAAACATTGTCTACATGGGAAGAGGATTACGACACCGTGGGTTTCCAAAGAATACCGCCATGTAGTGTACATGTCAGCTTGGGAGTCGTTTTTCGTCCTTCAATGTTACTCATGTACAGCCGAACTTTCGAAAAAAAAACCATATGAGAGGTACAAAGATGACATACAGCAAAAAATTGCTATAGAAAGGAGATGAAGAAAGCACATGTGGCCATATAGCGACAAAGCACAAACACCCCTACACAATGGAATGGCATAGTCCACCCTCCGTGCTAAAGGCTTAGTTAAAGTACGCATGAGCAGCGGTCTCTTTCCGCCGAGACCCAGACTGAGCAACACGCGCCACTTAGCACCTCTACTAAAACCGTCTCCAAAACATACCATCTAAACTGCGAGTTTCCGACTCGGGGTGTTCACTGCTAAGTCGAGAAACACGTCACAACTGAGACAACAACAACTTTCCTGGTAATCAAGATAACTAGTCCGAGTTCGCTGTGAAGAGGATTCTAGTGATTCAACAGGCAGCTGTGTATCGACTGACTTCCAGGTGAGAAGACTTGACATGTATTTCCCACTCCTTGTTTGGTTTCTCATGAGCCCCAGTATCCCTGTGGTGTAGTGGTCTGCGCTTCTGGTACTTGCTACATCTGGTTCAAATTACTTGGATCAGAAGGCCCGGGTTCAAGCCCCGGGTTAGGACACTCCTGAACAAGAAGCGCATTGAGTCATACCAAAGACTTTATAAAAATGATACATACTTCTGAAACAGTATGGAAGTTAAACACACTCCACTGCCAGTGGACTAGCCCCATGCTGCAGTGATTGCACCACAGTGTGGCACAGGGCTACGGTTGATGATGAGCATTTGCAGAGACTTGGCTGCCATGGTTGGTTGGTTTAGATACCAGGTTAATTATTTGTTGCATGGTACACCCTTGTAGCTTGTTATCCTTTCAACATTGATAAGAAAACTATCCATGGGAATATGCAAATCCTGACCCAGATTAGAGACATTGAGTTCCTCCCAGCTATAACTGTCTGGTGTTTTTACAGCTGAAATATGAGAGAAAGAGAGGAGAGCACCCATGGAGTAAAATAAAGGGGTGTGAATAAGATTTTTATTTGCAAGTTCTTGCCCGACGCCTAATTGCAGCATGAAACAATGCATAGAAAAAATATACAGACAGTGCAAGCTTAACAATGGTGACAAGTGGACAACTGACTATTCTCAGAATGGCTACGGAATACAATCTAAGCTTTTTCGGTTGGACTTTTTTTGAAGCAGTGGAAGACGAAGTGACCCACTTTTTCTACAGTGAGCGGGTTTTGAGAGGTTATCGGGGTTCTAATTTTCTTCTCGTCAGTAAACATGCAATAAGGAAAACATGATTACTTTAGCCTTCGTTGATTGTAGACAATTTTTCGTGCCAATGTTGCATCACTTAAAACATAGCCGACAATATTGATACAGAGGACCTCAGTTAATTCAATTGATAGATATCGTGTGCCCTGTATTTACAGACCTTTACACAAATATACCATGGCAACAGGCAGCGCACAAGGTTTGGATGACGTCAGGGGAGGAGCAGCAGGGGGTTCTGCCGACAGTGTTTCCACCTGGCAAGGAGAAAGAGGGGAGGAGTCTGGTGAGGGGTCCAGTAGGAGCTCGAGAGGCAAAGGTGTTAAGGTGTACAGGTGTGAGACGTGTAGCAAGCAGTTCCGTCATCTGACTAATCTGAAGTCTCACATGCGTACTCACACTGGTGAGAGACCCTATAGGTGTGAGGAGTGCGGTAGGCAGTTTAGTCAGCCGACGAGTCTGAAACAACACATGCGCACTCACACTGGTGAGAAACCTTACAGGTGTGATGAGTGCGGCAGGCAGTTCAGTCTTCTGGCGACTTTGAAGGTTCACATGCGTATTCACACTGGTGAGAAACCCTACAGGTGTGAGGAATGCGGCAGGCGGTTCAGCCAGCTAGGTAATATGCAGAAACACATGTATATTCACACACGTGAGGAATCTTAAAGGTGTGAGGAGTGCATCAAGCATGTACAGTATAGGCAGACATGAGTCAATAACTCCAAAAGGGAGAGACCCTACAAATATGAGAAGTGTAGCAGGTACATGTAGTTCAGTCTTCTGGGGGAATTTGAAGGTTCACAGGCGTACTCACACTGGTGAGAACCCCAACAGGTGTGAGGAGTGCAGCAGGTAGTTCAATGAGTTAGGTAATCTGAAAAAAAACCCACATGCGTACTTACACAGGCGATAAATCTTAAAGGGGTAAGGAGTGCAGCAGTCAGTTCAATCAGCTAGGTAATCTGGAATTTGAAACAAAAAACACGTACGTGCTTAAACGGTGCAGCGGGCAGTACAGTTAGCTAGGTACTAGTAATCTGAAGCGGAAACACATGCGTACTTACACAGGGGAGAAATCTCACAGATGTGAGGAGTGCAGCAGGTAGTTCAATCAGCTAGGTAATCTGGAATTCGAAAAAAAAAACACGTGCGTACTTACACGGTGCAGCAGGCAGTACAGTCAGCTAGGTAATCTGAAGCGGAAACACAGGCGTACTCACACAGGGGAGAAATCTCACAGGTGTGAGGAGTGTAGCAGGCTGTTCAATCAGCTAGGTAATCTGAAAAAAAAAACACATGCGTACTTACACAGGCGATACATCTTAAAGGTGTAAGGAGTGCAGCAGGTAGTTCAATCAGCTAGGTAATCTGAAAAAAACCCACAGGCGTACTCACTCTGGTGAGAAACCCAACAGGTTTGAGGAGTGCAGCAGGCAGTTCAATCAGCTAGGTAATCTGAAAAAAAACACATGCGTACTTACACAGGGGATACATCTTAAAGGTGTAAGGAGTGCAGCAGGTAGTTCAATCAGCTAGGTAAAAGCCACAGGCGTACTTACACAGGCGATATATATTAAAGGGATAAGGAGTGTAGCAGTCAGTTCAATCAGCTAGGTAATCTGGAATTCGAAAAAAAAAACACGTGCGTACTTACACGGTGCAGCAGGCAGTACAGTCAGCTAGGTAATCTGAAGCGGAAACACAGGCGTACTCACACAGGGGGAGAAATCTCACAGGTGTGAGGAGTGTAGCAGGTAGTTCAGTGAGCGGTAGGTGGGTCATCTGAATACTCACATGCGTGCCCACACAGTGTGAAGGTTGGATATGCAGCACACTGTAGATAGCAAGTAAACCTTGCAAATTGTTGGTGGTTAATACGTTGATGAAGGTTAGACAGTTACTCAAGCAACTGGATAAGATTTTGAAACAGTCAGACGTTTCAGACAGCATCCGCTGTCTTTCGTCAGTGAGTAAGGATAGGACTGGAGAACCTTAGGTTTTATACCAAAACTCTGAATAGATAATATATCTATTCAGAGTTATATCTATTCAGAGTTTTGGTATAAAACCTCAGGTTCTCCAGTCCTATCCTTAGTCACTGTCTTTACAGCAGATGCTGTCTGAAACGTCTGACTGTTTCAAAATGTTATACTTGAGTAACTATTTTTGTTGGTGGTGGTTAAGTTAATTTATGTAGCTCTTTTTCCGTTTTGACACAGCATTATTAAAGCTGTATGGTATCCACTGTAGACGTAATGCTCTTGCTTGAAATTAGTTAAATTCTTTATCATTCCATCTATATTACATTTGGTATGATGTAATAGTCGAGAAAATGATCGAGAAGATTATGGGTATTGACGTTTTTCCTTTTATCTTTTTATTTATAATTCCTGACATGGTTTATAGTCGGAGAATTGTGTAGAATAAACAAAATGTAACCTAGTATATAGAAATTACTTTTGTGAGAAAATCTTACTATTGTTTGACTTATGAGTTCTCTAGTAGCACGTGGATTACAATTTTTCTTTGTTACTTTAATTTCTTAGTTTAGGTTACATTAGGTTAATCAAGAATACTGTCTTGTTTTGTTCTGTGACTTGCTGATTTAACTGACAGAGGCATTCGCCAGGTAATGACTATTTGAAGTAAGGTCAGTAGTGTTGCAGTTTCTTAGTAGCAATGTATTGGTTGAGTTTAAAACCTATTTAATCAAGAAGTTTACTAAGACTACCGAAACTATGAAGAAAATGTCGTTTTGCAATGATGTGATTTTGACATATCTTCTAGAGCCTTCTGTCAGGTAATATAGTTGTTATTGAAAGTAATATAGATATAATTACTGCTTTTTGTTATTACATGTATTGTCATTTCTTACAATGTACGATGTAATTAGTTATTATTCGCATACTTCTTACAATTTGTTTTTAATTGTACTCTGGAGGTATTGGCCTTGTAAAGGATGCATCTATCCTGTTACCAACACCTCTCAGATCTCATTCTGTAAATCTTAATGAATAGATAATGTCAGTAGTATTGTAATTTTTTCGTGGTCATGTATTTCTTGAGTTTACTTAGTTATGGAAGAAGTTCACTGTTACAAGAAATAAAACAACGTAATGAATTGATAATGTCAGTAGTATTGCAATTTCTTCGTGGCCATGTACACTCAGCACAAAAAGTTTGGAAACTTAACTTTGGTCGATCATATCTCCGTTGTTTCCTGATCAATTTCAATGATTTACATATCATTGAAAAGCTTGTGTGATTTTCTTTTCTATGATACCAAACTTATTATGGTTGTAAATTAATGCAACGAGTACCTGACCTGATTATGCGAGTGGGTCACATAAAAAAGTGCCCAGATTACCCTACTTAAGTCAAACGCTCAATTCAGTATTCTTTCTTCTGCTGGTAGCATGTGGTTTGTGTACGAGAGTAATATGAAACTTGAATCAACAAAACACATTAATATGAAAGCCATGGTCATTTTTTTTAGTCTTCATCAAAAAAACAAATTGCGTAAAGGAGCCTCAGTTATGATGAAGGTGGCTTATTATTGAGTACACAAGCCATGTGCTGTCACCACAGCCCGGCACATCCTTCTCATGTTTGTCACCAGTTTTGTTACACGGTTCCTGGCCATATTTCCACAAGGAGTCGTCGCAGGCCGTATTGATCTGTTGATCATTCTTGCATGCACAGCTCGGCCAAGCTGATCAGTTATCACAGAGTCTGAGAGGTGTTCAATTGTGTTGAAATCTGGGCTGCAGGAAGGCCATCCTATCCTCTGTATTCCTGCATCCTGAAGGTGGTCTGAAATGACTCCCATTCTGTATGGGCGTGCACTATCATCTTGCAGAATGCCACTCAGTCTTATATTGCAGAGGTAAGAATCTAGGAAATGTGACTGGATGGAGAATATTGTCTCTATATCTTGACACATCGAGGTTGCTTAGGGTCATTAGCCAGGTTTTTCCTCTAACAGTTGCCCACACTATGATGCTGACTCCACAAGCACTGTCAGTCTATCTGTGCAACAGTCAGCATAGGGTTCTCCTCGCTGCCTCAACACTTTCATTTATCCATCCAACAGTCAAAAAAATCTACTCTCATCTGTAGCTGTGAACATAACATTCCTCCACACACTGTTTCATTCACGATGCGGACGACAGCACCGCAAACGGGTTTGGCGCTGAGCTGAGTATTTAACACTAGCAGGGAAATTTTTTCTACAACCCACTCGCATAAGCAGGCCTGGTGCTCGCTCCATGAGATTGTTATTATCATGAGTTGGGTATCATGGGAAAGGAAATTGCACAAGCTTTCCACCGATATATAACGCATTGAACTTGATCAAGAAACAACGGAAATATGATCAACCAAAGTAAAGTTTCCAAACTTTTTGTGCGTAGTGTATTTGTTGAGTTTACTTAGTTATGGAAGAAGTTCACTGAAAGAAATAAAACAACACCTAAACGCTGTACACAGAATCTTCTGTACTCTCCAAGAAGAGGTTGGTGGGGAAGATTGTGACCTTTTTATCATATGCCCCGCTTTTGTCCGCTCTCCCCCAAAACGGGGCGTATGATATAAGAACAAGTCACAATCTATAATAGTTTAGCAAAGGTTCACCGACCTACATTGAACAGAGACGGGGGGTGACACAAGTAATCTGGCACGTTTGACCCGCTACTACGGTCACGTGTCTCTGACGTCACGCTCCAGGAGTAGACGGGTCCATTCCGTGAACAAGGCGTCAGTCGATAATTTGGGTAAGTCCCAACTCATTCTTGTGTTGGACGTAAAGTTTAGTCCTTAATTGTGGCTCCTAGCATCCTCGTTAGTTTTAGTCGGCGACCCCCATGTACTCCCGCTTCTGTTGGTCGGGGGAGAGTTTGGGAGCCTCGGTTAACTAGCCTAGGATGGCACCCAGGCTACCTAGCGAGAGGGCAGCCCCAGAAAAGCGCTCACCTCTAGAGAAAGACATAGAAATGCAGAAAAGGTCACAAAAGATCAACAAAAACAACCTCGACCGATTCATCTGCTGAGAGATTACGGATCGGCCATTGTAAGATTAATGATTAATCTGCGTTAAGCTGCTTGACGGCCTCACCCCGATGCGCATAATGACGGTCACAAGACTGTCTTGGGGCCAGTTAAGGGAAACAACGCCGCAACAAGAGCTTTGAAAGTTGTGTAGTTGTAGCCAGGCGTCATACTGTAAATGATTTAAGTTCGCGTGGTTTTTATTTGGCGGGAGGGAGAAAATAGAGTGTTCGCTGTGGTTTTAAGATCGCGGTTGAAACAAAAGTGGCGCTACAGTCATAGATGGGCAAAAAGTTTCGCGGTGGTTTTAAGTTCGCGCTGAAAGTTCACCGCGAAAACCTCGAACATTTCTGCATTTACAGTAGGACGGCCCGGAGTCACGTGGCGATTCTGGCCACTAGACCACTTGTCACATAGCATCGATTCGAGGCTTCAGGGAAAAAGCAAACAGAATGTGATGTCTGGCGGGAAGGGGACAGCGGAGGGACAAGAGAAGCTTCAGTGGCAGCAGGTCTCTCCCGGGAGAACGCCCGACACCTACATCAGGTACCGCCGGTACGGCGCGGCGGCCGCGGCACGCTGGCGCTGGCTGGGTGAGTGGTATGGCAAATCACTCGTAATCTTTATTCGTATTCAGATCATACAGAAGTACAGATACAGATATTCTCGTATGATGACCGTGTCAGTTCCTACATCGGAGTGAGGAGAGTTGACACGGCCGCCTTCGCGTGGATTTGTTTAAGGTGAATAACACTTGCGAATCTGAGACCCACACACTTTGGTACCGGTAAACATTAAACCTGATGTTGGGTATCTGCCTACTCTCCAAGCAAGCAGAGGAGGGGTTCCGGCTGTTTTTTGGCGTGCTTTTATGCGTTCGTGTCGGGCTTTCTACTTTGGTATGTTTTTGTTTTTCTCTTTGGGGTATACAGAGAAAACAAACCATACTAAAGGGCAAAGTATGGTAACAAAGCAAAACGCCTAAAAACACGTAAAAAAAACAGCCGGAACCCCTCCTCTGCTTGGAGAGTATATCTGCCTGTATCTGTACTACATGTAGTAGTATCTGTATACGTATGCATTAGGTACCTCTGGGGCGGCCGCGGTACGCTGGTGCTGGCTAGGTGAGTGGTGCAGGCTTGATATACCCACAAGCAGGATGACCTGATGGAGGTTACTAGATGGTTCTTATCATAACTATTCAAGATTTATCGCCAGTGCCCATTGTGAGTTCTGATTTTTTTTCCACCAGGAGTTTTCTTACCTACAATTGTCAACCTTATAACGGGATAGCCTCTACCAGGCTCCACAGATCGCTGGGAGAATAGTAGAAATCGGCAAATAGAGTGAAAAGTGTGCCAAGGGTACTCCGCTGCCGGGAGAGAAACAATATGCGAACTACGTACTATTTTCCCAGCGATCTGCGGAGCCTGGTAGAGGCTAATAACGGGACAAAAATTTAACGAAATGACATAGGCCATGATCAATTCCTAAATCAAGATTTTTAGTAAGAAAGGTACTTTACACTATTATGTGACGGGCGGTTACGCCAGGCCAACAACTGACAGCGTCCTTAATTAAGTAACGGTAGCGCGTAAGGCGTATGTCTTGGTTCAGACGACGGCAAAGTGACGGTTGGGCAAGGTGGTCTTGTTTTTAATGCTGTTGACTTCTGTTCGAATCTATGGAAGACCAGGTGGTTGGGTCCATTAGAAATGCTCATAATTAATAACACATATCTACTCCTTCAACTCAAGTGAAAATGAGTACATAGCTTCGGTTAGGGGCGCCCTGTCGGATGTGACGTAAAGTTGGAGGTCCCTTGCTTGAGAGAAGCCACTCCTGGAGTAAAGATCCCACCACACTTATCGAAACGACTTCTGGTGTGAGTGGATCAAAGCTTACAGAGTGGTCTCTGGGTCAACACCTGGAAAGGATGATAGTCACCAGTTACGTCAATCCTCCCCAAATGTGGTAAATCTCAATGAATAGATAAATAAAAACGCCGGGATTAGAACTCAGGACATTGTAGTCCAGAAGTGGATCACGAATTTCCTCCCTGCATCTGCTTGTAGATGATTCTTCCAATAAGTATGACATTAATATTATAAGTCATTGTGGTATACTTACCACCATGGTGGCAGTAGTTTCGAGCGCTGGGCGATTCCAATCTTTATGAGGGGAGTTGAATGAAAACCTGGAATGAAATTACGCACTCCCTCTTGTACAATCTTGGTATGGTCCATATTACAATTGTCTTGTCCTTAATCCACAAACCCCCGGGGCGATGGAAACCCACATTACTGTCATCACTCAGTGGGCTCATCTATGGTTGAGGTACTTGTCTGTCAAACCAGATTTTCCGCATACCCGCAGGGGTAGGCGTGCATAAGAAAGAAGGGCTTCTAGGATGGGTTTAGATAACTTGAGGTACTAGTAGCTCGTCGTAGTTTCCAGTATCACAGCGTGCGGATCTAAGATGACCGACTCAGGTTAGCGTACGTTGCTTCTCTCCGACCATAAACAATATTCGTTCTTTGTTTTGTTTTGCTTTGGGTGCATCATTAAGAGCCTTTCGTAACCGATTTCCGTTCATCGCTTCAGTCATTTCAGGGTCATCTTCTGGGCGACCCAAAACCCGTGTCCATGTCACGGTGAGAACAAACGACGACGGAGGTGAGCATTTATTCACGTAAAACTTACTGCCGCTTTTGAAACTGTGGATTTAGAAGTTGTTGTCTTTTCGTGATGGTTGTCAGTTGAAAGTCGCAGATAGATATAATGGCATAGTACGTCTATTCAATGATACGACGTAACAGAACAATGAGCATGTCCCAGTTGATTGATGACTATGATCATTAATGTTATTCGGGTCACAAGTAAGGTGGTTTGATGTTACACTTTTGGAAAAAAAGCACACGACAAGACAGTTCGGATTCAAAGTGGCATCACTTGAATATTTTCATTTTTTCTGTCTTGACCATGTCTTTAGATGTTACAATTCCATGTTGACAAGTTCTAGCAATCGTCAAAATGTTGACCAAAACTAAAACATATTACAGTTGGTAGATTTGGTTAGGAACTTTGCTACATCGAGCGAGGCAAATGGTGGTATACTTGTCGGTGATTGTGTGACGTTTCGTTTCCGACGAAAGCAGCACTTCAAACTCTTTTTGTATGAGGAGAAGAAAATGAGGCCCCCTCTCCTTAAAGAGGGTCTGCATGGGGCCCCGACAACGTTTAACGCTAAATTCGGTAGACCTGCCTACGCATTACGCTATATAAGGGAGTAAGTCACGTAAAATGTGACAACATCGCCACGAATTACGGGAGTAATGCGAACTACGGTAGATAAATAAATAAAAAATGTATTTCTGTCGGAAAAAGGGCTTGCAGGCCCCTTGTAAACATCCATAGTTTCCCCATCCCCGAATCGGTACAGTTGACGTGGCAGTAATTAGAAAACAGACACCTGTGGAATCAGGTTCGACCACTTCAGTCGTTCCCGCCGGACCGTCTTAGCTTGGTAGGACAAACAGGTGTGTCGCTCCGTCTTAAAGATCGTTCGAAAAGACGTTAACGCGGACAAAGGAGGACCAAGGACAGCAGTTTTTCCCCCGATACGTTCTCGGATCGATTGGAAGTACAAGATGTGACTTTCGCAGGACATCGATAAGGACTGCTCTAAGCAAAACCTCGACAGCAGACAATTCTATCAGCCCTCGTCCGACACACCCGGGGCCTCAGCCAGGACCCACACCGGTTGGACACCACGAACTAGGGTCCCTGCAACTTAGACTTCTCTTGGTGTTGTCGCGGCTTGGTAGGGTAGGTTTGTATGTGCCTCATTCGGTCCACGGCAACGCGGCGTTCGTGTAGATAGCTCTGGAGACCGGAGACTCTGGTAAGTTTGACTCTCGAGACGTACAAGAAGAAGGAGGGGTCTTCGACCGTAGTTCGACTCTTGTGCAAAAAGAAGAAGAAAAAGAAGAAAAAGGCGTGAGATGATGTCTTATATCGACCCCCCTGAAGCCCGGAGTTGCAGCAGTATTTCCACCGCTGGCCGCGCGAGCCCTGTGCTGGCACAACCCACCGGGTGTTACGGAAGACCAGGTATTTATCTAATTAAACCGCCATCTTCTTTTTCCTTTTAAACAACAAACACCGTCTTTTTTTGTGTATGGTTATCTAACGCAAGGTGCGACGCGCGAGCGCCCCATAATGTGTTTTCATGGAAGCTGTCGAGCGTTTTTTTATCGTTCTTGTAGCTGTGATTGCCATGTAAGTGTGCACTGGCCGTCGTCGCTTACTTTGAGGTTTCTTCAATGGTATCTTGTCTGTGACTCAAGGTTTTTGAAAGCTGCAGTCCTTAAGAATTGTGGCATTTCAGCTATAGTGCCATTCTCAGAGAAGGTTCAAACGTCTTATTCTATGCTTAATCAAAACTTACTTAACCATTTTCCGACAGCTGCCTTGTAAGATGCTTGAAGCGGCAAAGTACTAGACGACGTCATGCTTCGATCGTGATATACTTCCTGTCGGCCCGGGTCATTGGTGAATTTAGCAACATGAAAATTGAAATATCCTAGTGTTTTCAAAATGCCCATACAGTAAATTTTCTTGTCAAAGTTTCATTTGAGTCTGCTCGTCTACTCAATGACATACAGACTCCGTAAAAGGCACCCAGGAGCGATTTGCAACAAGCGCAAACAGAGACCAATAAATTCTATAAGAGTCCTTCCCCATGTTTCTCGGCATAACAAAGGATTAACGATAATAACTGAAAGTGAAGAAACAAAACGGCAAATCTGCCATACTTGTAAAGGTGTTTCTCGCGGTTCATTCTTTTCTATAGCAAAGAAACGCCTTGGGGATAATACTAGTGGTGACAGAAGAATGTTGTCTTGAGGCTGTTCGCAGACACCTGTGAACTACGGAAGACGTTTGCGATGATTCTTCAGAAGATGTGTTCTTGAAATGTTGCGTTTGAGTCCTGCTTGGTGCCAATGATTGGACGCCTTTGTTTTCTGGCTTATTCAGCGCGAAGCCAATTTTTTTCTGTCACGTTGTTAAACACTTTGTCCTGAAATTTAGTGCAGGTTTGGGCGAGTGTCACAATGTGCCACGCAATCATAATGTATAGTTTGCCTTAGAAAAGCTTCTGTCAAAAATCAATCAATCAAAAGTCGCTTGGAAAGAACCAGAAAGGAGAGAAATGTGACGGCGCCCGGGTTTCTGTCAATCAAATATCATCCCGCACCACTTTTATGGTATTTTCACCATGTTATAAGTTATTCACATATCCTATAATGCACATTCCACAATCATTTCAGAAATGTTTGTTGAAGTCACATTTTGCTTACATTAAATCATCATTATCAATAGTTTTCCCATTAATTTACATAAACATCGCTGGTAAAGTTATATGGTAGATACTAAAAACTGACAGAATTTTCAAGATTACTCATAGTCATTTTATAAGTCATACTTGTACATGTGTTTCTTTTGCACGGTCTGATTTATTCTATTCCTCCGATCCATTATGAGTCCATGGCAAAGGAACACATTGGGGAAGCCGTGCAAAAGAAAGACATGTACAAGTATGACCTATAGAACAACTTTGAATAAAAAAGTTTTGTCAGCTTTCAGCATCTACCATTTAACTTGACAAGTGACGTTTATGTAAATTTGATAGGAAACTATTAAAAATGTAAGCATGCTCTAATTCATTCTACTATTATTCTAGCCTTCTAATACATTGAGAGGTAGACAGGGGAATGTTGTCTTGTCATGATGATGTTGATGTCTCGAGGCTGCTCGCAGACACCTGTGAAATTCGAAGACGTTTTTTGCCGTTTCCTCACAAGATGTGTTCTTCGAATGTTGCGTTCGAGTCTTGCTTGGTGCTAGTGTCGGAACAAACGTGTTTTTTTGTGTGAATTATTCAGCGCGAGGCCGCTTTGTTTTCTATGACGTTGTTAAGTACTTTGTCCTGAAATCTAGTGCAGGTCTGGGCGAGTGTAATAATGTATAGCGTAATTAGTTGTCTTCGCCAAGCTTGCAAGTAGGTCAATATCTTTTCGAGTGCGTGTGTCCGTGTGTGTGTCTGTGATCATCATAACTCGAGAAGTCGTAGATGGATCTATATAATATTTGGCATGTTAATAAAGGTTGGCAACAAGAAGAAACGGTTAGATTATGGGCCCCCTAGCGGCTTTCTACGGTACTGCATTGGAACTTCAGGTCTTGATATCTCGTGCACTGCACATGTTACAGTCGTGATTTTCTACTAGCTTTGGTTAGTACATAGCATGCATCAGAAAAGCTCCTGTAAAAAATCAATCAATCAAAAGTTTGTTAGAATAAACATATAGGAGAAAAATGTGAAAGTAAATGCCTAAAGAAACTAGTAGTAAACAAAACAAGTTAACATTGTGAATTAAGGACTAAACTTGATACAGATGAACTTTCATGCTAAAACAAGTTAACGATTTCTTCATGAAAAGTAAGATTGAAAAAGAAATTTCAAAGACATCTAAAAAAACTGAGTTACTAGAGACAAATATTAAAAAAATAAAAAAAAACACCAACAGATTTGTAACATTGCTCTTTTTTCCAGACCCACAGATCGTCCATGTCCGGGTGTCGCCGCCTGAGTCCACAGTAAACTTAGCAGGTAACGTTCTGTCTTGTCTGTAAGTTTCTTGGTTTGTCAATGACAAAAATCTTGCAAAAACTATGTTTAAAGGGCGCGATTGATTGTCAACAAATACTCATGCCTTCAGTATGTTAATCTCCGAGCAGATGTATCGGTGGCAAGGCAGTGTCAAAGTTTCTTAGTTTGTCAATGGCGAAAAGTTGGCAAATTGATATCTTTAGATCTAAATGGATGATTGTCTTTAATGTTAACTCGAGTGAAATTGGGTCAACAATTATTCATGCATACAGCATGTCACAGAACTCCGAATTCGTTGCAAATTGAAGGTTGCTTTAATTTGTTACATCACTGTATTTCTATGTATTTCCTGTAAGGCTATAAAGATATAACCTTATTTTTCTTGTTCTTTTTTGTTTACATACAGAAGGGGCCACACCGCAGGATTCCGAGGGGGGTGAGCAGAGAAAAGAACAGCCGGCTCTTCCACACAAGTGGCAGCTGACGCCAAAGGATGAGAAGATGCAAGCTCTGTTTAACTTCAATGAAACCGCGGTATGTTTAAGATCTGATGATAGTTGAGACGAAAAAAAATTATACGTTTTCTACATATGTATGACACTGAAAATCAAGATAATATGTTGTAATGGTCATGGAAAGTATTACAAAATGCTAATGCTCTCTCGGTTACTTCCCAGGCCAAAGATTACAAAATAAGAGCGCACTATGGGCAGCCCTGGCTGTGTGTCCTGAACAGCCAAACCAATAAAACAAACAAACATAATAAATAAAGCATCCTTACTTGCAATACAAGTTGACTTTCCACTTTTGAACTAAGGTCTGTAAAGAAATTCATAAATGATTTTAAGTCAATATAGCCTTATATGATATTAAAAGAAACAAAACTCAAAGGAGAGATATCACATTATAAAAGAGATTGATGAGCGTTGACGTGGAAGTAGAATGAGCTTGACTCAAACATTTCCTTTCTGTTTGTTTTTTTAAAATGAAAAGTGAGTTGAGACGTTTGCATTGACCTTGCGTGTTCACGTTTCCTCCCACCAGATACCCCTGAAGAATGAGTTCTTCCCAGCGGATGAAAGCTCGTCCGAGAAGTTGGAACTACTATACGGAAATAAGAAAGTCAGTCCGTGTTGCGAGAAGTGCTCTTCACCATGTTGTTGTTGTTGTGTGGTCCAATAGCCCCCCTCCCCACTAGTTGTAGTTGGTTTACAAGAGTTTTTATATGAAACGTCTCTGTCCCTGAGGCATCGCCAAAAAATGACAAGGACTTGTCATTGAGTTAATAATTGTTTTTAACTAAACAAAAAAGATGCAACTTGTCTCTTCTAGATGTAATGTTTACCATGTTCTTATATGAAGTGTCTCCACCCCTGAGTCATCGCCAAAAAATTGCAAGGACTTGTAATTGAGTTAACAATTGTTTTTAACTAAACAAAAACGATGCAACTTGTCAAACTACAATGTACCTGAGCTATCCCTTCTAGATGTAATGTTTACCATGTTTTCATGAATTATCAAATGTCTCCGCCCCAGAGGCGCAGCCAAAGAAATTAATTGCAAGGACTTCTAATCAATATCATTCTTAACAAAAACAATATAACTTGTTAAACTACCAGATGTCTCTTCTATATGTGATGTTGTATTGTTTTAGTCTCATTTCTTGTCAGGATTTTAACTGTGTTATCTAACATCAAATACGTTAAAATCACTCATCATCCGCATCGATTGATATCAGCATAATTGAATTTTGATTGAAGTAAATGACCAAAACGAACCATACGCCAGCTTTCACTCTGTAACATGTTTGTAATGTGATGTATGTGTAGGAAATGTGTTTATAGAACTATTAGCACTTAAATGATGTAACATTAATCTGAATCTTTGTTGTTTTGTCTGTACCCTTTACCAAGGAGGTTATATATCTATTGCCCTTACCTATTGCCTGACCTCAATGAAAAGTGGCTTGCAGGCTGATTTGAGCTTTTCATGAATAAACAAAGGTTCAAAGAAAACTGTCGCCTCTTTCTTATGACTTTTATGAAAGATATCTGAAGCTAAGCTGACGGATTATCTGTTTCTAAATTTTGTTTCCGATTTGAAAAAAAGAAGAAAAAAGATTCCATGTAACGTTACTATTCAGGATTTGAAGCCACCCACATATTTCACACCAGTTCAAGAAAGAAAGTCCTCTTCTTCCCAGTACGTAGTTCCAGTTATTTTATTCATTCTCTGTCAAACAGTACCAAAAACATAGTTGTTGGCTGGAATCATTAGTAGTAGTATAGTAGTAGTAGTAGTATCCAGTATTAGATCATACTGATGCAGGGTTCCCTGACGCAGGGGTAGCCAGCAGTCGGCCAGTCTTCACACAGCGCCTCCAAGCGGCTCTGTCCAGCGGGTCCACGTTGGTGAGGCCGCATTCTATAATGTCTTGACGCACTCAATCCATTTAGTCACCAAAACATAGATCCAAAGTCAAGTTTCTGTATACTTTAATTCCAGAGAAAATTACAGGCACCAACAACACAACAAATTGTACAGCTAGATTACAGCAGAATACATGTAGAAGACTTAGTTTTACATTGTCTGTACATTTTCTCAGTGCTACAAAATGTAGGAGTCAGTCGAGTTCTAAAAATAGCAGGTGAATTTGATATCTTAGGCATTGATGAGGAATTTTGATCAATCAAAATCATTTCTTAAGCTCTCTCATCTGTAAGGCAACACAATTGCAAGTTTAATTTCTTGTTTCTTGGATCAAAATAATTGGGGGGGGGGGGTAAAAAAAGAAAAAAAGGAACAGGCACCCTGCGATAGACACAAAATCGAAATACCGTGCTGGTTAACATTTCAAACAATGAATGTTCATTGATAAGTTGGATAACTGTAACCCTTTACCAAAAAGGTTATTTATATAATAACCTTCTTGCCCTTACTCAATGAAAAGCAGCTTGCAGGCTGATTTGAGCTTTTCATGAATAAACAAAGGTTCAAAGAAACCTGTCGCCTCTTTCTTATCAGTTTTATGAAAGATATCTGAAGCTAAGCTGACAATAACTTGAGAAAAAAAAGGAACAGGCACCCTGCGATAGACACAAAATCATGAATGTTCATTGATAAGTTGGATAACTGTAAAAACTAGAAAGGCAAGCTTTCTTCAACTGTTATTGCCTAGATATCAGCATTTCGGGGTTGATGTTTAACTGTTATCTTTTTCTTTCAAGAGCCAAGAAATTAAACAGATGTGGCGTAGTGTTATTAAGTTACTTCAACTGCTGCCCCGTCTAATTCAAAAATGAGCCATGGCATCTCGCATCTGCTTGAAGACTTTTTTTAGAATAGGGGATGACAGAACACAAAAGGAGTTGCAAAAGAATGTTTTGTATGCGTTTTAACTATCATACAGATAATTCTTCTGTCAGAAAATCATTTTGTTACACGGAACATGATACAGCTTAGAGTTGTACCACTGGACTCATATCTATTGAATATTCTTTGATGACATTATCATCATGTCAAAGATTACAGCGTAAAGCACACATACACAGTATTTCAATTATGTACTAGTTATGATGTGCAGCATGTTACAAGTATAATAGTGACAATTGAAATCTATTAGACAGTGCACAGCCCCCTCTGGCAGAATGTTTAAGAACTACAACCACCTTGTACATAGCAAAAAAAATACACCTCTTTCCTCTTTAGTAATAGCCTGGATTGCTTCCTTATGTTCGAGTACATCTTGTTATAGTTCCTTAAGAATTTAAAGAGATCTACTGATACAGCATCAATAATCCCCGAGGTATGCACACTTCAGATATCCAGGTGTTTGGGACATTCTTGAAGAGGCCTCAAAAACACCGCCTTTATAAAAATGTGGTATCCGATGGAATTATGAGAGTTGATGCGAACACAATGAATCTATTTGGCACTTTTGATCCACTGCATAAATTGGGGTGATTGACAGGAAAATTTGGCATGAAAAAATCTTATTATACTAAGGCCACACCATTTTAATTTCTTGGTTTTAGCGGAATTTAAAAAAAAATGCTAGATTGGAAAATCAACAGGAAAACAGAATTTCAGAGGAAAGTTTTTACTTTGGTGCACACAATTTCAGGGAGTGAACAGGGTCAGGTGCACGTTTTCACCCCAGCCTTCTGTTTTCATGATTTTTTTTTGGGCTAGAATTTTTAAAAAAATCCGTTAACCAAGAAATTAAATTGGTGTGGCCTAACAGTGAGGTAACTCAATCGACAGCTGATTTGAGGAACTAAACAGAGATAAATGCCTGGTTAATCATGGTTAATAAAGGTGGTGGGCGTTGAACACACCCCTTTTGAAAAATTAATTAACAGTGATCCAACAAGAATTTTGCTTCCTGGGGTCCAAAAAATGCCATGACGTACATTTCGTAATTAGAACATTAACTGCCTATCGCTTTTCTGTAAAGTCAAACACAGGAGTCCACAGAACTGGGTCAGAGTCCAAAAGATTAAATACACATCAGGTACATACATGTACTGTAAATTTGTTTATTTTAATGCAGTGACTGAGTTTTGAAGTAGGGGGGGAAAGGAGGTTTTCTCGGCATTTAAAAGTTCACAATTTTGTAGTACAGTACTGTTGCAATACAATGTAACGTCAGATGTATGTTCATGGTGTCATGATTTTTGGGGTAGAGATAAAACCATTGCAAACATTTCAAGACTTACATTAACTGTATCCTTTAGCTCCATGGGTCAAAGAACAGTAATTATCATTTGTGGAACATCAAATTTTGCACAATGCATCACACCAAAACTTAACAATAACATATTGTATTTTTTCCCCCTAGTATCGCCAGACAAGCTGAATGGAGACTCCACACCTGTATAATTTTACAATGAATGCAAAGGGCTAATTTGATGTTTACAAGGTCATAATAATATTTTTTGTAAAAGGCTTTTTTTAATGTGGGCTTTTCAAGCTCAAAATGAAGAAGAAAAAATAGAGGTTCCTTATACTAGGTGCAAGAGTTAAATAGAAACATGGGTGACCACTCGATAAAAACCATGGTCTTTGAAACACTTATCAACAGTTAAACAACACCTTTTCCTCAGTGATCAGTATTGGGTTTGAAATAAATACATTCAAAACGGTGCGTTCCATTTTTATGGCTTTGCTAAAATCTTTAATCAATGACATTCCTGTAGTAGACAGTCTAAAATGACAGGGGTTTTGCAAGGTAACCGAAGAAAAGGACTGTTTGCTGGTCTGGAGTTAAAGCTGGAAGAGTCAGGCTAACAAATGTGCATTGCGAATAATGTCATATTCATAACTTAACGTACATGTAACATTGTAAGTACATGTACAGATTTAAATTCACCTGGCCACTTCAAGGTTTAACGATCCAACATAGCCGACAATAAGCCTGTTCACGGTTTGAAATACGCATGCATGAGGTCAAAGGTGATCTTGTAAACTGACTAGCCCATGCTTGATACATGTCCAGACATGCGTTGATGAAGGTTAGACATCCAGGTAGTAAGATAAACCAAAAATAGTTACTCAAGCAACTGGATCAAAGTTTCGGACAGCATGTCCAGACATGTTCTGTTTATGTCTCGGCTTCAAACTTTGATATACTACAGACAATGGATCACATTCCATAAACAGTAGGTTATCACAAATCCTTTTTGAAGCCACAGGGGCAGTGGGTTGTTATTTACTGTGTCTAGGGCACGGTATTAGAAAACGGAGCCCATCCCCATCCTTCCACTGACTTGAATTTACCTCCCCAACCAAAGTCAGGTACCCAATTTTACAACTGGGTGGAGTGAGGAAAGTCGTTTAAAGTGCCTTTCCCAAGGACACAACGTCTATCCAGGAATACCAGGAGTCAAACCTGTGACCTCTTGATCTTGCGTCTGCTAGCCAAGCTATTTGGCCACTCAACACCACGCATCACACTGCATGCACAGTTAAAATAGTGAACCAGCTTATTGTTGGTTATAACGAAGGTAGACAGAGAAGTATCTACCAGTTACCAGTTGTAAAAAAAGCCACTGGAAATCAAGAGGTAGCAAAATGCGGTAGTTGTAGTTCTCTATTACTTCATTCGACGAAACACAGCAACTTTACACACTGTATTATATCCATATACACAGTGACTTCAAGTATGAGACTTGTGTATCATCTCGAGGACAAGTATCTGTACTTTCTCTCCTTGTCTCGTCGTAGAATATATATACATTAAAAGGTTGATTTCGACGCCTGAAAACAGGGAGGTGGCAACGCAAAATCAATTTTATGGATAACATCATCTAAATCGAAATCTGATTTAACAGTGAAAAAACTCATACCTTAAATTCGTTTTGCAAAGGACTTCTCACCTTGGACTAACACTTGGAATTACATATGGCTTATAGAAACTTCTTGACATAGAGCGTTCTCACGTGTCGTCATAGCGACACCAACATGTAGGCAGATATTTGCATTTCAGTGAATCATAGCTCAAGCGTTTTCGGACATCTGGTGTTGACAGCCACTCGAGGGAGTAGGGCGAATCTTCATAGTGTCATTTCAGTTCATAGTGTCATTTCGGACATCTAGAGACCTTCTGACATCAAGCGATCTTCTTCTCAAATAAAAGAATACTAGAAGAACTGCCGAACAAACATGAAACTGCTATGTTCACTAAATGAGCTATGGTCCATTGATATGCAAATCAAGGACGCTAACATGGCGGTCAGCACTTGCCTGCTTCATTGATGTGAGAAGTGAGTGAAAACGCTTGACATGTCAACTTATCAAAATCAATTCGAGCAAAGATGTCATCCATAAAAGAAACTCTGCAGGCCATAAACAATATGTAATGCAGAGTTGCTGAGGGAAATTGTTTCAAGATAGAAATACAACAGAAACATCTACAAGATCCGAGTTTCACAAATCAGTTTTTTTCTCATAGTTTACATTTAAAATGATAGACGAAAGCTTCAGTACTAGAATCAACTTCATTTTCGTGATCACAAGCAGCATATATAGTTAAGTATGAGAACTAATATGTAACCCTGCAATGTAGTAGTATCATCTTTTGAGAAATTACAATACAGCACAGATTGTTGACATACAGATCCCCAAATTTCAACTTTCCCACAAAAAAAGGCTGATATTTATATACATAAAAGAGCCTCTAACCCTGCTTGAAACTTCATGAAACGAAAATGCAACAACAAAAAAACATGCAACAAACAGCCTTCTCTTTTCAACAGTGCGGCTCAGAAAAGGTTATTTATTTCATGATTAATTCAAGGAAAAATAAAGCTCGTTTGTTACATGATTTTTTGCTGCAAATTCAAGTGCCTTTCCTGCATGCTATCTGCGATCTTTGATCTGAGTTTCCCAACATCAGTTGTCGCTCCCCTTAACAGTCTAATTCTAAGGCCACGTCAATCAAATTCTAAGGTTCTTGGACTTCAAAGATAAATGAACGAAGAAGATGAAATCAGAGGACGGATTTTTGAACTGTGAAAGGCCATGTCATCTTAATTCCTTGGTTTTTAAGCCATTCTAAGTAGGGCACATCAAAGGACACTGTTTACATCAGGGCCCATCAAACATCTATAAACTGAGTACAAGCTTCTGGTGACTTTTGACCCATTGATGGAGCCCTAAGCCATACAATTTCTTTGTTCTTTGAGACATTCTTAGTAGGCCTGTCAAAGGACATCATTTACACTAGGGCCCATCAACCGTCTTTAAAGCAAGATGGGGGACGCTACAAACTTCCATTGACCTTTGGCCCTCTCCTGAGGCCAGGAGTCCCTTGGGATACATGTCCAAAGTTGTTGACCATGAGAAAAACAAGACCATTTTGTAAGCATGTTTTAGTTGCCTTTGCTTAAGTATTTAGCAATACTAAGGTTTTCTTATAACCTTTGTAATTTCCATCTAAAAAAAAACACAGGGTCTTGCTGTTGTTGTACCTAGGGGTGACAATCTGTGCAAGGATTGATTCCGGTCTCAAAAGACCCAAGAACTAAAAGAAGGAGAATTGTCCTGGTGTGGCCCTTTAAGGGGATAGAGAAGAAAACCAGAGGCGTGGCCTAAAGACGTTGGGTTGTTCTTGGTCCCCAGGATCAGGCATTGCACCATGGCAGCAGACAAGAAGCACGTACAGTTCCCACTTCTCACTCACACATTCCCTGCGATCCCCCCGCGTCACTTCCGGTAAAAATTTGTCCTGTCCTTCTCAAAGGCATGGTGTGCTTGGTGAGCTAGAAAACAACAGAAAATAATTGGTGAAAATCATGATTCTCAAGGATTTTGACAAAGATCTATCTTTAGTTTTTGTAAATGTTTCCTTATTGCAAATCTCTTGCTGATTCCGTCCTACTGGCTCCCAAAAGGCAACGAACATACATATAGCAAGCAGGAAACTGAAGATGGGGAATTGAAATTTTATTTTGGGACCTTTCTGGGACCTTTGACCTAACTTCATGTCAGTGTCACCGACATGCCTATCATGTGTGAACCAGTCACTCTACTGCATTTGACAGTGAAAGTGATATTGATCTACTTTAGCTCACTGAAGTAATTCTGCCACTCAGGTCGTGACAGAGAAGACAGATGCTATGTACAGTTTGTACAGGTTCATTGTACAGAGGAAATTTCCTTAGCTCTTTTCAAGAAATTTTCCACTACTGTGACAGAGAAGACAGACGCTATGTACAGTTTGTACAGGTCTATTGTACAGAGAAAATTCCACTAGCTTTTCTCAACAAGTAAAATGAACAGAGGACCATTGCTTAACGTCATGTACTAAAGACTGCAACCCTTTCTGGTAGCATGCATGTCAGGTGAGCGAAACAGCCAGAATGGAATTAATGTTTCATAAAACAGACAAACAAACAATGGAATTCACAGCTTCTACTGGTAGTTCCAGAGGCAGGGCCGCTAACCACCGGACTACGCACGCTACCACTTGAATAATCAAGGACAAAACAAGACCTCCATTCACATTCTGATTCTGAAGTAATAAAAAACACTCACGCTTGTAGAACAACGTGGGGAAGTTGGTGTTTGGGAGCAGCTCTCTAAACTTGCTGACGACGGAGGCCTTCTCCGCTACCTCGGCGTTCTGGTTCCAGATCTGGATGATGTCGTCTCTTTCCCTGACACTGACGCTGAGACCCACAACCTCGTCACCTGGAACATCACAGTAATCAATAATTCTGAATCAAATACTGTAGATCCGGAAATGTTTGCGGTGACCTTATGTTCACGGTTTTCGTGGTGAACTTTTTACCGCGCAATTAAAACCACCCAAAAAGCCGTTCCATTGTGTGACTATAGCACCACTGTTGTTTCAAACGCGAACTCAAAACCACCGCGAACACTCCATTTTCTGCCTACCGCGAAATCAAATCCCCACGAATATTTCTGCATAAATTTTATAGTAGTCAGGAGCAGGGCTGTCTCCAGCTTTGGGAGCCGATGTTTTGAATTTTCGTTGTTGAATTGGTCATTGTAAGCTTCCAATGATACATTTTCATCAATTTCATGTCATAAAGTTCAGACTTTGGGAGGGAAAGGGTGATATTTTTTTCCGTCTCAACAAGCAGATTTCCGTCCTGGAGACAGCCCTGGTCAGGAGATTTAATTATTGTGTACCAACAGGATACACAGTTACAGTTAATAACATGTAAAACGAGAGTTTGAAGACCTCAAACCTCAGTGAAATATGCACAAGAGCCTTGTAACATTTACACAATATGACAGAGAATGTCAAGTACAAGTACATGGTTTTGTCTTGCTTTTGAAGAAAAAAATGCTGTCAGATCTTACTACTTCAAATCACGAAGTGCATCGTGCAGTGGATTTACAAGACGTATACAAAAATGTAACGTTATGTTTTTTTGCGGTGAGCTCTCACATCTTCCATTGCACTGCAAACTTGTCCTTGGTCTTACTTAATTTGCTTCAACCACCAACTTAAAACACATCCTTTCCCCTCCTGCTACAAGATTAAGTCCCCGTGAACTGAAAATGGTTTAATTTATTTCTTATCTATCCCACCTTCTGCTGTATGGTCTGTAAACTGTTCCCCGATCACAGCCAGCAGCAGCTCTTTCCACACCACACTCTGGGATAACACATGCATGAAGTTAATTCATACACTTTAACTAGTACTGCTCTTTATGATATGAGTAGCTCATTTAAAATTAGCTGCAAATCGTCGCTGTCCTTATATTCCCTTCAGGCATCAAGTAAAAAAAACATGAAAATGAATCATCAAAAGTTTAGAATAGACAGTTGAATACAAAGAGTTAAGAATCTATTTGAATGTATGAAACTTTGAACCTACCAATGTTTGATCATTTAAAATCAACCAGGACAAATAAACTTGGAAGACATCTTTAAAGCACAGCATTTGAAAGAGTGTTTCTCTTCAGTTTGTTTGTTATTTGACTTCTCCGTATGATGTCAGAGTCATCACACTGTAGTTACAGCATTAGTATACTATGCAAATTATTACTGTTAAACTATATCATAACTCACTGTATCTTTCTTGAAACATTTCATTTTCCAGTACCCTCCTCTCATGTTGCACTCGTCTTCCCTGGAGCAGGAAAAAACAACAAAATATTATTAAAGTACGTCATAGGGACACCAACATGGAGGCAGACACAGCTATTTGCATTTCTTGAATCAGCCATAGAAGTGTTCTAGATATCTTCCGACCCTCTCACAGAAGAGAACACCAGAAGAACACATTGAAAACTTGTTGAAAATATTAAAACATGTTGAGTATGTTTGAGCTTAGGTCCATTGAAATGTAAATCAATGTCAGCACCTGCCTGTGAGTGAAAACGCTCCACAAAGTAACCCTTTTTGTAGGTAAGTACTGAGTAAATTTTAGGCATCAGAAATACCTACATATGCAAGCGGTATATGTGAAATTATACTCAACATGAAAATTACTGAACATAAAAAAACGATTCTGTTATGTCTTTAAGCCCCCGTCACAAATAAGAAATTCAGCTCGGCCGACGTGTTGGCGAGCTTCAAATGTGCATTTTCGGTCGAAGTACGGCCGACGTCCTGTCGATTAAACGGGCTTCGGGCGATTTTTAGAAATCGCAGTTGATCCAAATATTGGCCTTTTACCAGGTTAGTCGATTCTGACTTCGTCCATGTCCAAGAGATGGTACCATCTCATGGGGGATTTTTAGTCTTTAGTGTTCGACGGACGTCACCCGAGATTTTCATTGGAAAATATGGTCGACGCTCGGGCGATTTTGAGATTCGGCGAGCTTCGGGCGATGTACAAATTCGGCCGACGCTCGCATGAATTGTGACGCCGGCTTTACAGTTTCCAATTATCGGTAATTTCACGAAATCTACTCTTCAGCAGAGTAATGCAGGCATAATTTGTCTGGTATACCCGTAAATTGTAAAAGCAAACCCTGGAAATATTGACGTAAATTTTTGCCGTACCATATCGGTCTGCGCTCCTCTCTCATGAGGTGGTAACCGTAGCGATCCTGGATCTCAGAGACGTCAGGAATGTTGTTGAACACCCCCCAGAAACTCTGCAATGTTTGGGCAGTCACAAATTATCATAAAACATCTTAATATACAGATATAATGGTATAGCATATCATTTACAAAGAACTTCCATTCTAATCTCTGAAAGATCAAACTTAAATTAGGCAACCCCAAACCTTTGTCTCTTCAAATTTGAACAAACAGTATCTAGATTTTGGAACTTGTCTTTCTTGAAGTCACAGCCTCAATAACTTAACAGCATGTCACAACTAAAAGATAGTCCATGATCAGAAAGATGAAATCATTCTTTTTCTTTAACATGTGATTTGTGACATCTTATTGGACAGTTGTTCTAACTTATAGAACCAACAAGACAACAAGAGACAAAAAGAACACTTCAAAAAGTGGCCACAGTGTGAGTAACCATTTAAGGACATACGCTATAAAGAACTGCATAGCCTGAGTGTCATCCTGTTACTTTAGGCTCCACCTTTGTAAAGGTATACCCTGGAACTAAACAGGATGACACTAACACGGCTACTGGTCGCATGCTGAACTTTTACTTACTAAATAATATAGAGGTTACGACAAATTCCATGTTCAAATCTAAAGGATGTGAGTTTGGCGAGCTGTGTTAAACTCACCTCTACTGTGTTGACAGTGTAAATCTTTCTCAGGTTGGCCTCATACTCTGCCGCTGTCGCTCCTCTTACTGACCTGGACGGGAGACAGCAAAAAATTAGTAATATGACATTTGACTATGCCTATGGCCTGAGTAAGGGCAAAGACTCAGGTGCTATAACTTAGTAATAGTGGGTTGAGTGTTAAGGAGGTCATGGGTTCAGACTTCAAACCCTGGATGAGTCATGTACCAAAGACTTTAAACTTTAAAAATGGTACATAACTAGTTGCTCTAAATGCTTAGAACATAATAACTTTACTGCACAACAATTGTACAAGGTACAAAGTATGGCATCCAGGTACATAGATAAAGTTCTATTGGGCTAATCAATCTATCTAATACAATTATATGGTGTAGTAGTTGAACACACTACACACAAGGACTAGTGGACTAGCCCCCTGTTGTAATGGCCTGTGTGGTCAAGCCAAGGGCTATAGAAACTGAAATTGACACTGCCATTGAGATGGAATACAGCATTATTTTTGTACTCTTTTATTTGAAGATGTTTATCTTAATGCATTTACCCCATGTCGAGCATGAATCAAAATGCAATAAAGTTCATTATCATTGTCAGTAGTATCGTCAAGAATTTGACGCACCACCATGTATCTATCCAACATTAAAAACATTATAGTAGACATTTGTATGCCAGCCATGTCGACAGACAAGAGAGTAAATAAGTACATGTTTTCACTGTCAATGATATCTGAGTCATCATAGTCATACTGTGCTGGTATAGGAACTACGCCAGCAGCAGGATCAAAATGATATAGCGTCAGCTCTCATACTAATCCCGCCTCGGAGGCACCCTAAGACCCCCATGTTCAAAGGAAAGGGCGATATTGAGGCCTTCTCAAGAATGTCTTGAACACCTGGATATCTGAAGTGTGCATACCTCAGGGATTACTGATGCTGCATTAGTACATATATCTTTAGATTCACATTCTTTAAAAAAAGTGTCAGTCTTTGGGTACTTAGTACCTGGTAGCATAATGACATTTGACGTTACATTCTTACTATAGAGTCAACATTAAAATATGACACTGAATCACTGAGTGCAGGGACACTTCTATTCATCTTGTCAAATTGACGTCTGAATATGCAATGTTTACGCTTCTCAAATATCTCTCAAATGAAATCAAGGGAAAATAGAATTTCATTTATTGTAAATCTATACATGCAAAAATTCAGGACATGAAAATTGCAATGACATATGTACATAATGTGTAAGGGAAAGTACAATTCATTTGGCAGGAGGAGGGCCATTGAAACTTTTTTTGAACCGGGGGGAGGGCCATCGAAAAAAAAAAACCTTTTCAATTTTGTAAAACATACTCAGAATGCAGGACATTATAAATTCTAAGCACTCAAGACAGTTCAAAATGTCAAAATTTTCCGGGGAAGCATGCATCCAGACCCCTACCAAGCTTCGATTCATGTCACTTTAGATCAATGGAATAACTTGTAACTCAGGATTTATAAATGGGAGACTACCCTAACACATTCCTAGCATCCTGCAGCTGATCAACTTTGATTGGGATCTTTACCAGTAAAATCCGCAATTCTGGCAGATCACAATCTCCACCCTGTCACATATACATGTGCTGCTGACAGCAAACGCTCTACCACAGTCAACATGTAGGTTGTAACCCTAGCCAGCTCACAACCTCCAAATATGTCTGGAGCGCTTCTATAGAGACCATGACCTCACAGTTGGCCTTGGTATCCTGGTATTTTCTCCCAGAAAAGGGACACAGTCTAAATTTGACTGAACAGGTCAAGCTCAAATTTACTGTCTGGCCTAGTTTTCCTAAGATAGATCAAGGAGGTTAAATATACATGTATATTTAACCTCCTTGGATAGATGTGTAAAAAATGATTTCAATATTAAAATGTTTGTTTATGATTTGGCACACAAAATTTTGCAGAATAATTCACACAGTTTTGATAAAAGAATATTGATAACAACCACATTTCCTAAGTTAAATGACATTTCAACAACAATTTTAAGAATATACTTTCAAATTTGGAGGTCTAATAATCATAACTTTTTGGGTATAAGAAACTCAGCATATCACAAGGAACCCCCTTAACTTTGACAGCCATGGATTAATTGGGTGTCCCTGAAACTAGAACAGCAAGACTCAGACAATTAATTAAGATCCAGACAATACATGCTTCAGGCTGTCTACCGAAAATACATCAGACTTCAACTACTATAACACATACATTATAACATACATGTACATAGTCATACTCATATACATAGTCATAACATATGACCTGTAGTAAGTTGCATGGTACAGGGTGTTTTCACATGACGTCATAAGGACACCAACAGTATCATGTTTGAGCTACTGTCCATAAAGTTGCTAATGAGGGACACTAACATGGCGGTCAGCACCTACCTGCTTCATTGATATGGGGGAAAAAGAGTAAAAAGCAGGGTATACTAGATACACACTAACAAAATCTACAAAACCTACAGTGAGCAGAAAAAGTTGTGACCTTGCAAAAAATATAAACAACATACAATATTTAGCAAGCAAAAATAATGAAAATTTTCTATCATTAATTATCTATGAATCGCATATTGTATAAAAACATGTGTAGAGTATTTCAAGCACAGGATAGTTTTTAAAACATCTTTCTATTTCTGGTAATATTGGTATCTCACTCAATGAGACAGGTGCATGGGTCTCATTTGTAATATAAAAAAATAATCATTTGTTTGTTTCTTTGTTTTACATCTCATAACAGATGTATGTATGATATTTTGGTCTGTTTTGTCATGTTTTAGATCTAGCTTGTTGTAAATATTTTGCCTCACTGACTTTCAGTGAAAGAAACATAGTAAACACTTACAATTTTCTCAGCACTGGTATTGGTAAGTAAATAGTGCAATATCTTTGAGTTATGGCACTATCAATAAATAACACAGTGTAGTATAGTGAGATGTGTTCGTGGTGAAGGGAAAAGCATCTCAAAACTAGAAAGGCAACATTTGCGAGCAAATACAGCATGTTTAGCCATACTCCTCGCCATGCAAAAAATGGACTCTCCCCAAATAACAATGGACCATTCTAAAATACTTGCACTAAAAAAATGAATCACCCCAGTCCAAAACTGAGTCTTCCAGTAGCACCTCAACACAATATGGACCAGTCCACAACCATATCCACTAATTGATTAACACTTCTGCTAAAGAATGGACTTTTTCATGATCATTCCAGCTCAAAATTGAAAGAAATAATTAAAGAATCCTCCCCTTGCAAGAATGGGATATTCCGTGCCATTTCCATGTAAACCAGTCGAAAAATATCCGCTGAAAATTACACTCTTGCGCATAATCAACCCAGTTCAAAATTGAATTAAAAAAGATCAGCCCCAGGGAAGAATGAAGTTTTCCATAGTATACATATGAAGATTTGACAGGAGACGAAGGAAATGACCAAAAACAACATATTTGGGTCAATTCAAAGTCACCGAGAGGGTTTTAATATAATATTTGTAATATGTTTGAACTATTTTGATTAAAAGAATGTCTAAGTCACAACAGTTCTAAAGTGTTCAAACAATTAGAATTGAAACTTATAACATGTTTGAACTCATTTCACATACGTTGGAAACATTTCGAACGTAACTACACAAAAATCTCTTTATTTAGAACAGTTTCAAACCATCTATCCAAATGTTTCAATGTTCGAACAATTTGTAACAAAAGATTTTCACAATTGCCCTCATAAACGAAGGTGCTAAGTCCTCCTGTGTGTTTCTGCCTATTTTCGGTGGCCGCGCTAGACCACCAGCGGATTTGTTTTGACGGAGCGTCACCCGCGCGCGACGATGTACACTGTTCGGCACCGCTAATATCCGGCATTTTCCCGCTCCAAAACACTCCACAAGACCCACGTTTTTAGTGTTTTGCCTCTTGTGCAACACGATTCGATTTGCATTACTAACGGGACGAAAATGATAGAAAAAATTCACCCCGTCCCGGCGTCCGTCCCAAAAACATGAACGACATGAAAATATATTTTCTTACAGATTCAATCACAAAAATCAACAGCATGGGATTCCAAATTTTCGCAACGGCCGACCATTTATCATGGTTGAACTTCCTTCCAAGGCGTGCGATAGATAAACATTCCCGGCACATAATAGTCACTAGTACCAGACTAACGCAAGCTCATGATGATAATAGGGAGAAAGTTTGTCAGTGAAGTTTGGCCACCAGAGGGTACATTCATTTAACGTTACAAGCTAGCGCAAAGGGGCGAATCATTGACCTTACCGGGGACTGACTCTACTGGCCTAATCATTCCTTTTTTGCCGAATTCTACGATCCATACGCCCGTACGTAGGACATGTAGGAAGGCACCGCCTACCACCCGCCTTTGATCATGTATGAAGTCGGCGGCAGAGAGAGATCATCAATCAATTTTGACAGGAGTGTCGCGCCAGTCTGAGGAGAAACGATCTCCTGTGTTGTGTTGAAGAATTTGGAGTTTGAAAATATCTGGAATAACTAATGCTAGAATAAACATTCACAAAATCATTGATTTAACTTGTTTTCTGTTATAAAATTTCCTAAACTGCAATTTAACCACTGAGTTTAAGGGAACATGGTGTTTTCCCGATAATCACGTTAAATGTTTATGTCCGGTCTTTCCTCCTCGTAAGCAAACTTCAAGCTTGGCCAGGTGCAAGGCACTCGGGGTCAATGACCTGTAGGTCATATGTAGTATTGAAAGTGACAGAAGTGGCAAATATTGTCAAGAATGGCCAAAATAAATCGTTTTGAATATATGTATGCCAAAAATGGGAATGTAGTCCTTTAAATATTTGTTCAAGCCACATATACAGCAAATTTCAGGTCATTCGGTTGAAATACAAGGGCGCAGGAGGCCAAGATATGCTAAAAATAGCCTAAAAACCTCAATAAAATCACTTTCAAGGTCAATATCAAAAAAAGGAAAAGAACGTACATTGGTTTTTGCCTACATTACCTCTGTACCAAATTTCAGGTCATTTGGTCAAAAAATGACAGAGATGAATCGATTTGAAGATTTGACAGGAGAAGAAACATGAGAGAAAACAATATGTTGAGCCATACTTATGGCTAAACATAATTAGTAAGTATCAACAGTACATGCAGTATCAACAAAAGGCACACTGAGTATGAAAAATGTCATGCAAACTCTCATTAGAGATAGAGTTTTTTTTCATCTAGTGGGATAGTGTTATCCAATATTCCCATGGCTGTTGGATAGGCATTTTCTCACACATACAGAATACCCCATGGAATTGCACTCCCACTACATGTAGCTGGAAATACTGTGGATTCTTTTATTTTTCACTACACATTTTGTGGTAGGATGGGTAAGGCGGATTTAAGTTTGCAGTTGAAACAATTCTGTGGTTGAAGTCTGTGGTACAGTTGTTATACAATGAAAAAAATATTTGCAGTGCACAAATCATGATATTGCGAAATCGTAGTCACAGCAAAAATTTTTCAAGATATACATTTCATGTACATCACCTCTTCAATACAGTATTGATTTCAAAACCTTACAAAGGCAGGTGAGCAACTGACATCAATTTTGGCACTGAATTTGCACGTAAAAAGCTATACGTATAGTATTGAGTAAAAAACTCAAATAATTTACAATCCAAGCATTCTGTCAAATTTACAAAGATTTTGTCTTGAGAAACAATAACAAAGAATGAAATACAAATTGGTACGTATTTTGTGCACACATAGCAAAAACAAACAAGCAAACAAAAACAGGTGGGTGTCAGTTGAAAACTCTTCCTCAGTTTTGATATGTTAATCATTTAAAAAAAAATTGGGGCTGAAAAACTTTAATTCATAGTTCAGTTATTAACTAAAGATTTGCATTAGCTACGGCTGGGCTTAAGTCAATAATTTTGTTGACATGTTCTACTTTACAGTCACCCCTTCAGGACACATGCTGCGATGATGTCCTTGCTGATCAACCTTAACTGAGAACAAAAAAAAACATCCTTGAAATGCAGGAAATGTTTCTCAAAAACTAAAAAAGCAGAATTCAGGTCATGTATGGTATGTCAGTGTATCTGAGAGACTGCCTTGAATTTATTTACTGTAGTTTTAGATTGTAGCACAAATTCATGTTTACGTTGTCGTGATTTCACGTTGGAGAGGCCATGCAAAAATAAAATCACCTTGACTATTTCAAGATCTACAGAGAAGACAATATTATGTAATGCTATGAAAACATAGCTAAGGGCATCATATTTTTCTCTATAGTATATGTTCTCAGAATTAACCATTTCAGACTAGAATGCCACAAAACAAAATCATATAGTATAAGTTGCTGTGAGCGAATCCTTATGATAATGTTATCAATCATCTCAGCAGGGGTAACATCAATAAAGAAATACCAAAGATTTTCAAGGCCTTTCGTGGACAATAGATTTCCGAACCCCCTTCCATTTCGTGCTCCCATTTGGTCTGCTACATTCTCCATTTTTGGAGCAATGCCCCATATGTGAACAAAGACATTGTTCATGGTGGGGACAGACACACAATATAGCACCACTGGCTACTCTAGATTCACTTATTTTTGCAGGGATTTAATTTCACTGTAGGAGTACTATACTAAGTGGAAAGGAGTTTTTCACCTTAAGTTTGCCGTTAAAACCATACTGTAGCGCAAAAACACATAATTGCAGTGTCATGATTTCCCAGTGGAAAACTGAGAAAATAAACGTTTGCAAACATTTCAAGATCTACGGTAGACTGATGATCAATTCTGTCTGACCAGCTGACAAGTGATCAGCTGAGATATTAACACACAAATCACGATCAGACCTATGTGGTCTTTGCGGAGGAAACAGAATTGCAGACAGCGAAAACCAATGTGTATTTCCAAGGCAAAAATTGGTTTATTTTTCAGTTGCTTCTTGGAAGCCACAGAAAATAATTCATGTCCCTTAGTTACCAGACCAGCTGGGCCATTAGCATACAAATCACAACAGCTAGGTGGCCTTTGCTGAGGAAAAACTGCAGACGACAATTTATGTGTATTTCCAAGGAGATGAATTATAATTGGTGTGTTTTCTTGAGTTGGGCTCGTTCTTGGAATCGAAAAAAAACTAGAGTTAAATATTTGCTCAACAAATATGAACAGGTTTGCGTTTTTGTGTAACTCATGTAGGGAAAATGAACATAAATCAGAAGGTAACATTTGCAAACTACGACGTCTTCGCTTCATTTCCCTCCCCATGCAAAACAGGCTGTTCCGAAATTGAATTTCTAAAATTTTCGTCACCTTTAGTTAAATGGACTAGTTAAAAACGCTTGCATAAATGACTTTCGCATAACCACCCAGTCCAAAATTGTGTTTTTTTTTAAAATCTACCTCCGGCAACAATGGACTCTTCCAGTGACATAATACCCATGTAAAATGGACCCCTAGTAAAAACACTTTTTCAGACTTTTGTCTAAAATCACCCCAGTCCGAAACAGAATATAAAAAAGTAACCCCCTGTGTGAGAATGGAGTCTTCTAGCGGCAACTTCAGGTGAAATGAAACAGTTTATTAAAACGTCCACTCAAATATGGACTCTTGCTTAGTCATCCCCTTCCAAAATATATCTTTTTTTTAATCCACCACCCCCGTGAGAGAATGGAGTCTTCTATTGGCCTTCGAAAAATTAGCCACCCCCGCACGATAATGGACTGTTCCGGCATCTTCCCCATGTAAATTGGACCAGACTTAATGATAGACTTTGCATAATGTCCCTAGTCATGACCCCCTAGCCTTTACCGAAAGGGAAATGTTAAGTTTTTTGTCTGCATAAATTATTCCAATGAGGGCATCTTTACTATTACGCACATTCTGTTGTATTCACCTTTCCTAAAACTACCTACACCTCCGCTATGACTCCCTAGCATTTACCGAAAGGGAAATATTATTTTTTTGTCTGCATAAATTATTCAAATGAGGGCATTTTTACTATTACGCACATTCCGTTGTATTCACCTTTCCTAAAGCTACTGACACCTCTAATATGACACCCTAGCATTAATCGAAAGGCAAATATTAAGTTTCTGTCTGCATAAATTATTCAAATAAGGGCATCTTTACTATTACGCACATTCCGCTGTATTCACATTTTCTAAAAGATACCCACACCTCTAATATGACCCCCTAGCCTTTACCGAAAGGCAAATATTAAGTTTCTGTCTGAATAAATTATGCAGATGAGGACATCTTTACTATTACGCACATTTCGTTGTATTCACCTTTTCTAAAAGATACCCACACCCCTAATTTGACCCCCTAGCATTTACAGAAAGGCAAATATTAAGTTTCTGTCTGCATAAATTATGCAAATGAGGGCATCTTTACCATTCCACACATTTCGTTGTATTCACATTTCCAAAAGCTGCTTGCACCTTTAATATGACCCCCTAGCATTAACCGAAAAACAAATATTAAGTTTCTGTCTGCATAAATTATGCATATGAGGGCATCTTTACTATTATGCACATTTTGTTGTATTCTCCTTTTCTAAAAGATACCCACACCTCTAATATGACCCCATAGCCTTTACCGAAAGGCAAATATTAAGTTGCTGTCTGCATAAATTATTCAAATGAGGGCATCTTTACTATTACGCACATTTCGTTGTATTCACCTTTCCTAAAGCTACTGACACCTCTAACATGACCCCCTAGCATTAATCGAAAGGCAAATATTAAGTTTCTGTCTGCATAAATTGTTCAAATGAGGGCACCTTTACTATTACGCACATTCCGTTGTAGTCACATTTTCTAAAAGATACCCACACCTCTAATATGACCCCCTAGCCTTAACCGAAAGGCAAATATTAAATTTCTGTCTGAATAAATTATGCAAATGAGGACATATTTACTATTACGCATATTGCGTTGTATTCACCTTTCGTAAAGCTGCTTACACCTCTAATGTGACCTCCTAGCATTTACCGAAAGGCAAATATTAAGTTTCTGTCTGCATAAATTATTCAAATAAGGGCATCTTTACTATTACGCACATTTCGTTGTATTCACCTTTCCTAAAGCTACTAACACCTCTAATATGACCCCCTAGCATTAATCGAAAGGCAAATATTAAGTTTCTGTCTGCATAAATTATTCAAATAAGGGCATCTTTTCTATTACGCACATTCCGTTGTATTCACCTTTTCTAAAAGATACCCACACCTCTAATATGACCCCCTAGCCTTTACCGAAAGGCAAATATTAAGTTTCTGTCTGAATAAATTATGCAGATGAGGACATCTTTACTATTACGCCTATTGCGTTGTATTCACCTTTTCTGAAAGATACCCACACCTCTAATATGACCCCCTAGCCTTTACCGAAAGGCGAATATTAAGTTTCTGTCTGCATAAATTATTCAAATGAGGGCATCTTTACTATTACGCACATTTCGTTGTATTCACCTTTTCTAAAAGATACCCACACCCCTAATTTGACCCCCTAGCATTTACAGAAAGGCAAATATTAAGTTTCTGTCTGCATAAATTAAACAAATGAGGGCATCTTTACCATTCCACACATTTCGTTGTATTCACATTTCCTAAAGCTGCTTACACCTCTAATATGACCCCCTAGTATTAACCGAAAGACAAATATTAAGTTTCTGTCTGCATAAATTATGCATATGAGGGCATCTTTACTATTATGCACATTTTGTTGTATTCTCCTTTTCTAAAAGATACCCACACCTCTAATATGACCCCCTAGCCTTGACCAAAAGGCAAATATTAAGTTTCTGTCTGCATAAATTATGCATATGAGGGCATCTTTACTATTCTGCACATTTTGTTGTATTCTCCTTTTCTAAAAGATACCCACACCTCTAATATGACCCCATAGCCTTTACCGAAAGGCAAATATTAAGTTGCTGTCTGCATAAATTATTCAAATGAGGGCATCTTTACTATTACGCACATTTCGTTGTATTCACCTTTCCTAAAGCTACTGACACCTCTAACATGACCCCCTAGCATTAATCGAAAGGCAAATATTAAGTTTCTGTCTGCATAAATTGTTCCAATGAGGGCATATTTACTATTACGCACATTCCGTTGTATTCACATTTTCTAAAAGATACCCACACTTCTAATATGACCCCCTAGCCTTAACCGAAAGGCAAATATTAAATTTCTGTCTGAATAAATTATGCAAATGAGGACATATTTACTATTACGCATATTGCGTTGTATTCACCTTTCGTAAAGCTGCTTACACCTCTAATATGACCTCCTAGCATTAACCGAAAGGCAAATATTAAGTTTCTGTCTGGATAAATTATTCAAATAAGGGCATCTTTACTATTACGCACATTTCGTTGTATTCACCTTTCCTAAAGCTACTGACACCTCTAATATGACCCCCTAGCATTAATCGAAAGGCAAATATTAAGTTTCTGTCTGCATAAATTATTCAAATAAGGGCATCTTTACTATTACGCCTATTCCGTTGTATTCACATTTTCTAAAAGATACCCACACCTCTAATATGACCCCCTAGCCTTTACCGAAAGGCAAATATTAAGTTTCTGTCTGAATAAATTATGCAGATGAGGACATCTTTACTTAATATGACCCCCTAGCCTTTACCGAAAGGCAAATATTAAGTTTCTGTCTGCATAAATTATTCAAATGAGGGCATCTTTACTATTACGCACATTTCGTTGTATTCACCTTTTCTAAAAGATACCCACACCCCTAATTTGACCCCCTAGCATTTGTCTGCATAAATTAAACAAATGAGGGCATCTTTACCATTCCACACATTTCGTTGTATTCACATTTCCTAAAGCTGCTTACACCTCTAATATGACCCCCTAGCATTAACCGAAAGACAAATATTAAGTTTCTGTCTGCATAAATTATGCATATGAGGGCATCTTTACTATTATGCACATTTTGTTGTATTCTCCTTTTCTAAAAGATACCCACACCTCTAATATGACCCCCTAGCCTTGACCAAAAGGCAAATATTAAGTTTCTGTCTGCATAAATTATGCATATGAGGGCATCTTTACTATTATGCACATTTTGTTGTATTCTCCTTTTCTAAAAGATACCCACACCTCTAATATGACCCCATAGCCTTTACCGAAAGGCAAATATTAAGTTTCTGTCTGCATAAATTATTCAAATGAGGGCACCTTTACTATTACGCACATGCCGTTGTATTCACTTTTCGTAAAGCTGCTTACACCTCTAATATGACCTCCTAGCATTAACCGAAAGGCAAATATTAAGTTTCTGTCTGCATAAATTATTCAAATAAGGGCATCTTTACTATTCCACACATTTCGTTGTATTCACCTTTCCTAAAGCTAATTACACCTCTAATATGACCCCCTAGCATTAACCGAAAGGCAAATATTAAGTTTCTGTCTGAACAAATTATTCAAATGAGGGCATCTTTACTATTACGCACATTTCGTTGTATTCACCTTTCCTAAAGCTACTGACACCTCTAACATGACCCGCTAGCATTAATCGAAAGGCAAATATTAAGTTTCTGTCTGCATAAATTATTCAAATAAGGGCATCTTTACTATTACGCACATTGCGTTGTTTTCACATTTTCTAAAAGATACCCACACCTCTAATATGACCCCTAGCCTTTACCGAAAGGCAAATATTAAGTTTCTGTCTGAATAAATTATGCAAATGAGGACATATTTACTATTACGCCTATTGCGTTGTATTCACCTTTTCTGAAAGATACCCACACCTCTAATATGACCCCCTAGTATTTACAGAAAGGCAAATATTAAGTTTCTGTCTGAATAAATTATGCAAATGAGGGCATTTTTACCATTCCACACATTTCGTTGTATTCATCTTTCCTAAAGCTGCTTACACCTCTAATATGACCCCCTAGCTTTAACCGAAAGGCAAATATTTAGTTTCTGTCTGCATAAATTATTCAAATGAGGGCATCTATACTATTATGCACATTTCGTTGTATTCACCTTTTCTAAAAGATACCCACACCCCTAATTTGACCCCCTAGCCTTTACCGAAAGGCAAATATTAAGTTTCTGTCTGCATAAATCATTCAAATGAGGGCATATTTACTATTACGCACATTTCGTTGTATTCACCTTTTCTAAAAGATACCCACACCTCTAATATGACCCCCTAGCCTTTACCGAAAGGCAAATATTAAGTTTCTGTCTGAATAAATTATACCAATGAGGGCACCTTTACTATTACGCATATTGCGTTGTATTCACTTTTTCTAAAAGATACCCACACCTCTAATATGACCCCCTAGCCTTTACCGAAAGGCAAATATTAAGTTTCTGTCTGAATAAATTATGCAAATGAGGGCACCTTTACTATTACGCATATTGCGTTGTTTTCACTTTTTCTAAAAGATACCCACACCTCTAATATGACCCCCTAGCCTTTACCGAAAGGCAAATATTAAGTTTCTGTCTGAATAAATTATGCAAATGAGGGCACATTTACTATTACGCATATTGCGTTGTATTCACTTTTTCTAAAAGATACCCACACCTCTAATATGACCCCCTAGCTTTTACCGAAAGGCAAATATTAAGTTTCTGTCTGCATAAATTATGCAAATGAGGGCATCTTTACCATTCCACACATTTCGTTGTATTCATCTTTCCTAAAGCTGCTTACACCTCTAATATGACCCCCTAGCATTAACCGAAAGGCAAATATTAAGTTTCTGTCTGCATAAATTATTCAAATGAGGGCATCTATACTATTATGCACATTTCGTTGTATTCACCTTTTCTAAAAGATACCCACACCTCTAATATGACCCCCTAGCCTTTACCGAAAGGCAAATATTAAGTTTCTGTCTGCATAAATCATTCAAATGAGGGCATATTTACTATTACGCACATTTCGTTGTATTCACCTTTTCTAAAAGATACCCACACCCCTAATTTGACCCCCTAGCCTTTACCGAAAGGCAAATATTAAGTTTCTGTCTGCATAAATCATTCAAATGAGGGCACATTTACTATTACGCATATTGCGCTGTATTCACTTTTTCTAAAAGATACCCACACCTCTAATATGACCCCCTAGCCTTTACCGAAAGGCAAATATTAACTTTCTGTCTGAATAAATTATTCCAATGAGGGCATCTTTATCATTACGGTTATCACAGTTTCTAAAAGATACCCACACTTCTAATATGACCCCCTAGCCTTTACCAAAAGAGAGAAATATTAAGTTTCTGTCTGCATGAATTATTCAAATAAGGGCATCTTTACTATTACGCATATTCCGTTGTATTCACCTAATAAAGAGCGACTTGTCTTTACTTTTGTGTGTTTTGGTGCCTTTTAAATCATGCTTCTACGTATATTTTATTTTATTGCAACTATGAAAGTAAGGCAAGTCTCACACAAATCTGATTTTGGTCGCTATACGTTCGCTACGCGATCGCCGTCTAGTAGAAAGAAGGCATCAACGAAATCCAAAATGTCGGGGGAAATATTGGTAATACGCGTCTGGGACATGTCCACCCGTCAGGAAATTATGAGGATGCCATCCATTTAATCAAATCAACACTGCCTAAGCCAGAATGTCACGAAACAGCCCCGGTCTGACACACTCTGCTACTAGGAAATATCAATTATTTGGCCTTGACATGTTTGCTGCCAACCCCCACCTCCCACCCCCATACTTCCTGAAGAAACGTTATACCCATCACGTCAGGCTGCCGAGTGTAATGGAGTGTCTGGGTTCATCCACAGGTCCTCCCCAAAGCTGCACCTGGCTTCACCGAGGTATAAACAATTTGAAGTTAGAACCATTATATATATATATTGAATTCCCCTCGGGCCAAGGAGAGTCAACCATATGATGGAGCGATATATATCTACTGTAATTGTACAAATGTGGTGTGTTTTAACAAGGCTAGATAGTTACGAAGGAATGGCCCAACCCACGTGGCCTTGGGACTTATGCCAAGTCGTCGACGTCATATAAGAATAGATTTAAAGAAGAATAATCATGTCGCAAATTATCGGACGTAAGTCTATCTGGTATCAGGTGAAAGGGGCTATTGATACCAATCAGTCTCTAACGGTACAGATTGGCAGGGTTCAACTTCTTAGTGTGACTGTCCCTGCCATGATGAAGTGCTCTGCCGTTTACATATTGTTTATCAAACCCTACACTTGCATATTCCCATGGTGCAACAGTGTACATGTATGTTTTTGTAAGTGGCTCGTGCAGCTGGGCTCGTTTTTCGACTAGTCAAGGCCGCCTGGTCACTGATCCTTGAACTATATGCACATGCTGTGCAACTTTCCCATAACCCCTGAGGTCAGCTTTATTAACTGTGGAGTTTCAAGTCTACAAACAATATAACTCAAGGGACCGGCTGGGCTGGTGTGTGAAGAAAGGTTTTGATTGGATATTTGCAACGTGGTATCGTTAAAAAAAGCGACGATTGGCTGTTGGGATATCTGACAATACCATATTCGGAGCAAGGAAGTGATGATACAGGAGATTAACACGTCCCTCTTCTAATTCACATGCATCGGCTCCGTCGTCAGTATCAGTCTTTACTTGGACAACGCGGAACTGCGCGGTCACCCTCCCGTCTCAACAATCGGAACTCCAAACTGTATATCAAGACGATGATGGTACATTCGTATAGTGTACGAAGCATTTCACGCCAGGTGCACCTGCCGTATCCAGTGGAAGGAAAAAGTGACTCCGAAGTGCTGCCTTCCAACACGACTTCGCTGGCTAGACCACGTCCTTAGATTAGATTAAGTTAGAACGGAGTGTGCTCGAATCCCCAAACACCAACCTTTGGAGGAAAAACAAACACTGCTGGGGTTTCAAGACGCAACAGGACTCCAATACGAAGTAAGTTGGAATTACCGATCCAGCTGGAGATGAACACACGGTCAAATAAAATAAGGACTGAGAAGCAGACAGCGTCGTCCAGTCAAAGCTCACAAGTCGCCTTGTCACCGATCCTCGACCTTCCCGGCCCAGCCATGATGACTCAGCCAAGAAGGCATCAAGCAGTACAAATTTAGCGGACACAACCATTCTACTCTCATGACCAGGGTAAGTCAACTTCAACATTAAACTGACAGTTTGATTATTTGTAGGGGATGTGGAGATGTAGGTGTAAGTTTCAATGCGCGGAATCAGAGTAAGGTGTGGGGGTGTTTCTGCTTCTGTCAAAAAAGGTTTCTACTTCTGTCAAGAAAACAAGTATTTGTAAGGGTGACTGCTCTTTTCCCTAGATGCCAGGGATGACATATTGGAGGTGTAAATAGATCAAGCAAAGGTAAATACAACAGTATATGCATTATTGTAATTAGGTCCTCATTTCCATAATATGTGGTGAAACGTATTTTTTTCTTACAATAAATACTACGGATGTCATATTGGATGTTTAGGTATAGTACTTAAGGCGCAATACCTGAGTGACGTGTGAGGGGTGTTTCATTTCTTCTTCTGGCAAAAAAGTTTCTACTTCTGTCAAAAATAACAACTATTTGTGACTGCTCTATTTTAATCACTATAAGTATAAATGCTAGGGATGACATATTGAGGGTGTAGATATCTTTAGGATAGGTATAAACAACAAAATGTGCATTATCATCATTAGCTCCCTATCTGCATAATATATGGAGAAACTTTTTCTACAATATATGCTACTGACTGATGTCACATTTTTAGCCTTATTTGCATAATTCATGCAGAAACGTCACATTTCCCATACGGTTAACGCTACTGATGTCATATAAGAGATGAAGTTAGGTAAATGCAATGCAATGTGTCTTATGCTTCTGCCGGGACCTTATTTGCATAACTGATGCAGAAGTTTCATATTTCCCTTAAAGATAAATGCTATCGTTGGCATACTGGAGGGGTAGCTAGCTTTAGCAGAAACTTCATATTTCTTTTGTGGTCAATGGTAGGGATTTCCTAACAGAGATGTAGGCAGCTTAAGAACATGTTGAAACAACGAAATGTGTTGCGCTAATGTGGAACTTATTTGCATAAATGACTCAATGCAAAAACTTCATATTTCTTTTGTGGTCGATGGTAGGAATTTCCGAATAGAGATGTAGGCAGCTTTAGAGCATGTGAATACAATGAAATCTGTTTATATAATGCTAATGTGGACCTTATTTGCGTTATCAATGCAATAACGTCATATTTCCTTTGAGGTCAATGGTAGCGATTTTCTATTGGAGATAAAAAAGAGAATACAACAGAATGTGTGCTACGCTAATGTTGGCCTCATTTGCATAATTCATGCAGAAACTTCACATTCCCCATACGGTAAACGCTACTGATGTCATATAAGAAAAGAAGTAAATTTCTGCTTCTGTCGGGACCTTATTTGCATAATTGGTGCAGAAGTCTAATATTTCCCTAAAGATACATGCTATGGATGTCATACTGGAGGGGTCGGTAGCTTTAGGAAATGTGGACATTATTTTCATAATCAATACAAAAACTTCATATTTCCTTTGTGGTCAATGCAAATTACATTAAAATCACATTACTAACCCGCTGCTTTGAGAAGTCAATGCCAAGATTGCAATAGTTTTGATATTCCAATAGGTTAGAGTGTTCAGGTTGATATGTGTGTATGTTCTTTCTCGATCCCTGCACAGACCACCGGTAAGAGCCATGACTACAATGTGTCCCTGGCACCCGTTACCCACTAGGGAGGAACAAGCTGGCCATACCTCACACAGACTTATACCGCAGCAGGGGAAGTCGCCGGAGACTTTTCACTGGGAGCCAGTCAGACGAGCTGTATCCCCGAGGGAACCGGAAAGGACATGTGCCTTGCAACGTTGGGACCGAGTCAACGTCCCCTGAAGGAGGAAGGCCACATAGGGGATATGCCAGACCAGGACGAGAGCCGTGTGCAGCCAGATGAATGCGCTGTTACAACCAGAGAAAACCTGACACGATTTAGAGAATTCACGGACTGACGTACACATGTTGTCCACGTTTAGATTTAAAAGAATACATATTGTCTATTCTATTGTGTATTTTAGTAGTGGCTGATTTTGCATGTATATCAAAGAACATACACGTTAGGTAATTAACCTCGCCAATGACAGTTCGAATCAAACCCGATGTATGAATGCTGGCCGGCCCCATACAAATATATATGCAAGTTGCAGTAACATTTCACACTGTCACTCCATACCAAACTTGGAACGATAACTGTAAATTAGCATGTTATTTTGTGCGATAAGTATTATCCTTTGATGGTTATTCGTTTGTTGAAGTGAAGTTCAACAGGGAGATAAAGTAACCAATGTTGTGTGGGCATACAGTTGTTAAGCTGTCTATGAGGTAAGACAGAATATGAAGACAAAGGGATTTTTAAGGTAAGAAAGTTCGGTTCCGGAGAGCAATAGAAAACTTCACTTAGGACCGAAGGTAGCCAGCATAATGAAGTTACAGTCAGTCTGCGTTAGAACGTTAATAGTTTGCCTGCTCAATGTGCGGGAACCCTTGTCTCTGAGTCATTTCTTTACCCTTGACGTAGACGTCTGAAAATCAGCATCTAAAAGAAATTGTATTTATAGATTGGTCATTCTTCATTGTAAGAAGGAAAAGGTTCTCAGAAACATCGACAAACAGCTGTTGCATTCAACATCCAAACGGTGTAATGTAACACCATAAAGGTAACACAAACAGCTGTTACATTTCAACTCTCAAAAATTTAATTTGAAAAATCTGCATTGTTTACAAATTCAAAAGCGACTTTGTTAAGTTCAGAAAACTAACCCGCCATCCCACCATTAAACAGACTAATCATTCATTGTTGTTGTTGTGGCTGTCGTCCTTTGTATCCGACAAGTCCCCAGCAACACGCTCATAACATGTCAAAATGAAAACATCAAAACCACATACAAAACCACCATTCCATTATATAACAGACTAATCATTCAATGTTGTTGTTGTGGCTTGCGTCCCTCTCCGAAAACGACAAGTCCACAGCAACACGCTCATAACATTTCAAAATCAAACCATCAAAACCACCATTCCATCATATAACAGACTAATCCTTCATTGTTGTTCTGGCTGTCGTCCTTTGTATCCGACAAGTCCACAGCAACACGCTCATAACATCATAAACATGTCAAAATCAAAACATCAAAACCACCATTCCATTATATAACAGACTAATCCTTCATTGTTGTTGTGGCTTGCGTCCCTCTCCGAAAACGACAAGTCCACAGCAACACGCTCATAACATTTCAAAATCAAAACATCAAAACCACCATTCCATTATATAACAGACTAATCCTTCATTGTTGTTGTGGCTTGCGTCCCTCTCCGAAAACGACAAGTCCACAGTAATACGCTCATAACATTTCAAAATCAAAACATCAAAGCCACCATTCCATTATATAACAGACTGATCCTTCATTGTTGTTGTGGCTGTCGTCCCTCTCCGAAAACGACAAGTCCACAGCAACACGCTCATAACATGTCAAAATCAAAACATCAAAACCACCATTCCATTATATAACAGACTAATCCTTCATTGTTGTTGTGGCTTGCGTCCCTCTCCGAAAACGACAAGTCCACAGCAACACGCTCATAACATGTCAAAATCAAAACATCAAAACCACCATTCCATTATATAACAGACTAATCCTTCATTGTTGTTGTGGCTTGCGTCCCTCTCCGAAAACGACAAGTCCACAGCAACACGCCCATAACAATTCAAAATCAAAACATCAAAACCACCATTCCATTATATAACAGACTAATCCTTCATTGTTGTTGTGGCTGTCGTCCTTTGTATCCGACAAGTCCACAGCAACACGCTCATAACATGTCAAAATCAAAATCACATACAAAACCACCATTCAATTATAACAGACCAATCATTCATTGTTGTTGTGGCTGTCGTCCCTCTCCGAAAACGACAAGTCCACAGCAACACGCTCATAACATTTCAAAATCAAAACATCAAAACCACCATTCCATTATATAACAGACTAATCCTTCATTGTTGTTGTGGCTGTCGTCCTTTGTATCCGACAAGTCCACGACAATATCAAAACATCAAAACCACCATTACACCATAAAACAGACTAATCCCATCATACACCACTCACATAATGAGATTCAAAATGGCCGCACCAAAGACCATGTGATCAGAATCCTACGAAAACACCACTTCCCATCATGCACCACTCACATAATGAGATTCAAGATGGCCGCGCCCATAGACCACGTGACCAAAATCGTACGAAAACAATACAGGTTTGGCTACCGCAAACCTGTAATGATACTCTATCCCCCCTGAGGTGTTTAGTTACCCGGCCAGCTGAGTGATTAGCATACAAATCACAACCAGAGCTAGGCGGTCTTTGCTGAGGAAAAAACTGAAGACGATAGCCACCCACGCGTATTTCCTGAGAAAATACGGCAAATTTCAGCCTAGTTCCCAGAACATAAAAGGAAAATTTCCCTTTTTGGTTGCCTGGCCAGCTGTGGTTTTGACATGCAAATCACCTGAACTCGCGATCACACAAAAACAAACAAAACATGGACCCGTTGTTCAGAGACTCAACCGCTCAAAAAACGCGTATAAAACCACTACGAACACGCGGGAAATTGATCTGGAAAGCAAGGTAGATTCGCGCAATCGTATGTCACAATTTCTGCAAGCGAAAACGAGATGGAATAAAAAAAAAGTGGGGAAACGTCAAAATTCTAGAAAGCTGCACTCTCAGTCAGACGATAGCCAAGTGCGCAGTTAGCTAGTTATAGCGGGTCCCGCCAAATTTTGCCGCCGTTTTTCACCACTCACTTGTCGAGCCAGAAGGTCCAGGCTGTGTTGAGAGGGATGCCTGTCTTCTCGTTTCTCTGGATGCCGTCTATGGCTGCTCGCGGCAGTTTGGGAGAGCTGCCTGGCACCGGTGGTTCGGGACTCTGCAGAGAATCGACTGTCGACGCCGCCATCTTGGCCCGGGACAGCCACGTCACGTGATGAAAACAGACTGACGTCAGAAGAGCGTCCGAAAATCGGCGATGCGGAACACGCAGTCCACTTTTTCTTTTATATAGTCGCTAAAAATTATTGGCTTGCTGAAAATAGCATTAAAAAAACTGGCCAAATTGGGCTGATAATTAATCAGAGCTGTTTAGAGATTGCATTATTGTTAATATAAAACTGAAACAGACTGACATCAAAAGAGCGTCGTCCGAAAATATAGGATGCGAAACGCGCAGTCGATGTTTTCATTATAATTAGCCCCTAGAGACTTTTTGCACAAAATGTGAGAGACAAATGATAGACCGTCTATTTTCCTCAGATTGACGTGAAAAGATCAAAATCTCGGATGCTAAACAGAGTTTTTTTAAAGATTATCAATGATAACTCACTCCCCAAAGGCTTTTTGCTTGCTGAAAACATAGTAAAAAGTCAAATGAAATCAATAATTTCGAGAGTTTCAAAAGAGCCAACCTTAGACTAGAAACAGATTGACGTCAAAATATAGACTGGAAATGCGAAACCGTCAACTTCTTCTTTACAAGCCCCTAGAGACTTTTTTGCTCGCTGAAAATATGATAAAACTGTCTAACGTTAAATAATAAACTCATTTTGTCAAAGGTTCCTAGAGACTGCATATTCGCAAGCGGGCCTTGAGAGTCGGTGTAATGTATTGTTGCATTTGACAATGAATAAATAAAGCGGGCCATTGGCGGCCACAGACTGACTTCAAAAGATCGTGCGAAAATCCAGCATGGTGTTTGACGTAATTTTCTTTATCATTTATCCCTAGCTCAAGACTTATATGCTTGCTGAGAACATAATACTAAATTGCCATATTGATAATATGAATATGCTAGAGGGGTTTTGAGACCATTTGCAAGCGAACCTTCGGCATCCTCCAAAAAACTTTGTTGTGCCGACAATCGATGATAGCCTACTTTAACAGGCTCTTTTGACATATCAGTTTTATTGCACTCGGTTTCTATTGCATTATGATAAGAATATTTGCAGGCAAATACATTATAGTTACCTTCAAATGGTCTAGTTTAACAAACTACCGCTCTGTTTATTCTTACTCAAACACATTCACATATATGGTGACCAGCCCCTCCAGCTCTGTCCTACCACCTGCTACATGTACATTATGTAACCCAATATCACAGGGTGTCCGCTACTTTACCAGTAACCATGGTGACAGCCGTCTGGTCCTGGTCATTGGTCTTTTTTAACGAAAGAAGAAGAAACAGAGCGAAAACAATGTTTCCCTTCCTTCTGAGATTTTAAAAACGGCTCGAAGAGCCTGATCTGGAGGCTAGATCGATAAAACCACCTGTAAGTCACCTGGGCGACCTTTGACCCGCCTGATGTACCCATAATCATATGACATCATCACGTGCCTTCTGTACAACTTGGCGTGTCCAACATGGCGGAACTCTGGCAACTTCTCCTCCTCTCCCTCCAAGTCCTGGCCTTCTTCCTGCCGGGAGCCGATGCCTTCGACGGCGGGGACGCTGTGGCACTCATCCTGGGTCTGATCATCGGGATTCTGGGGATCTGCGCGTGTTTAGGGTGCTACGCTAGGAGGAGAGCGGGGGCATAGCCACACGCACACACCGCCGGCGAGTCCGCGCCACAGATTCGCCCCCCTCCCCACCCCTTCCGATCTATCGCCGTTGCAGTTTTCCTACAACGAACTCGGCTGAAATGCAGTTTGAAAAATGACATCTGACGATCAAGAATGACAAGACTTTATATTTTCATATCCTTGAAGATGGAACCTTAAGAAGAAATTGCAGGTTCGAAGAGCGAAGACCAAAGCCACGAGGAGGCCGCCAGTGTACACAGAAGAAGAAACAAAACGCTACATGTGTTTTGAGAACAACAGCCACTGTTTTCACAAAATCATCAACAACCCACACGGATTCCGTAACTCCAAGGGACCAGGATTTTCCTAATCTGTCGTCTGCAATGTCAACAACGAAATCAACGTGAACAATACGCATCAGAACTGACACCTTTAAATCATTGAAGTGGAGAGAAACTGTAGTTTGGTGGTCACAACAACTACGAAGAAAGTACGTAAGAAGCAAGTGGAACTCTTTAAGATATGGAAGCTGTTATTTCAATTCTTCATCATACAAGAATGCTTGAAAGAGATCAAAACTAAGCATAACCGTGTCAGAGTAGGATCTTGAATTTACAGAATAATTTTGTTGTAAAAATGTTGTCCTTTCAAAAATACATTTTCATATCAAGGCATTGTATCCTTGTACATGGTATATGTGACGTTACCGAAGTTTCTGTAAATCTTCAAATGTTTTCGTGGTGGCCTCTTAATTGAGAAACCATGACACCGTGGATGTGTGTTTCCACTGTGTGACTGCTGTATTAGAGAATAACTTACTGACTTGACCTCCTTAGTTAAGTGAAGTCTTTCTCCACCGCTCAAACCACTTTGTCAGCCTAGAATCATTTGTCCTCCATTGCCTTAGAGAAAAGTTTAGGCAACATTTTGTCCCCCCCCACTGAATAAACTATGAACTAGTTTGAAGACAACAACAACGTTAGAAGTTACTGTGAGTTTTCGCCAAGTCACCATCTTCAATGATATGAAGTCAAGTCTTTTTGTCACACAGGATAATCAAAAGTACTTTGTATTCATACACTGAATTGTTTTAGTTGATTATAATATGAGATATATTGAAGGACAATAAGCGATGTACTATAATGTACACATGAATATACTAGTCGATATTTTGTAGTGGTCTGATATGTATCAATATGCAATGTATTTTAGGGTAATCAAGCAAAAGTCATTTTTGTTACAGGTAAATATTGAAAGAAAAAAAGATCAGCTTGGTCAATTTTCAGCAAATAGTTTGTTAGAAAGGGCATGGATTTATATGCAAAAGTCTGGAAGTGAAATATATAATTTCGGTCATTAAGGTAAAGTTCAGTTTATTTTGATTTTTAGTAGATCTATGGTCAGCATTACTATGTAGTATTCTATGCTTAGCTTTTCTTCAAAATATGTATATGAAGACATACAAATCGACACGTTTGAGCAGTTTTGAGGCAAGGTTATGCACTTGAAGTGAAGTACAAAAAAGTACAGTATTGAGTATTTTTTTTACTCAAGACTGTGAATATTGATACTTGCCATCATATCATGTTAACATCAACTTGCATAATTTCGCTGGGTACCCTAAGACCGCCACGTTTTAAACAAGCCAGCAAATTTTAAGAGATCTATTAATACAGCATCATTAATCCCTGAGGTATGCACACTTCAGATATCCAGGGTTTAAGACATTCTTGAGAAGGCCTTGATAACATATTTTTTAAATGTGGCGGTCTTAGGGTACCAAGCAGAATTGTGAGTTGACATTTGTGCACTCAAAATGCGGTCTGCCTTATAAGATGCTTGTAAGAACCCCGTAATTAATAAGAAACATTCCTTCAACTTAGATTTCACTTATTGGATATGTCTAGAATTTGAGATTGTAGATTAGTTGATCACAATGCGTCAATAGAATACTACAAAATGAAGTAGTATGGGCAAGGTTTATGATGACAGTAAGATAATGATAATAATATTGATTAAAAATGAAAATATTGCAACTCTGCGTGAAGTTGTGCTTGCACTGTTGAGTCACCCCATTCTACACCGTGAAATTATGACAGTTAATATGCATTTCCGTTGTATTTCTACAGTACCTTTACCTTTACCTAGTCCCATCCTCATGCCTGAGGGTCAGGGACCATATGCATGGTAGCCTCCAGTATCAGCCTCCTCCACTTTCTCCTGTCTCTGGCTCTGTGGGTGCACTCCGCTAGTGAGAGTCCTGTTCATTCACGGATGTCGTCCCCCCACCTCCTTCTTGGTCTCCCACGGCTCCTACCGTTGATCGTTCCTTGCAGTATGTGGGTGGTGATGTTGCCCACTCTTGTGACATGCCCAAAGTATTGAAGTTTCTACAGTAACTGCACAGTATTGTTTTGATCGCAAATTCAACCATTGCGAAAAAAAAACACATTTCAAAACAAAAAGCAATGGCTATACAGTATTATGTTACATTAAATTGTGACTTATTGACTTATCTCTTAGCAATAAGTAATCAATTAGGGCCAAATGAGGCTGTCCCCATATGTCTCAAAAGCGACACCTTGCGAAACACTTACTAATTGCATGTCAAACTAAACACAGGGGTTCTACGTCGGACATCAATGTGACAATAGCCTCTACCAGGCTCCGCGGGATGGCTGGAAAAATAGTAGAAATTGGCCTAATAGAGTGAATAGTGTGCCAAGGGAGTTAGTTACGGAGAGAGGGTCCAATCTGCCATCCACGAAATGGAACCTTACTGTATAGCGGACCTACCCTGGATAGCGAAGTACCGCGGCTGATTTCTACTATTTTCCCAACGATAGGACGGAGCCTGGTAGAGGCTAATGTGACAATACCATTACGTTTCGGACCGCATTTGCAACACTGCAGCAGCGACACCTAGCAGCAATGCGAAGTATACCAGTCATTATTGCCCCAAGGAAGGTGACAGACGGTCACCGAAACGTCGGCTCTTGTAAACAGGTGGTCGTGAATGTAAAGAACTTTGTTGATAGTTCTCCAAGTACAACAGCGTAGGTCCTATCTGTTGATGGTATGATGTTTTAATGGTTCCATGTTCAAAAAATCCGAAGGGTGTATATTTTGTGTAAATGTCTATGTTATGAAGCAATATTATCATGGTTTATGTAATTTCAGGAAATTTTTGATTTTGATGTCATTGGTGTCTTATACACTTTAGAAGGATAGCATGCTATCAATGACAGCGCAATGCAGTTAGCAAACATAGAATTAGAATGTCTGGCAAACCTCAATATTATCCTTGCTGCATTCATGGGCCGCAGCTGATTAGACCCTTTTTAATGACCAATCAAAACTGATCATAGGAGTCTCACAATAAATCTGATCATTAAAGACAACCAATCACGGAAAGTGCATTTTTGTAACCAATGACAACCCTGGATTTTCTTCAACGACCAATCGCAGGCTAGTAGTTTTGTATAACAAATTTTGCACCTGTGGCGAACTAACATTTATATGAGTTGCCGAGTCGCTTGTCTTGTCAGTCGATTCTAGAACCACCAAAGACCCGGCACTCGTCTCTTCTACCAACATCGTACCGTAAACCGACATGTCTGGACGCGGCAAAGGAGGCAAGGGGCTGGGGAAGGGAGGCGCCAAGCGTCACCGTAAGGTTCTGCGTGACAACATCCAGGGCATCACCAAGCCCGCCATCCGCCGTCTGGCTCGCCGAGGCGGCGTCAAGAGAATCTCCGGCCTCATCTACGAGGAGACCCGCGGTGTTCTGAAGGTGAGACCGGCACGTGGCTAGGACGAGAATCGAACCTGGCTACCTCAGGACATTCTTGCGTCTTTGGTTTTACTTTTCAGATAGACCAAGGAAAATTCGAGATAATCTATAGTGAAACTGGGTATGTACGCGAAAACCCTCATGACATTTGTTTCAACTGACTACATTTCAAGTATTCTTCAAACTATTTCCAATCATAAAAAATTCCGTCAGAGACGACCTCGTGAATTAGTAAAAGTGCAAATTCTTGGTTTATGGAAGTTGATAGTTACTCATTTCTTTAAAGAGCCTTTTCAGTTATATCAAAGTTGCTGACCACCATGCTGATGTCCTTGATTTGCATTTCAATGGACCGTAGCTCAAACGTGCAATGCGTTTAAAGATTTCTACCGTCACGTCTCTTTCATGTATTCATCTGGTAATCTTCTTAGTTCTGTAAGGAATATGGTAATTTGAACCATGGACATGCTTATTCTGCATATCTTCCAAGTTGTCTGACTGCTGTTGTACATCCCCACCCAGGTTTTCTTGGAGAACGTCATCCGCGACGCCGTCACCTACACCGAGCACGCCAAGCGGAAGACCGTCACCGCCATGGACGTGGTCTACGCACTGAAGCGGCAAGGTCGCACTCTGTACGGCTTCGGCGGGTAGAAGAACGTTGAATCCCAATTACTATCTAACAACAGAATCAGACTCTATTTTTTTGGTGACAATTTTTTTCAAGATAATTACAGATAAATCTGCATTCACTTCACTCAGTATAACAAACCTTTGCAAATGTCATTCCTATTCAATTTCACTTTATGCAAATGTTTGAAAGAAATGTAGCTGGTTTTAAAAAGAGAATGTTATCTCCAATCGTATGCTGTCTGTGTGAGTTAAACTGTCGTTGAAACGAAAATGCAATAAACGTATTTTTATCGGCTGAATCTATTTAACATTTTGTTCTGTGTCTTAATTTATATATAATTACGGTATATGTTTAAAAGCAAACTCTCGTAATAGACCGATCCTGACTGCCCATCACAATTAGCAGGTGAACAAATAAGATAATAGGAGATTAGCGGTTTTGACCAATTAGAGAGTAGCTGCATTTCCGTCAAATATTTGTATTTCTACGTTTTGACAGGTGGGCGACAAGGTGAAAAAAGTGGTTATTTTTTTAGATAATGCACCAAGATAATATGAACGTAAATCTCCCGGCTTTGCACAAGACGCTGCGACCGCTGAGCGAACAAAAGTTTGACTGATTGCTCAACGAATCTAATACACGAAGAATTTTTCTTTCATGTTTTGTTTTTCTTTAGTGGAAACTTGAAAATGTTGAGCATCATATTCTAATTATAGAATCCAAAGTCACAAATCCAATTTTGGTCACCCAGCAATGGCAGTCTATGAGAAGGGGGCCCTGGCACTGATTTGATATCAATACATGACGAAGTCGTATAATGATGGTCAATTCTATCATGTTTAATGTTCAATACCTCTCCTGAGCTCCTGCTATGTATTGTACACATCTTGTCAATTTCTAACACTTAGGTACATGTGTAAGCCATTTCATTCCTGGTTAAATGCCGACGATATTGTACATTTGCATTTTACAGTTGAGTTTGTAGGAAGCAAAATCTAGACTTTTCCTGAAAACCGTGTTAGTTCCATCAAGTTATAGCAAAAGCATCTTGAAACAATTCTTCCTTCTTAAAACTTATTATCAGGAAGACTGGCAACTAGCAGTTATAATCAAATAAGCCCACAGGGGATTGTAGGTGAGGGCACCTTTGACCTAGACCACAATGCATCATTACTGCACATACGGATACAGAACTGTGAAGTGGCTTATAACCAACTTGAATTACTGTAACAATAGAAAAGGAGTTTACTGCCCAAAACGTTAGATAACTGGTAAGCAAAAGACCTTACTTAATTGAAATTTATATATACCATAGTGTCTTCTGCCAGCAATGCACTTTCCATTGCATTAATGCTGTATTTCCATGATTAACTGAGTTTAAACACTACATCACACAACTTGCCTAAATAACTCATTTTTCTTACTATTAGGCCACACTGACTTGATTGTATGGATGACACTTGTATTTTCATCTGTTTCCAACAAAAAAATTACTACCATAACGTTGCTGTAGATTAAAAAAAGCTGCAAAATGAGCAAATATATGCCGTAAATTGCAAAAGAAGAAAACGAATACTAATATCGTAGAATGCTAGTCAATTCCAAGGTGAAAGAAGATTAAGAACAAAAATAACTTATTGTTTGCTATATCATAATGATGTTCTTTGTGTTCAGTGATCTGTTCAACCTTCTTGACCAATCAAATTTCATGAAGAAGGTAACTTTTGTTGCCTGACCTCTTTTTTTGCATGGTCGCATCAAGTTTTGGGCTGCCCAGAGGATGTCATCATCCATATAATCATATCAGTATGGCCTTTAAAAAAAAAAGCTGTTTACAGGACATTTTAAGATTTTTCAGTACTGAATGAGGCAGTTATGTTTAAAACACTGGTTTAGGCAAGAAAGTACAGACTGAGGTTGACAGTTTTTACGAGTCAACACATTGCCAAGTTTAAAGAGAAACAAGCTGATGTATCTACATGTACATCTGTTATCTAATAGAGATAGTTTTGCCTTGACTATGAGTAGTACTTGTGTGTGTGCCTGCCTGCTATTCACTAATATACACAATGCAGTGTTGCCATACATTCTCTGTGCTATTTCTGCCTGTGCGTCTGGAAGGGGCACAAAGCGGTATTGGTAAAGGGGGTGAAGTCTGCCATCTCTGTTTGCCTTGTTTCATTATGTTGTAAATGTATTGTTGAAAATTAATGCATGTATAGAGCTCAGTTGCACAAATACTTTTCAAAATCAAAATCATTATACTAAATAAAACCAACTAAAGGGCATGAGGTTCCTAATGTTGTTTCTTTTGTCAAAGGAGAAAAAAAAGATACTGTCACATATCTTGAACAATCAGCAAGTTTCAAATGTCAACAGTTGTCATAGTTTCCATCTTCCAAATCACATGATCTGTCATTGCCTATATTTGGCAATTTTTGTTACTGCTGCATCATGAGAAGGAAATACAAGTCAATGGCACATCCTACCAGGTAAACTGTTCTTACTCTTTAAGTATTGTTCTTATTCACCCGACTGTTTTCTATGATAGCAGGAAAGCAAAAGAAATCTTGCCTGTATCTTAGACAAATATTCAAATGCCATTTTTTTTCTCAATCAATGCACTACCTGGTTAGCTGCAGTAGCAGCTATAGGAGCAAGGGGGAAGCACTTGAGCACTTAGGCAGTGAAGGCAGACATCTTTTTTTTGGCTAGAAACAAGTTGAATTTTAGGCATTTTTGGGGACTAAATACAAGTTGAATTTTATCCTAAGTTTTCTTCTCTAGACTATTTTTAGTAGTCGCCTCCTCTGTTGATGACTTCCTTGCTACAGTACCGATAAGAGGAGCAAGGGGGCAGCACTTCAGCACTTAGGCAGTGAAGGTAGGCATTTTTGGGCTAGAAACAAGTTGAATTTCAACTTTTCCACACTTTGTAGTAATCATTTCTTCTGCTGATGACTTCCTTGCACATTGGCCTGAGCATGACACGTATCAGGTAGCGAAGGTAGGCATTTTTATTTACTAGAAACAAGTTGAATCTTATCTTAAGTTCTCTACACTGTTTTTAGTGAAGCACGTTGGCCTGAGCATTTTGTGTTTTCTACAGTGTTTTCAATAATCGTCTCCCCTACTGATGACCTCCTTGCAGGTTGGCCTGAGCATGATGGTGTGCTCGAACTGCGCGGTGTAGCAGCCCTTGACGTCGCAGAGGGGCGGGTACGGGTCCACGATCCCCGAGTCGCACAGGTTCTTGAGCGCCATGAGGTACTTGGTCTGGCCGAGGCGGTCGAGCCAGCGGCGACAGAACGCCAGCGTGCCGAAGTTCTGGTTGATCACGCCCAGGAGCTGCTTGGCACGCTGCATTCTGGGAAGACAAGAAGTGTGGAAAAAACAAAACAATGATTAACCTAGCCTGATGGAATCATGCTTATAGCAGCTGCCCGTAACCGGACTGACCCTAGGTAGGGGCCATGGAAGTCATGGACAGCGTGAGTTTGTGTTATATGCCCGAGCACATTGAGCCATGACCATGTGATTATTTCTTTGGAAGCGTTCGGGACTTATCGGTCAGATTTGCGCATGTTCGGAAGATATGAAATGATGGCTGGCCTCCAAGTCCTCAGATTTTCAATGAGTTCACACCACACAACATCACATTTTTGCTCCTTGATGGTTGATATGCAATGGGATGGTGTTATTAAACTTACTATAGATAGAAATCACTAAAAAATTTATTTTGGAAATATGACTTTCACACCCTAATATTGCTTAGGTTGCCTTTAACATAACGCAAGCCCAACAAGCCGCGTCTATATACAGCTATCAAAAGGACCAATGAGAAGAGCAGACCACTAACATAATTGTAGATAATCATAATGAATATGACAGTAATTTGTTAGTTACAGGTATAAGTCATCTGTGACAAATTTTAAGTGTCAATCACTATGAAAAAAAAGGGAACAAAATAGAAATTGCACATAGGGTTAATGACCAAGCATCTATTTTTTTAGGGTGTTATACAATGTATGCCTGGCTAGCCCTACAGTTTTAGGTTATACCAGATACCTGCAAGTTTTCAAGTGCTCTGTTCTATATTATGATAGTAGAATAGTACCATAGTAGAATGGAACTCGTTGTCATCAAGTACTGTAGGAGCTTCCTCACTAAGTAGCTTTAAAGAACGGTTGCAGTCAGATATGCAAAGACTAGGTGTAACAGACCGTTCGGTGTAATATGACCAGCTGCTGCCATGCCGCGTGCCTGCAAAGCTGGTGTGTTACGCCTAATGGCTGTTATACCGGCTATATTGATACAGATACAGATGATATAATGGCTATGTGGACCAATCGGAAGCCTCCATTCTTACTTGCTTTGCCATAGTGAATAGGAGGCTTGTGATTGGTCCACACAGCCCAGCTAAATAATAATGTAGAGGAGAGGGCTTGAAAACTTGCAGGTACATCTGGTATCAAGTTGCTGCTCTCTTTTTTTGTTGTAATTTTGTTTGAGGGCGTGTATGGGGTTTACTCACCTGAGTGGTACATGGCCAGCCTCAAAGTTCTTCATGTAGTGAGAACACTCCATGTCATCGTGCACCACGCCTTTGCCTGTGCTGCCGAATGTCTCTATGGCATAGAACTCATTCTCCTGCAAATAGAATACATTTTCTTATTGCCATGAAACGGGATGTATTGCTCTTCGTGTATCTGTTTGTGTGTGTGTGTGTAATACTATGCTCTTAGTGTATCTGTTTGTTTGTTTGTGTATGTGTGTGTGCGTGCATGCTTTACTCAGTGGATAATATTACCCACTGCCCCTATGGCCTCAAAAAGGCTATGGGACCACCTTTTACAGTATATTACAAGAGCCGACATTTCCGTGACCACATGACACCTTCTTCAAGGCACTAATGACAGGTTGTACTTCACACTACAGCTAGGTGTCACCGAAACGTTGGCTCATGTAAATACTGTATCTGGGTGTCAATAAGAACTCTGTTATACTGTCAATCACTTCAATATAGCGGCATGAAAATAAAGCGGTTGGGGGAAGATGGAGTAGGACACGTCACTTAATTTAAACCGTGGGAACAAAAATTGCTGTTAATGATCAAATATTTGTGATGATGAAATATTAGCTGTTGACTAGAGACCGTTCAATCAGTCAAAATTAAGTTAGAGTCAACAAATGAAGACTTGCAGTACTCAAAGAATAAGATACATACCTCCATTCTTGTGGCGTCCCCCCCCTTCACAATGGGAACTGTCTTTCCTGCGTGGATTCTGTACGGGGCAATGGAGTGTCCGTTCAAGTTCCGGATGGGCTTGACTGAGGGCAGAAAACATGTCAGTTTCATACCAGAAATGTTTGGTTGTGAGTGGGAAAACAAGACATAGCTATATAAATTTTCAGCTTAATATTCAGTTCATGGTGATTATTAGTTCAGTACCAAGGAGAGGCCCTGTCACAGATATGTAACAGTTGGTGATTATCAGTTCAGTGCCAAGGAGAGGTCCTGTCACAGTTATGTAACAGTTGGTGATTATCAGTTCAGTACCAAGGAGAGGTCCTGTTACAGATATGTAACAGTTGGTGATTATCAGTTCAGTACCAAGGAGAGGTCCTGTCACAGGTATGTAACAGTTGGTGATTATCAGTTCAGTACCAAGGAGAGGTCCTGTCACAGATATGTAACAGTTGGCGATTATCAGTTCAGTACCAAGGAGAGGTCCTGTCACAGATATGTAACAGTTGGTGATTATCAGTTCAGTACCAAGGAGAGGTCCTGTAACAGTTAGTGATTATCAGTTCAGTACCAAGGAGAGGTCCTGCCACAGATATGTTATACATGTAGTTGGTGATTATCAGTTCAGTACCAAGGAGAGATGCTGTCAGATACGTATATAGTCAGTTCAGTACCAGGTATATTTGTATGCAACAGCTAGTATGGTGCAAGCATTGTAAGGAAAATTAGCACCAAAGTCACATATAGTACATCTATGATAACATCTAAGTGAAATTTTTATCATAACAGTTACTACATACACTCTTCATTGTACGATATAATTGTATCCATTATTAAAGGAAGATAATAATCATTACGATTGATGAAATTCAAGTTGCCAAACTTTCTGTATTAGTGTATATTCTGACTTCAAAGTATTATGTGAATTTTATTTACCTGTGTAAGTTTTGCCCCCTAGTTCCACTTCGTAGGACTCCATGACTTCCTGTATTCTCTCTCCGATGTCGCACAGTCGAACATCGATTCCTGCTTCCTAGAATGGGAAACCAAATAATTTTTTTACCATACTGTAAATTGTACAAAGCTACAAAATGAGCATGCAAATGTACATGCCATTAATCCAAACAAAATAATGAGAAACAGATACCAATGACATAGAATGCCAAAGTCAAAAACAAATATGTGAAAAACAAAAATTAAGAATCTATAATTGTTTGGTATGCCATACTCTGTGTGGCTAGTCATGCAACCTTCCTGGCTACTTAGATTTCCCACTGAAGACAACTTTTTTGTCCCTTTTTTCCCCCCTCACTTGCATCTGTTCTGGGTTCCCAGAGGATGTCATCTATAGAAATAAGAATCAACTTAACATTGTCTAACTATACATAAACAACTAGTTAAAAATGAATCTGCATTAGAGACCAACTCTACATAAGAACCATCTGGGCAATGTGACCAATTTTTGGTGACCCCTTAGATAATTTTTCCCATTGACACAAAAACATTAAAACTCTCATCTATAGAGACTGGCTGTCCAAATGCAGATTTTGTCTACATACAGTGGTTGTCTTGGGCAGTTTAGACTGTATTTGGCTTTTTAAAATCTTTCAGTCAGCTTTTGAACATCTAAAACTGACTATTGTTTAGTAAGGTAAACCTTCCAACGTTCTGGAGATGTCGCTTTTACAATTCACTTGATGAAATTGTTTTTTTTCCTCCAAATTTCTCTCCTCCCTCTTTACCTTGATTCCGGTGTTGGTAGCATCCTTCACGGCTGCCAGCAGCTGGTCATACTTGGGGTTAAAGGTCACGGTGAAGGCACAGTCGATGATGTGGCCTGATGGGAAGACAGACACAGAGGTGAAGAGATAAACATACCATTCAGGGCTCAAAGTTGTTTGTTGGAAATAGGTGCACCCAACCCAAAAAATAGGCGCACCACGTAAATTAAAGTTGAATGTCAGCAAAACATAAGCTTGACACTACTGCCTCTCTTAGAACTTCAATCAGTAATTCTATCCAGATTTCAAACTTCAACCAAGCAATACATCAAATAAAGTACAACAAAACGTTATATTGCTTTTTCTGACACTTACATATCAAGAACATTCTGTATACTGCTTGTGTACAAGAGAACCATTACCCTATAGAGTGCAAAATATCTAGGTGCACCAGTGCACCCACAGTTAGAAATTAGGTGCACAGCTCCAATTTTGGGTGCACAGTGCACACAGGTGCACATGCACCCACTAATTCGAGCCCTGCCATTAAACACCATACCATACTGCCAGAAGAGCTCATTAACATAATTCATGTACCTACTTCAAAAGTAGCCGAAACTTGCTATTAAAGCTGTGTTTTAATGTTTCAAGAGCCTGGGTACAAAAGAAAAAACCAAGACAGCATAGAAAAAGACATAATGTTTCCTCCAGAACAATTTGAACAACTGTTGTACACAATATACAATTCTAAGCATCATATACCACCTCCTGAGTACTTCAAAAGTTTTACATAACCTGGTAAATATTTTTATAGGAAACTGAAATGACAGTTAAAATAATTTAAAATTGAAAGCACTAATTTGTTTGCAAATGATGACAATAACAACACTTGCGATGATTATGATTTGGAATGGACTCACTTCATAAACTAATTTCTGGGCACCCATACTTGGCACTACATATACATAAGATAACTGCATAGGTGATAAACAATTGAAAACGATATAACTAGGACATTGGTCCAATACACACTTTATGAACTTGAATGACATTGTATACATAGATACAGTCACATGATTATGATATAAAATCATGTGAAAATATTTAGGTCTGAATTCAGGCTGTGAGTCAGACCTCTACCTGATATCACCCGCCTCATTAACATAATCTATGCACTACCTTGAAGTATACTTAAATGTCAATACTAACATTGCCAGCATTGCTTTTTTGGTTTGCTTGCTTAAGTAATAGTGACTTGGAAGATCTATGCGCAAAAAAATCACTGCTGCTAAATTACAGAACTAAGAAAGTACATTATGATGTTATGATGTTCAATATAAAACCACAAATATTGGAAAGGCGGTTCACACTCATGACTGGGAATACAATCTCCATTGCTTATTGTAAGATCTAAACGCATATTATTTTTTGGACGCCCAGACTTGGCGCTACAAAAGCTGCCTGTGTGGGTGGAAAATAACCGAAAAGCAGGTCACCACTAAAAAAAAAATGCTGCTGACATCTGACCTATTACAGCCAGTAACAATTAATTACGCTGATTCGCTTTCTGACCGCATGACGTAACCCATCTCCGAGTAAGTTAGTTTAAAACTATATTGGCGCTTACCGTTCACGTGAGTGCCATCTTGCAGACGTAGTCATACTGCATTACGGCCCGACATGGTCTTTCCCCATTTTAATTTTGACTTTAGATGGGAGTTTATACAAAGCTAACTCTTGCAAGGGGCTTACCGTTCACGTGAGTGCCGAAGTCAATCTTGCAGACGTCGTCATACTGCAGCACGGTGTCGTCGCCGGCGTTGGGGGTGTAGTGAGCGGCGCAGTGGTTCAGCGAGCAGCCGGTGGGGAACGCCAGCCCGCGCTTCAAACCGTCCTCGTTTATCAGCTTCCTGGAGGCGTCTTCCAGCCTCTGGCTGTAGGAAATAAAGGAACATCTTTAGCCTGATTGTCATCCTAGTTAGTCCCATGTATGCGAGGCTCCCATACAGTGGTTCAGCGACAGGCAACAGACCCTACACCAACAGTTTGAGATGACTGACACTTGTTTATCAGCTTTCTTGATGCATCTTTTAGCCTCTGACTGTAGGAAACAAAGGAAAATCCTTAGCCTGAGTGTCATCCTAGTTAGTTCCAGGGCTCCGATACTCATCAACAGTCTGAGATGGCTTACACTCAAACTGCAATTGTTTATCAGCTTCCAGGACGCATCCTCCAGCCTCTGACTGTGGGAATAAAGGAACATCCTTAGCCTGAGTGCCATCTTACTAAGTTCCATGGATCCAGGGCTCCCATACTCCCCCTTCATCAACAGTCTGGGATGGCTGACACTCAAACTGCAATTGTTTATCAGCTTCCAGGACGCATCCTCCAGCCTCTGACTGTGGGAATAAAGGAACATCCTTAGCCTGAGTGCCATCTTACTAAGTTCCATGGATCCAGGGCTCCCATACTCCCCCTTCATCAACAGTCTGGGATGGCTGACACTCAAACTGCAATTGTTTATCAGCTTCCAGGACGCATCCTCCAGCCTCTGACTGTGGGAATAAAGGAACATCCTTAGCCTGAGTGCCATCTTACTAAGTTCCATGGATCCAGGGCTCCCATACTCCCCCTTCATCAACAGTCTGGGATGGCTGACACTCAAACTGTAATTATTTATTAGCTTCCTCGAGGCATCTTCCAGCCTCTGACTGTGGGAAACAAAGGAACATCCTTTAATCCCTTCTTGACTTATCCTGTCTCAAATTTCAGTGTTCTCGCCAGCATAGTTTGAGCATAGGGCCTCCTATTCTGTGATTTAGAGCCCTTGTGCTATAATTTTGACCCATACATTACATGCTGTGTTTCAACTAACATAGGGGTGTTTCTTTTCGGGGAGAACCCTGCAACGCTTCATAAATCTATCAGAAAATTAATATTTGAACCTTTGTTTATTTATGATAAGCTCAAATCGGCACGCAGGCCGCTTTTCAGTGAGGTCATGAGGGAAGAGGTAAGGGTCAGATACAATATTAATAACAGAGATACACAGTCATTTGAGTCCTAATAACTAATCATGATGTTTTTTCCATTAAGGGGACAGAAAGGTTAAAACTTTTTCCCATCCAGAGCAGGAAGATTACTCATCCCTCATTCTTCAACCCAGTAATCCATTATCATTCATCCTTCCCTGCCTCTTTTCCTCCTTCATTCCTACTCACCAGATGTCGATCATGGTGAGTCCCGGCTTGATGAACGACTGGACGTGCGAGCGGACCTGTCTGTGCGCCTCTGCCGCCTCGCGGATCTCGTTGTACAGGTCCAGCTGCGAGCGGTCCAGCGCCTTCTTCTCGCTGTCCGTAGATCGATCTTTCGCCGAGCGACTGGAAACAAAGGTAACTTTAGAACATCTGACCCAGTGAACAGTGTACTGTGAATCACTTTAATATAGCTGCAGGAAAATATAGCAGTTGGGGGAAAATGGAGGTCATGGAACTTAGTTTTAACGGTGGGAACAAAGATCACTGTCACACCGCAAAAGCGCCACCTACATCGGCTACTTATAGCGGTGAGAAGCAGTACCTCAGTCAGAAGCTCTGAAGAAGGTGTCTGACAGATACCGAAACGTCAGCAGGTGAGAATACCTGGTTGTGTATTAAGAATCTCCCATATCCTATATTCTACCAACCTGATGAAATTATTTTCGAAAGATCACTGTCTCAAATATCAGTGATTAGATATTTGCTGTGATGAAATCTTAGCAGTTAAGTATTTTCAGGTATGATATTGGCATTGTGACAGTTCTATTGGGTGCCTAGATTGTCGTTAGGCAACACGGGTGGCAATTTATGCACGGTTGTGGCTGTAACTGTGGCATTTAGTGAAACGCTTTCAGTATTCATAGTGCACGTCGGTCGGTAATCTGCTGGAAACATATCGGAAAAGCATCGTTGCACAGTTATTCATAATCAAGGAACTTCATCTCAATCAAAGGACGCACACTTCTACCCCTCTAAGCAACTTCTCATGAACATCCAGGTGCCATAAAAGAGTATAAAAATATCTAGGTGCACTGGTGCACTCACAGTCAAAAATTAGGTGCACAGCTCCAATTTTGGGTGCACACAGTGCACATGCACTCACTATTTTGAGTCCTGATACCTAAACTCATGTTCAGGTTCAGGTCTAGATTCAGGTCCAGAGGTTCAGGTTCAGGTCCGGACTTAGAAGTCGGAACATGAACCCTTGGCATATGTGTGCTAAAAATAATTTTTTTTTGTACATATAAAGTTGCATATTGGCATAGATTTTACTGTTTCCAGACGTTTAGGTTTTTTGGGACTTGAACCTAAACTAGCCTGAACTCAATCAAGCTCCTGTAACGGCTTGCCGCCCTGTAACCGCATAGCCGTCCAAGGGGAGGGGACAGAAATCCCCGGACAGCTGGAATTTGCGTTATACAGACTAAACCTAAACGTCCAGTTCAGGTCTGGGGTTTAGGTACGCAGCACTACAATTACAAATCTGTCAGTCAAAGTTCAACTCACCCATCCACAGTGACATCGGGATATTCCATTATCTGGCCCACGGGGAACTGTCCGTCCGGGAAGAGCTGGGAGACGGGGATGGTGGGAGGGTCCGTCTGTTTGGAGGAAGCTTTAGGAGCTGCCCCTCCCTCTGCTGGAGTGGTACCTCCCTGCTCACCACCCTGGCCTGAGGGACGAACAAATTTGAATCTCAAATTACAAAAATTTGACGACAAAAACAAAACTACCATTATATAAATGACACAAACCATAGTCCAATCTCCATTTCTCCCTTGGACCACACAGGGCCAATAGAGCAGGAGTCTTGCCCACTGGTATTTGTCCAACTTCCATACAGTTCTTTCTCATAGGTGCTGAGTACTAATTATAAGCAGAGATAGTGGAACATGTACATGTATGTACCTTTTTTGACCGTCTTTGGTATGACCCGGCTGGGGTTTGAACCCACGACCTCCTAAATTTTAAGTGAAGGCAGATCTTTTCTACTAAGGTGCTTTGAGCCGGCATGACTCACCTCCCTTCTTCTTTCTGCGTCTTTTCTTCTTCTTCCCCTCCCCTCCTGCCGCCTCCTCTCCATCTGCGATGGGGAGAAAATGAGAACATTTTCAACAGCTGTTTTACTGTAAAGGTAAAGCAGTCATCCTCCATTGAGGTAAAGCATGATGCTTTTCTATAAGTAGTAGTGCAATGCGTCGTGTCCAAGGCTCATATTTTTAGCCAAGCACACTGGGTCACCCGCATCCTCTTCTCGATAAGTGTTTTGGGTTGTTTTAAGTGCAGATGCTTGATGCCTGAGGCTAATGCCTGAAGCTCCCTCATAGTCATACACAGGGTTGCAGGCTTTACGTCACCATCCGAAATGACAAATTCAACCATGCACAAATAAGTGCACAAGAGAAGCTGCATATTAGTAACTGCACATCAGTAACTTCAATTTAACAGCTAACTGCACAATTCAGTTCCCTTGTATTAGGCAGTTATAACAGATACAGGTAACCTGAAAGACAAACATGAATAAAAAAGGTTGTTAATTGTTTCTTGGTTTGGCTGTTCTGGACACACAACCAGGGCTGCCCAACTAGCCTGTGGCTATTACAAAGGGCTCGCCCTGCTGACATAGACAGGACTGTAGTACAATGGAATTTTGACATGGACAGCATAATGAGCTACAACAATATTCTAAATACATGTACATACTAAATACTATTGTACATAAATGATTCAAAGATTCAAACAAACAAACAAACAAACATTTGTAAAAGAAACAAACCAACCTTCAACTCCCTGCTCCTCCTCCCCCTCTTCCTCCCCTGCCTTGGGTCCGTTCTGCACCTGCGCGGCCGCCAGCTGCTCCGCCAGCTGTTCTGTTCCATCTGCAGGCGCGTCTCCACCCTCCGGCTGAGTGGGGCTTCCTGTAGAAATAAAGTCATCATCATCATCATCATCATCATGAATGAATGACAGCTTTATTCAGCAAATGAATACAGGCCTCCTCCCTGATATCTCCACGGTGCTGGAAGTGACCCCCGCCCGCCCTGACAGCTTATATCAGCCCGCTCGGGGGTGGCTTTACAGCCTTGGATTAAATTAGCTTGGCGGTAAAACTCTCTATAGCAGCTCAAGTAGATAAGCTGCGAAATTCTGTATGGCAGCAAAGTAGACAGGCTGACAGAAATGGATTAGTAGAGCAGACTGGGCCCGGTAAAACATCCCTAAGCCGACCCCTAGAGACTGGGACCAGGCTACCCTGAGGCTGAATTTGCAGGCTCGTTTACAATTAAGACATCAAGATTTTGAATATATCTTCATATCATCATTATCATCATCATCCCCCAAACACAATGTAGGGTTGGAGTTGAGGTCCCGGGCTATAGGGCGGGCAGGCCTCCAGCCTGGCACGGAACGACTCAACGGTGGGAGCCATCACGACCGTGCCAGGCAGGGCATTCCACTGGGGAATGGTGCAGGGGAAATATGAGTATTTGTTGGGTTCCAGTGTTAATTCAAGTTGCAATCTTTGAAAGATGCATTTGTATCCCCTATCAACTTGTGAACTTGCAAGAAAGGAAACTATCTGCTTCATACCTGGCCGAATCAACTCAACTCTACTCTAAATAAAAAGTCAGACAACAGCTACTAATAATTGTACTAAGTTGTAGTAACGTCAACTGCAATAAATCCGCCACATAAAAAACAATGTTATCCAGACCTTCTCAAGAACACCTGGATATCTGAAGTGTGCATACCACGGGGATTACTGATGTTGCACTAGTACATATCTTTATATGCACTGTTTTTGTTAAAATGTGGCGGTCTTTGCATTGGGTTGGGCACAATTATCAGGGTTGATGTTAATATTGCATGTAATGAAATTCTATTTGATTTCTTTCTGCAACGTAACAAGGGCAATCAAGTCGTGAAATCATTCATCAAACACCCCACTTATTATTTTTTTTAGGCTATACATAGTCGTATTCTTGTGTAATATGGTTGGGAAGGGGGAGGGGGGCGTTCCAGTTGTGTGCTACTCTTTTAGATATTCCAGAAATTCGTCCAGTCCCCAATCAATCGTGTTCGTTCCCAGTTGTTTGATTTAATCGTAGTCTAAAAAGCCATAGTGGGAACTTAAATGTTGTTGTCAACAACTAGATGTAATTAAAAATCACTGAAATCATTTATAATTTTGCATCGTTGCGCACAAGTATCGTAACGTTATAATTGCAAAGTTGAGAATCATGTGTACATGACTTGCATCGCAAGTAGAGGCTTACAGATAGCCACTAAAGCACATAACGTTGGACTAATATCATCATGATTCTAAATGTTTGTCTCAAGCAACTAAAAAATCCGTCATTTGTAGCGTTACGTCGCAGGACATGCTTTTACAAGACATGACGAACATGCGCATCTGGGAGCAGCCAGAATACCACGTGCGTTTTGGTCCTGTAATTTGACACCCACGTACCTCCTTTCTTCTTTTTCTTCTTCTTCTTTTTCTTCTTCTCTCCCTCCGTCTCTCCGACTTCTTTCCCGCCTTCTTCAGGCCCGTCTTCGCGAGGGGGATCGCACTTTTCCTCCCCCAACTCGAGCTCGGTATGGACGGCCGCCATGTTGAAAATGGCGTGATGATGAGGAACAGAGTCACGGTGTAAAGACGCCAGCTACCAGTTTCAAACTGAACTGCAACGCATGGGCCTTGTTACGGCACTCCTAGCTGTTTATGCCTATCGTATACCTGCCTACCTGCCTTCGTGCACAGGCCAAAAACTGATTATGACCCCTTGCTTTCCAGGTGGATCCTCCAAGATGGCCTGTCCCTTACCCTAGCCTCTGCTTCCCGAATGTTTAACTCAGTGTCCTTCACAATCTGGTCTTTCCATTTCTTAGGTGGTCTTCCCCGGGACTGGGGGTAGCGAACTCATGGCTGCAGGCTTAGTACACTAATGTCTATAACTTTATAGAATCATAAAAATCGCTAGATGACACTAAAAATTATAATGCACTGCCGTTCAAACAGGACTCATGATTGAGCTACATCTACATCTACATAGTTGTTACCCCCATATAGCCCCATCAGGGACAAAGTAGGGGGGGTAGTCAAATTAGTGATCCCCAAGCAAATCTCCACGTAAATCTATGATCACCTATGGCTTCTTTAGGGCGCTGGGTACGAGTACGTACTTACATTTCTACTGATTGATGTCAATATAGCAATATGGCCCTTTCTAAAAGACTGCTGTACCAAACGTTACTGCGTTAACTACCGCCTTTTAACTGTATTATGTTTTCGCGTGTTTACATGCTATTGTTATAGTATTCGCTTTCAAACGGTCAAACGGTATCTATGCCAGCCAATCAACAATCCCGCTTAACATAGCGAAGGAATAATATACAGCATGACAATGCCAAATTATATCATCACTTGGTTATTATTACGTTTTCTGGTGTGGATTCGAATCACATCTAATCCGCAAAATATACTGGTAAGACAAGGTCAAAATGTTATGATTATATTCAAACTGTAAACTTCGTTGCGCTTGATGTGAAATATTTTCTTGCACTAATCACATAGTCAGGATGCAGTCATATGGTTTAAAGACTTCATGTCAGGACAAGTATATGCCAAATGTAAAGTTACGCCATTAGAATATAGCATGAAAGTTAATCTGTGTTGGTATTAGATTACATTAAGTTAATGATAAGTTCATATCATATCATATAGCTTCTGACGATAGGTGAACTGTATTCATTGTGTTGATAAGAACAATAAATAATGTTTTGGCTACAGTACTTCCTTGGTTCATACAAATTTATCAACGAAAAAAAAAACGTATACAATTATAGTGTGGTATTAGTGCACAGCTCTATCTGCAAGCTGACTATAAGTATGAGGAGCCGGCCCTATAGAGAAACCAGAATTCTGTTGCCGGCTCCTCACAAGTTTTAACTTAAATCTGTGAAGCTGAATAAATTAACAAATAAAAATAAGGACCAAATCACATTCATCGTACCGGATAGCTTTACGGCTGAAAATTGAGGAAATTCTTGGGACATGTGTTTTATTTTTGTTTCTATGTTGATGTACAATACTATGGTATAAAATCAGCGCAAATCTAGCTTGTATTTCGTGCTGCGAGGTTGATTCTAATAAACTGAATTGAAATGACAGTTGTGGGACATTCGTACAAAGTCCATCTGTCTTGTGATGGGAAAAGTTTGCCGGAGATCATTGTCGACAGTCTGCTCTGCCTTAGCCTTGCCGAAAACTGCACGATAGATTTATGGTAACTGACACTGCACGAAATGGCCTCGGATCCTGACGTATCTGGACATGAGAACTCTGAGATCCGGAACCTCAGATCCGTAAGAATCCAGATGGATACGGGAGGCGTATTGTACTAAAAGAACTCAAATTTACCTGAATTAACTTGCGTGTGCAAGTGGTATACCACATCAGTGTACCACTTGCATATGTAGTTTAATGTAGGTAAATTTGAGTTGTTTTAGTACAATACGGCCCCCGTATCCGTCTGGATTCTTACGGATCTGAGGTTCCGGATCTCCGAGTTCTCCTGTCCAGATACGTCAGGATCCGAGGCCATTTCGTGCAGTGTGAAATGTACGATGAACGTGACCGCGCCTTGTACAATGGGTGGGCGAGTAACTGTCAACCAAAAGTAAAACCAGTCTGCTGATTTTGTATCACTACGACAAACATAAGGTGTATAAAACAGCCATTTCTAGATGAACAATCTCAGCCCATTCATGATTCTGATCAGATCATTTACTAAGTATGACTGTGCTACTAATACATGAAAAGGGATAAAATTCCTACTTTAAACAAAAATTCTACGCTCGACACAAGATGACTATTCCTTTTTGTCTTCGAGCTCTCCCTTTAAAAATGATTATCCAAATATTAAATATTTCAAGTTTCCAAAAATTATTGCTTTCGAGACTTTGAAATAACGACATTCTGGTAAAAGTGGATAATAAAAGTTAAACCTTCTGGAGTATCCTATGAGTTATGATGTATATTACAGCTATCCAAAGTATCTTATATTCCAGCTACTTCGTTTAGCATGAATAGATATTAGATAAATGCACTTGTGCAATATGAGATACAGTTGTTTGTATGTGGGCCATCTCGTAGGGCCCTGTCACACTTGTGTGTATCTTCAAGTGCGCATGAGTCTCGCAGTAACATTTGTTTTTTTTTATTTAAGTAAATTTTACGGGGAGGGAGTTGTCTTCTACTTTGACCCACCGTTGAGCAGTCTAATTATCAAACCAAAGAAATAACTTCTTCGGCTGCAAACTTAACCTAAACCAAAAACATGTTAATACGCAACTCATGCGGGCTTGTATATACGCACAAGTGTGACAGGGCCCTTACCAAGGATAAGAAACGTACATATTACGCTTCTTGCACACGTCTAGCTCATGCTCTAACAGACGCAACTTGATACGGTTTTAATACTTCAATCGTCATATTGCATCAAGTAGGCTTCACTGGTGTTTTCTTCATATAATGTCTTCGTCCATGTTAGTGATTGTAGACTTCTATAATACAGTGGATGGTATAAGGCCCAAGTATTGTAAATTTTGATCCATTTTGTATGTTCCATAACATAAACATGTATGGGTAATGGTATGTATGACGTTATGAGTCATCTGTAGCATAGCACTACACGAAACAGGGACTTAGTTTTGATGCATGATTAGACTGTAAGTCCTGGCTACCGTTGCACGTCACACACAGGGTTGTTTACGTAGAAAGTTGTCTTGAGTTTCGTCGCACAGGTGGCTCATAACTAGTGGTATTTTGCACAGCTAGTCATGAAGGAGTTTTCACAGTGATTGCTTGCAGTCTATGGTGCATTATTCAGAGCTTTGAATGAACTTCCAGCAAAGTTGATTTGTACACAGAAAATTGTTAACGAGCCTTTGCCAGGTAGATTTTAAAGATAGCCCTGTGTGCACTCAAGGAAGTGTACATTCGAAAACAGAAAGGCTTGACATCAGCAGAATTAGTTTCCAGCCAAGCACAAAAGTAAGTCAATTGGAGGAGTAACAAGCATGAACTGCCCGTAAAGACCCAACCTCACTTTGCACCCATCCGGACTTTGTCCGGAACTTAAAACCATATTAAAAACTGTTCCGCCAACACTCAGACTCAGAGTCCTTTATTGAATACATGTCCGGTTACGAGCGAGGGTAGTCAATTATTTTTCGACAGAACATTCTTGGGATAGTTGTGGATGTGCCGCACAGAATTCATCTGTCTTGTATCATGATAGTAAAGGCGTAGGCGTCTCATTGTCGACGGTCGGTTCTATCACAGCCTCGCTGAAAACCGCACGACAACTCTAAAGAAATCGTACGACGACCGAGGAACTGCCCAATCAGAAGTAGCACCATAAGGTGTACGGAGCAACCATTTCTATATGAACAATGCACAAGCTCAGTCCATTAGAACCCTCAATGGACTATGTGCTAAGCATGTATGAAAAAAGGATAAAATTCCTATACAAAACAACAATGTCTACGCTCAACACAAGATGACTTTTCCATTCACTATGATTTAGTCATCGAGCTCTTCCTTTGAAAATGATTATCCAAATATTTCAAGTTTCCAAAATTTCTTGCTTGACTTCTGGCTACATGCTGTACTATTTATCAAAACAGCTGATAGTATACAGAATCATGTTACTAATGCCACAATGAACAATCATCATTATCTTTTATCATTTAACATAGATTTCTCGTGGTTACAAATGTCTGCAATGCATTTTGTCCTCTTTGTACCATCAAGACCTTACAAAAGCGACCTTGTGGCAGAAAAATGATAGTAAAATAAAGACCTTCTTGTGTATCATATTCCAGCTGCTTTGTATGCCATGGAAATGCAATAGATAAATGCACTTGCGATGACTTGTTAGATACAGTTGTTTGCACAAAGTGAGGAATCTCTCATCAGGAATAGGAAACGTACGTAACTTTCTTACACATGCTAAGCACATACACTGACAAACGGCATCGTCCTTGTTAAGGTTTCAAGCCTCATAAAATGCTCTGGGTGCCTTTAATGAACGTTGTGAGTCACTGGGAGCATAGTACTGCACAAAACATGGACTTAGTTTAAAAAAAGTAAATATCCGATAATGATGTATGATTAGATTATTGTGTGCAAGTCCTCGCTACCGTTGCATGTCACACACAGGGTTGTTTACGCAGAGAGTTGTCTTGAGTTTCGTCGCACAGGTGGCTCATGAATAGTGCTATTTTGCACAGCTGGTTATGACGGGGTTCTTACTTGATTGCTTGTAGTCTATGGTGTATTATTCAATAGCTTTTGATAAACTTACAGCAAAGTTGATTTGTACACAGAAAATTGTTAACGAGACGTTGGCTGGTAGATTTTAAAGATAGCCCCGTGTGCACTCTACATTGCTATATGAAAACAGAAAAGCTTGTACTGAAAACAGAAGTACTATACTGGTTTCCAGTAATTAATATTTCATCAAGTGGGTTTCAAAGGCAGTCGTCTATATATTGTACACGCTGGAACTTCAGAATCTGATGAGTAATTGGAAACTTCTTGTTTAGTGAAGTTAAGTGAATTTTTATCAATTCACGTTGTGAACCACTGGGAGTATAGTACTACACAAAACAAGGGCTTTATTTCCCCAAAGTCTCCTGTTATGATGCATGATTAGACTCTTGTGTGCAAGTCCTGGCTACCGTTGCACGTCACACACAGGGTTGTTTACGCAGAGAGTTGTCTGAGTTTTGTCGCACAGGTGGCTCATAAATAGTGGTATTTTGCACAGCTGGTCATGAAGGGGTTTTCACTTGATTTCTTACAGTCCATGGTGCATTATTCAGAGCTTTTGATAAACTTTAATTTGTTAACGAGCCTTTGGCTGGTAAATTTTAAAGACAGCACTGTGTGCACTCTGCATCGCTATATGAAAAAAATAGATGTTTGTACTGATGACAGTACAAGATTACAGCCAAACGGCAAAAAGAACGTTCCTTTGCTGGAGCAATACGCAGAAGCAAATTTTCCTCTGGTTCGTTGGGCTCGTCATCGTCAATTTAGTTGATTAGCATGGACAATTTCCAAGTGCAGATATCTTTGTAAATATTGTTAGTTACTCTAGATACATTAAGCTGTCGTTGATCTAGTGTTGCGACTAGAAACACGTATGTATCATTTTCATCTTCATCTGCGACTAGAAACACGTATCATTTTCATCTCCATCTGGAGTGTTCTTCTTCACGTCGATTTCGGGTAATGTTGCAGGGTTGGATCCACCTGTAGTCGGCTCAGTTTCCCCTGCGGTGCTCTGGCGACTGCTGGCGGTGGCAGTACATCCACTGCCCTGGTGACCTCCATCTAATTGAGGGCGCGCCCTGTTCTCCTCTACATCTGCGAAAGTTGTCATTTCTATGTCTGTAGAAGGGCCGGTTCTAGCTGTCGTTACCTCAGTTTTCCCTCCGATCGTTCGCCGGTTGCTGGAAGTGGCGGTTGCTCCATTGTCCCGATGAGGTTCACCCAGGCCAAAGCGTGCCCTGATCGCAGACTTCCATTTCTGCATCACCTTCGACGTCATTGTCAGCGCCACTGACAGCAAGAGGCCTTGAGAAGCATTCAGCACTATAAAGATGTACTCAACAACGCTGCTGTTGACGTAAGGGTAGATGAAGCCGAGAATCCAGGTGAATCCCGTCAGAAAGGAGATACGCAAATAGACCCAGGCCTTGCTGCTCTGTGAGCGCGAATTAACAGCGTCGGCTATCTGAAATGACTTCCGTATGGCCAACAAGACAAATGTGACCAAGACAGCATTGACCAGAAGGGAACAGAAGACAGGAACTCCAAACGCCACTAGACTGGCCGTCGGATTGCCGATCCAACAGCTCTCCCCGTAACCCACCCTGACAGAACTGCCAAATTCCACAATTATTGTGGGAACCACTACAAGCACTGGCACAAGCCAGGTATACAAGAGGTACTTGTACATTTCCACTCTTTCTAAGCCATCATGAAAGGTAAGAAAGAGATCAATCGACAATGCGTTCATAGATGTGAAGGCCGTCAGCAGAAGGTAGTGCAGAAGAATGACAAATGCCGTACAGCCCGGTCCTGAAGGGACAATCACTCGTGAAACAAACATGGCTTCAGCAGTTACCATGCATATCATCATCTGACACTTCAGCTTCTCCGGGACTTTTTCCCACTGGCCTGACCTGACAGTGTGGACCACGAAACCAAACACGGCTACGATAGACACTATGATAAGACCCAGGGTTAACCTACCCTGGTCAGGGTCCCTACTGCCCCTCGTGTCGTTTGAGAACAACTGCAGTATGCACTCCCCGCAGATTGACGCTGTTGTGTTCAGAATGACCACCTGCTCAGCTGGGCAGGACATGTTAGAGCTCACCAGATGGACACTTCCATTGGGAAGGACACTAAACTCGTCAGATGTGAAAGTTAAAGCGGGTTTGCTGCAGTTTTGTGAGGGAATGCTTTGGTTTGATGAGCCCTGACTGTTGCTAATGGACGAGACATGCCGGCACGTGTCTACAAACGGATCGTATACAGTGTCGGAGGGGCACTGGTTGGGATTGTTTTCACCACTCTCATCGACATCAAAGTTGAATAGACGAGTTAGTGAGATTTCAAAGAGACACGTTCCATCTTCAACACAATCACTGAGAATGATCTTTAAGCCCGAACCAAAACCAACAGCGGCACCACATCTTAGATTTGTGGTTGCCGTAAGGGAAAGTCCTTCACAAAGAGCACAGTGTAGGTTTCTGTAGGTCTTATATCTACCGAAAACAGGATAACTGTAGGACATGCAGGCAGCTACGTCACAATTTGCGTTTGAAAAGTCTGCCTTGGTGGAAATACATTTTCTCCCATCTTGAAGCCTGAATGCTAGCTTGTTTATACCAAGGCAACCGCCCACTTCTTCATCTTCAACAACACCAAGGGTACGGAGGACATCGCTGTACTCTTGAGTAGGGATTTGTGCAGAAGAGTTAAGCTGTCCAGAACACATAGGTCGGACCTGAGTACTAGATAGCTCTGTCATAGCTACATTGTTACACATAGCACAGAATATGTTTCTGTAGTAGGTTCTGTGCGAATAATCTACTTCCACAGGTGACCTGTAGACCGTGTCACTGGGGTTGAAGGGATCCACCTGTTTTAAACACTGGTCCCTTGTGAAGTCATCTTCCCATTCGTCAGGGCAGTCAGCAACCAACCAATAGGACGGCCATTTGACAAAAAAGCCAGACACGCACTTCCACTTGAGACGGTGATGGTCAGGTAGCCAGTGCACTAAGCTGTCTTCTCTGTAGGTGTAATGAAGTCTTAATAAATCAATTGATTCTAGGAAAGGGAAACTATAATGCTGTGCAGGTAGTTCAGAGATGGCATCCAATGCTGTTATGAGTGTTTTTCACTGCTCTCAAGTAAAAGATCATGACCATGTCTTATTTACAAAGAAATATGAATGCTTATCTTTTTACAAAATAAATATCATAATACAGAATCCATGGTGCATTGGAATATGCTCTTCAAAAACCAACGACGTCACGTAAATACAATGCACATAGCAGCGCACATCAGTACAACTTCAGCTATGACAAACAGTCATAGTTTGCTTTGTCATCCATTCCTTTAGTTTTGTTATGAACATCTTTACTGCTCATTAATCCGGTCATTAAGAAGGTCAGCAAATTTCAAAACCGCCAGAGTCGAGCGTATTACTATTTTATTTTTTTTCCTTAAAGTCTACCCTATCCCATGGGACGAGGCTAGGAGACTTGAAAACATCAGCCGATTTCTAACATCACGCTGAAATCGAGAGGACGCCGGTCGTATTTCGAATTCAGCCGAAAATGGCCTTTAGACCTCACAGTCTCTTCGGACGAGCTATTTTCTTGCCGTGTGTCGCTGGCTCAAGAAACATCATACTTCTCAATGTAAATTCATAATTACTTACTCGTAATCTTCACAGCAGTCACCAAAGAAACGACAGTCATTGTCACAAACACAAAACGTTCCTTGTTGCCTCGCCCAGTCAAGGTCTCCACAGATATATTCTTCTTCGCACTCTTGTCCGATGAAGTTCAGGGATGTAGGGTCTGAGAAGGACATGAGACAGCAACAGATGTAGAATGGTCAATGCTAGGGAAAATCTACAATGCTTGGGGTTCATTTCAAAACCTTTGTTTGGAAAGATTGATGAAACATGCTTTAAACGCGCTGGTCAAAATCCTCATGGGCCTGTAACGTTATAGCATATCTTATAACCTACTAAAACATTAACAAAAAATATAGAAATTCATGGTCTTTCTGTTACTTCTATTCTAACTCCATGTCACTAGAAGTCATCGTGAAGTTTTGGCATTCATCATCTTTGATATTTGATATAAAGCAGAGGTAAAAACTACTAGACTGGCCGTCATTTGCTTTAAGAGCAAATTCAGGATGTTTCGCCCATACTCCTCATGCAAGAAGTGGACTGTCCCAAAATAACTCCTGGGCAAATCCAAGTTTCTGCATAACTTATGCAAATGAGGTCCTCATGAGCATAAGTTATGTCCAGGTGCTTTCACCTTTCCTACATGTACCTACATGTTCAAGATGACATCCGCAGCTTTTACAGTAAGGGGAATACAACATCATGCATAAATTATGCAAGTGAGGTCCTCATTAGCATATGTCATGGCCAGGCGTGTGCACCTTTCCTAAAGCTACCTACATCTCAAATATGACATCTGCAGCTTGTACGGTAAGGGAAATACAAGTTTCTGCATATATCATGCAAATGAGGTCCTCATTAGCATAATTTTTGGCCAGGTGCATTCACCTGTCCTAATGGTACCTACATCTTAAGGATGACATCTGCAGCTTTTCCGGTAAGGGAATTACAAGTTTACGCATAAATCATGCAAATGAGGTCCTAATTAGCATAATTTATGGCCAGGTGTGTTCGCCTTTCCTAAAGGTACCTACATCTCAAAGATGACATCCGCAGCATTTACGGTAAGGGACATACAACTTTATGCATACATTATGCAAATTAGGTCCTCATTAGCATAAGTAATTGTCAGGTGTAGTCACCTTTCCTATAGGTACCTACATCTCAAATATAACATCCGTACCATGTAACATAAGGTACATATAACTTTCTGTAATACCATTAGTAGAGGTACCCCCTGACATCTGCTTGGTTTTAAGTCCCAGACAAGGGAAGTGTAGGGGGGCTTATGTTACAGTATGATCTAGTTCTTCCTGGCCCCGACAGAAAATAACCAAAAATTGCATCAAAAAATTGCAAAATAAATCATTTTGAAGTAGTGTATGCCAAAAAATATAATGGGGTCCTTTGGGTAAATATCCAATGCACAACTAAACCAAATTTCAGGTCCTCAGGTTTCAACACCACAGCACTGGAGGCCATTATGTGCGACTTTTGTCTGAAAGTGACCAAAAAAACTCCATAAAATCATTTTAAAAACTTATATCAAAAAAATTTAAAAAGGGTCTAGGGGTATACACGTACTCTACCTGCATAGTTTACCAAATTTCAGCTAATTTGGTCGATGGACGACCGAGAAGAAGCGATTTGAAGATTTGACAGGAGAAGAAGAAGGAGAAGAAGAAGAAGGAGAAGAAGAAACCTGACAAAAACAATATGTTTCGTTGGCGAAACATAAATATACAACTGCAGATTTACAGATGTGAGAATACATTGTACTAATTGCAGTCTTCTTCAATGGTACTTACCGGCGCATTCCATCACGTTGCAGTAGTCCCACCTCAATGTCGGGTCCGTGGTGTAGCACCATGGCCGCTCCTTGTTGTCAGGGTTACGGCAGAAGTTCTCCTCCAGGCCTGCATCAGGATGAGCCTGTGGTGTGTGGGGGTGGCTGTGGGGGGACTGGGAGTCCCATCTCTGACACACCCGGTCCCCTGCCCTGTAGAGTAGTGGCATGCAGAATGAAACATTCACATTCACGACATTCGGTCGAATCTTGTTTGTCAATTTATTTGTCAAAGGAAAACAGTCGCATCGTATGTCGAGAAACAGTCGCATCGGTTGAGAGGGAGTGGGGGGGGGGGGGATTCCGCAAAGTATCTGGAGCGAGGAGCGAGTCAGAGGTATGTCGAGAAACAGTCGCCTCCAAATTTGAGTCGCAACCTCCTCCCTCTAGGTCTCAATTTATTCCTGACCACAACACAACGCGACAGAAATACGTTTAAGCTTACCTATTCACGTGCCCTGCGTAGCTCCTTCCCTTGTCAATTGTGTAGAAGCAGCGTGTTGGAACGGCTGGAAATATAAAACAGAGAAGTTTGCTTTAATAAAACGTTTTAGTTGTGTTTTTAGGCATTGTGATATGTACGATGTATATATCTTGAACTTACGTACAAGTGAATAAGATTGCTGTATAAAGAGAAAATTGTTGAAGAAAGACAGATTGCAGCTAAAGAGTATCCAGACCTGCATTACTGGTAATAATCAAGTTCTATTGTTTAACACTTACCAGAGCTAGAGTAGGAGTGGTTAGTAGTGGGTATCAAAAAGAAGTGGAAGAAAAAAAAGAATAGGCAAAGGGTGTCATTTACCTTATGTTATTGTCTATGGAGTCTTTGAGATAACATGCCTAATAACTGACAGTCTGAGAAATCTTGCTTGTCAGGAGAAGTAGCTAGCTTTTATTCATCCATATTGAAGAGCAGAAACAAAAATAAAGAGCTCAGGTATACCGTCGCAGGCGAAGACATCGTCGCAGTACATCCACCTGATGAGGGGGTTGTTTGTGTAGCACCACGGCCTGTCCTTCCCGTCCGGGTTCCTACAGTAGTTCTGCTCCAGCCTTGCCGATGGGTAGGCCTGGGGAGTGTGGTTATGGGTGTGGGGGTACTGAGATGTCCAGAACTGACAGGATCCATCCCGGTTCGCAAGGCCCCTGTAGCTTGTCCCTTTGTCGTGGAGATAGTAACACTCTGTAGACATAAGACGTTACATTGTAAATGTTGTGCCTAAAAAGAAGCGTTCCAGAGCTTTACAATTCCAAACCTAGAATGCAATTTAGTATGTTGACGTTATGGTAGCCACATGAAGTCTAGACCAACTTGATTGTTGTGTTACCTGTTATAAAGTTTAACTCCCAAAGATATAAAAGCTAAACCTTGCCCCAAGCTTAATGACTACATCTAATAGCACGCATATTCAATATTGAAAAGATTGGGAAGAATATCACATTGCTAGCAACTGACTGTCTCCTTCCTCCATTATTCTTAGTCTGTTTCTAAAAAGAGAGGTCGTTTGGTCTTGCCGTGCTTGTGTGTCCGCCATCTTGTATCAATCTTTTCCATTTATCTCTGTTAACTTAGTATTTTGTTCTTAACAGCGTCAGAGTTCCCTAATTCATGTTGTTGTCGCATGGCATCTTCACAACACTCTACCAAATGAATAATTTAGTGCCATGAATACTTTGTCCTATTTGTCAGGAATGACTGTATGTGTGTGCAGAACTCACCACAGTTCTTCTCATCACTGTTGTCCCCACAGTCATCTCTGCCGTTACACCGGGTAGCCGGGTGGAACATGGCTCCGTTGTCACAGGCAGCTGCAGCTGATGAAAAGAAGGGACATTGTTGAGCCAGTTAGAAAAGTGTTCTTTATTCCTGACCTGAACCGCAAGGACATCAGTAGATACCTGAAAGTGCGCCTCTTTCGGGCACTTATACTCCCCATAGCTACATATGCTTGTGAAACTTGGACTTTAAAAAAGACAGATGAACTTCTCCTATTAGCCTTCGAAATGAGATGCCTACGGGCAATTCTCTGCATCACGCTCCGTGATCGCATACCAAAAGTTGAAATCAGAGCCAAAATCGGGGCAAAAAAGACCATCGTTGAAATGGTACAGACGAGAAGGCTGAGGTGGTTTGGACGCGTCATAAGACGACCCCCACAAACATTAGTGTACAGAGCCTACAGCCAGGAGTTCGCTACCCCCAGACCCCGGGGAAGACCGGTACCACCGAAGAGATGGAAAGACCAAATTGTGAAGGACACGGGCTTAAACAGTCGGGAAGCAGAGGCTAGGGCAAGGGACAGGACTGCTTGGAGGGTCCTCCTGGAAAGCAAGGGGTCAGCTTCTGGCCTGAGCACGTAGGCAGGCAATCCTTTCATAACTACAATGTAGCCTTAGTTTACTACTGATGAACGTCAATAGTATAATTCTAGCAAATCAGGGCCTCATTTGCATAATTTCTACCATAGCCTTTTTTTACTAAGGTAAGCCGTAAAACTTTGAAAAATAATAAGTGAGAAATCTTCAGAATACGTCAGTTGTAGAGGTCAACATCATCTAGCAAAGGTATGAGGTCGCGGAACCCTAGCCTCCGTTGCAGTCCTTTTCCCGCAGCGTTTTTTTGTCAATTTTTTTTGGGGGGGGGGGGGCACAGGGTCTTTAGCGGACACAGGGGCACGGCGGATACGGGATCCCAAGCAGATACGCGGCGCCCCCCCCAAAAAAAATTGAAAAAAAAACGCTGCGGGAAAAGGACTACAACGGAGGCTAGCAGAACCCTACGATACAAACAATGTTGCCATTGTACTCACGACAAGACTCGTCGCTGCCATCGCTACAGTCTTCTATCCCGTCACATCTGGAATAGCGCTGTATGATGTCGCCACAGGGAACGAGGCTATCGGTGCCATTACATTCTTTTAGCAAATCTGTGCATTGTCCATTGCTGCAGGCCATCTTGCCTTGTCGCTCGCCTGCATCATGCATAAGTAGAAACATTATATTAGCTAAATTACATTGCCGTAGATATATCATAATAACATTTACTTATCTTTTATAACTAAACAAGTAGTTTAATCGGGTAATATCACAAGAGCGGTAAACTTATCCAATAGATAACATTTTGATTGGAAGTAACAAATTTCCTTTGAAATGATAATTGGAATAGCCAATGCCAAAACCGAGGAAACGTTAACTATCTGAGGTCCGCCATATACATGTACATGCTTTTTAAAAGGCTTAAACCTGAACAATCAAACAACTATATCATAAGGATAAATGTTGAAAAACGTTGGGAAGAAAGAAAGAAAATTTAATAAACAATACACGGGTGTGCCGTGTTCATACTTACAACAGTTCTGCTCGTCTGTACCGTCTCCGCAGTCGTCTCTGCCGTCACACACTTGTGTCTTGTTGATGGTGGCCCCATTTGAGCAAGTCTCTTCATCTATGATTAAATAAAATATCCATAAAGGCAGAATCAAATTTGTGCTTTGAATGTATAATGAACTGGCAGAAGTTCTGTTTACTTCAACCGATTCAGAGTGGAAGTGAAAACTATTGCTGTACGTCTTAATAAGATATCTCAGTCTGAGGGCCCTGTCACACTTGAGCGTATAAATGTTGCGTGTGAGTTGTGCATGGAAAAAAATGCAATACGCAGCCGTGCGCACAACAGTTGTGGAATTTTTCGATTATTTTGACGAATGTGTGACCCACATATCGTTATTCACATGTTAGATGTGCCTCGCACATTCATCAAAATAATCGAAAGCTATTCATAACGAATAACTTGCGTATTAGCGTAATTTCGTTAATAACCCAAACTATCATACCTACTGGGCCATATTGTGCATATGACTGCGTACCTAAAACTTTCACAAAGCGATTGAGATACGCATTAGGTGCGTATTGTGCGCACGCCGGCGTCTGACAAAAATTTCAATGCGCAACTCACACGCTACGGCTATGCGCACAAGTGTGACAGGGGCTTAAGTCTTTGTTTCTCACACCTGCAAGGCCTGCTGTCGACAATAAAGGCTGCGAGGCCACAAGCACCTTAACTTAGCACCTTAGTTCCTCCCGTGCCTTTGAGGCACATCGGGCCACAAGCAGGACAAACTATATTTACATATATCATACGTGCCTCATTGTAACATTTGTCTCATAATGTACCGGCATTCAGATAGTCATGGAGTTAGTTAAGTGATGACTTACCACATTTCATTTCATCGCTGCCATCGTCACAGTCGACTATGCCGTCACAGACCACCTCATACACGTCACAGTCGCCGTCTGTGCAGACCGTCCTCTCAAATCCGGAGCAAGCTGGACGGACATAAGAGGGTGCAGGCGTGAAAACAGCTATGGTATCACAGACGGTCTGTTAGAATTGCGGCAAAATGTTTGTTTAAAAATGTTTGTGAATTGGCACATGGGCCTTTTAAATTTTTTGGTGCGTGTTCGTCCCAAGATTCTCAAAATCTTGACATCCTCCCCTCTTCTCTCATTCTGTTTTTTTTTACTCTCCCATTAGATGGAATATTGTGTGCACTTAGTGTGGCCTTACATGGTTTATATGTTAATGCCACAGCCTCCTTGGAAATGTGATCGTGCGGTTATACAAGAAATGAGCACTAACCTTGGAAAAACTTCACCTCCATAATTTCCATAGCCATAGGCATAGCTACCGAAGAGGTAAATTCCAGGCGCCAAAACTGTCCTGTAGCGAGAAACCCGGACAGATCAACGTCGTGCAGGCGTATTTCTCCGCCTGTTTCCACTTCAGTACCATTACGAAAATCTTTAGCAGGGAACCGTTTTACAGATTCAAACCGTTGCCCTAACACTGAACGTGAGATTTCTACCTCCCGAGCGTGGTAGTACCACATGCGGACTCGGGAGAGCGTTATGGGAGTCTGTAGATCAAAGGTGAGGATCCAGCTGACCTCTTCCGCTGCCCGCTGCCAGCCGGTTCTTAGGTTGGAGTCCAGAACATAGCCGGCAACGTGTCGGACCCCGTCGTCGCTCTCCCATTCGTCCGGTGTCACCCATGTCGGGTCGGTCTCCACCCAGCCACCTGCCAGTAACAGCCTTACATTAATATTTCATGCACTTGTGTATTCAACAAGTCGTGGGAAGATTCCGAGCGAGCTCGATGGAGTAAGTGGGTGATGTATTCATTGCCCCCCTCCCAAAAAGAAGTTATGGGTTAAAAGGGAAATGCTTGTTTTTGGTGGAACAGCATGCCTAGATTTGGACCACGTGAGTGGGTCCTGCTAAATACCTCAACCGACATCAACCACGTCCGATATGCTGTGTATTGGAAAAACAAAAGTACAGCAAGTAGATATGCCTCTCCTCTATGTCAACCATTGCGTAATAAAATCCCTTCTTGAGCTATTCTCTTTCAAAGGCTGAAAAAAATCAGCGCCTTTGGCTTAAAAGCCGCTTGGGGCCAAAACCTACAACACTTACTGACTGCCCCAAGAGTTATCTACCACTACAAATGACGACCATCACATACGAACACGAGATTTAAAAAAGAGGATGCCCTTGGCTGTAGTACAATGGGGTGCCGCCAGAGGGTCCATAATCGAATCATACATCCACAACTTCTCCAGTTATGCTGCCCGGAGACGAACAAGCACACAGCTTCCAAAACATAACCTTGGTAAAGGTGATTTGCCAATTTTGTAGCGGGATTTAATAGAAATGGTTCAAACTGGAAATATTTATCTCGACTCTCTTACATCAGGGTATCCCCTACTCTTATTAAGAAAAATCATACTCTTAAAGGGACGTATTGTAGAATTTGGTGGGCAAAAAAATACAAATACTCAGAATTTGAAAAATCTACATTAAAGGGACGTATTGTTAAAAAAGAAAGAGTACATAAAACTTTTAAAAAAGAAAAAGAGGGAATTTCATCAACATATCATGGACAAAATTTCTTCTCGGTAAGTTCGGAGGAAAAAGACCTCCGAACTTACCGTCTGTTTAAGTCATTGTATAAAGAAGAAGAGTATTTTTCCATCAGCAACATCAAACACAGAGTGGCTACTACTAAACTCAGGGTTAGCTGTCATAGATTACATGTCGGAACAGGAAGGCACAACCGCACGCCTCTACAACATAGACTTTGTCAACATTGTAATTTAAATCGAGTAGAAGATGAGCACTGTGACATTTCGCCCTAGATTGTAGATTATACGATAGCGAAAGAAGTGTACTTTTTAACCTTATCAAAGACAATTCCCATATTTCGAACATCTACATGCAACAGACAAATTCATATTTTTATTACGCCTGGATAATCCTTGTATAAGAAATATTGTCTGTCCATACATTTACACATGTGCAAAGAAGCGAGAAGAAGTCGACTCTACTGGACTAGCTTAGTTTAATAACACGTTTGTCTACTCTATATGTTTACAGCTTGTATTGTTGTATTTGTGTCCATGTATGTTCCATGTGTTAAGTTAGACGACCTGTACCTAGCCCCTCGGGGCATGAATGCACAATAAAGGTCTTTCATTCATTCATTAATAAACGACGATAAACGCAAATCGCACAAAATCTGGCTTATTTGCATATTATTTAGCGGCCCCCGTTTTATAACATGCAAATAAGCCAGTGTAGAACGCTAAGAAATAACCGAATCGACCATTGCGGTCGGAGATCAAGCGTCACAGGAAAATCGCCACAAGTGAACAAACTTCAGACTGTCGCGCGTTCGATCGCGTGTTCGGTGGTTCGTCGGAATGTTGGACGAAATGGCGGACAAGTCAAGCGACGGTGGGGATTGCATTTATAATTTGTTTTCAAGACGTTCGCACGACACTACAAAGTCGCATCCATACGTGATGAATATTGCTGTGCAGAGTAATAAGGTAGATTCAACTAATGATGTAGAAAAATAACCAAAAACATTGTGAATTTTGTTTTATGTTTCGATCACAATATGCCCCTTTAATGCCCTGCTCACTTCGAAATCACAATTTCTCCGCGTGCAAATGCCTTTTTACGGCATCTAGAACATTTTTGCAATGGAACTAACAGCGGTTTGAAACATATTACCCAGTTTTAGCTATATTGACCATTGCCAAAGGGTAATTTTTCTTTTTAAATTTCAAAATTAAGCGAAAATTAATGCGCGCGCTGATGCTATCCATAAAATCTACTTGCTGTGGCCTAAGAAGAGCGTCATGAGATCTGCTGTTATTTAGGTATGGGACCTGCTGTTGGTTAAGGTTGTTGTTTACAACAAGAGGGTCTATGTTCAGGTGGTGTCACAACCTTGTGCAGATTGTTTTTATACAATTAGCGAAGTAACCGTCCAGAAATATAAAACAAAAATTAAAGTATGCTGAAATGGGGTTGAACATGTCAATCATGTTAAGATTTAAAAAAAAAAAAAACACACATACAGGACCTTTAACCTAGTGTAAGAAAACTGCCCAGTTTGTAAATGTTCATTTGTAAGTCCTCTCACTCCTAAAAATGTAGCCGAAAATTGTAAATCTTTTCGAAAAAAAGCCAAAGTGTACAGTTGTAACAGTTGTTTAATACCGGTAATGGCTGTTACGCCCACTATAGGACATGATTATGAATGACGACTTTCCTCTTATATGTATGAAATAATCTGTCGATTTTCGATCATTAATAGAGATATGTGTCTATGCTTATATGTAAAGGTCTGTCTGCGGCCAGTCCTACAGTATAGTATATATATTGCGGGTCCTGCGGGACAATATAGTATGTGGTAATGCATACAGGGGAAATGTTTGTCTGGGGCCGGTCCTTAGTGCCTGAGAAGCTAGTGTGTTACACCGAGGGTCGGTTATACCATCTCTACGCAGCCGGAGCCGCGTGCGGTAGATACAAATACAACTTATCTACCATGAAATGTCAATATGACGTAGTACATGTACAAAATATCTACATGTATGTCAAATTTCAAGAATTTTAATGTCGTGTTCTTAAAATGTTTGTATTCATATGTATGAATTCGTCAATAGTCTAAGCTTACGTGTGTTATAATGTCATGCTGCATGCACAATGCAGTATCCACCTATGGATTCAGTATTCTACAAGTTGACGTGGATAACTAGCTGCTTACCCGTTAGTGCAAATCCACCAGACAGACAGTGACCCAGACCGAACAGCAGCACCAGTGATGTTCTGATGCTTGAGGTTCCCATTCCGCGGGAGGATGGCCGGCCCTTGTCACTGACCGCTGTCCTGCAGGCTGAACTGCGGTACACCGTCGCAGTTTTTTTTTTTTTGAATACGAAAATCACCACGGCTTGAACTGCCGAACGCTCATGATCATATAAACTGCCACGATAGATGAGGGATGGTAGCCAAACAGGCTACATGATGGCGTTTTAGTATTACCAGCCGCAGTTTTGATAAATAATCCTTCTTGAGAACTTCAGTCGAGGCTGGGCTAGCGTTACCTGTGGTATTTCATTTGCATCTTTATGTGTGTCTCGTGATAGTCACCTGGTGGCACGGACGTCATAAAATATTTGTTGTTTTTCTAGCTCGTCTGACTGCCAGAATTAATTTTTTATCCCAGCCCCAATCAATTTTAAGCTTAATCATACATCTAAGGATTTTTGATTTCTTACACTAGGTTGGCATTGATCTAGATATATTGAGATTCTGCAGTTCCATAAGAACCGCTAGGGGTGGGCGCAAAATGGCGCAAGACACGGTAATAAAGTTTTCATTCATTCATTCATTCATTCATTCACTCATTCATTCATATAACCTTCTCGGCGAAGGTAACAATGCTAGCAAATCAATTGATTATGTTCCCTCCCATTGTCACGCTTTCCGCTTGGTACCATATGTCCGAAAGAATATCGAAATTCCGCATTTCGGTAAAACAAGGCATGTACGTTTACCACTGCAACTATTTCATTATTTAGGCAACGCACGCCACTGTGCCAGGGTATGCCCGGCACACGGAATGCCGTCTATAGTTTCCCCAGAGAAGCCGAGCATGGCGACCGGCTTGCTCCTGCTTGTATGTCTGCTGTCTATCGGCCATGTCTCTCTACAGATTGTTGGCCCAGACGAAGGGTGCACCTTCCCTGACTTCGCATGCAGAACAACCGGCGACTGCCTATCGTTGGCATTTATGTGTGATGGACACATGGATTGTCCAGACGGGTCTGATGAAGAGTGCGCGGGTCTAGATTGTTCGTCGTCCGATGTTTTCGCCTGTGTCACGAACGCCCGCTGCCTCTCTCTCACTGTGGTATGTAACGGTATAGATGATTGCTCAGATGGGTCAGATGAGGGAAATTGCACAGTGTGCCCCTTGCCAAACTATGTCAAATGTGGAAGTGAGGTCAGCAAGTGCATCCCTCTACAGGGGCAATGTGACGGTTTTGATGATTGTGAAGATGGTTCGGACGAGGAAAATTGCACAAGTAAAGAGTGCCACAACCCCGGCGATTTCAAGTGTGAAACTGGAGTATGTGTCAGTCCAGATTGGCAATGTGACGGTTATGATGATTGTGAAGACGGTTCAGATGAGAAAAATTGCACAAGCATAGAGTGTTACAACCCAAATGATTTCAAGTGTGAAAGTAATGGAATATGTGTCCCCCCAGAGTGGCAATGTAATGGGTTTGACAGTTGTGATGACGGTTCGGATGAGAAAAATTGCGCAAGCAATGGGTGTGACAACCCCGACTACTTCATGTGTGAAAATGATGGAGTGTGTATCAATCCATTTTGGCAATGTGACGCTGTTGAGGATTGTGAAGACGGTTCAGATGAGAAAGATTGCAAAACCAAAGAGTGTCCCAACCCCGAAGATTTCAAGTGTGAAAGTAGTGGAATATGTGTCCCCCCAGATTGGCAATGTGACGGGAATGAAAGTTGTGATGACGATTCAGATGAGAAAAATTGCACAGTGTGTCCCTTGCTCAACTATTTCAAATGTGAAGGTGCGATCAGTCAGTGTGTCTCTCCAAAGAAACCATGCAACGGTGTATATGATTGTGAAGACGGTTCAGATGAAGAAAATTGCAAAAGTAAAGAGTGTTTCGACCCTGACTATTTCAAGTGTGAAAGTAATGGTGTGTGTGTCCCCCCAGAGTGGCATTGTGACGATTACAATGATTGTGAAGACGGTTCGGATGAGGTAAATTGCACCAGCAAAGAGTGCCACAACCCCGGCGATTTCAAGTGTGAAAGTAGTGGAGTATGTGTCCCTCCAGAGTGGCATTGTGACGATTACAATGATTGTGAAGACGGTTCAGATGAGGTAGATTGCACACTGAGCAATGAGTGTAACAACCCCGGCGATTTCAAGTGTGAAAGTAGTGGAGTATGTGTCCCTCAAGAAGAGCAATGTGACGATTACAATGATTGTGAAGACGGTTCAGATGAGGTAGATTGCACACTGAGCAATGAGTGTAACAACCCCGGCGATTTCAAGTGTGAAAGTAGTGGAGTATGTGTCCCTCAAGAAGAGCAATGTGACGGTCATGATGATTGCGAAGACGGTTCGGATGAGGAAAATTGCAATAGCAATGGGTGTTTCATGTGTGAACGTGGTGGATCATGCCTCCCTCCTGGGTGGCAATGTGACGGGTATGACAATTGTTTAGACGGTTCCGATGAGAAAAATTGCGAAATAGAAGAGTGTTACGACCCCGACTATTTCAAGTGTGAAAGTCATGGAGTGTGTGTCCCCCCAAATAAGGTATGTGAAGGTGACGATGATTGTCCAGACGGTTCAGATGAGAAAAATTGCACAGTGTGTCCCTTGCCAAACTATTTCAAATGCAAAAGTGGTGGCAGCCTCTGTATGCCCCCGGATTGGGAATGTGACGGGAGTGTCATATGCGAAGACGGTTCAGATGAGGAAAATTGCACAAGCAAAGACTGTTACAACCCCGATTCTTTCAAGTGTGAATTTACTGGAGTATGTATCCCTATAGGTTGGCAATGTGACGGCATTGTTGATTGTCTAGACAGGTCAGATGAGGACAATTGCAATAGTAATGAGTGTTACAACCAAGACCATTTCAAATGTGAAAGTAATGGAGTATGTCTCCATCTATCGTACCAATGTAACGGTAATAATGATTGTGAAGACGGTTCAGATGAGAAAAATTGCACAGGAAAAGAGTGTTACAACCCCGACGATTTCAGGTGTGAACGTGATGGAATATGTCTCTATCCAGAGGGGCAATGTGACGGTAGTGATAATTGTGAAGACGGTTCGGATGAGAAAAATTGTACAAGCAAAGAGTGTTACTACTCCTACTTTTTCAAGTGTAAAAGTGATGGAATATGTGTCTCTCCAAATCATAAATGTGACGGTTCAGATGATTGTCTAGACGGTTCAGATGAAGCAAATTGCACAGTGTGTCCCTCGCTCAACGATTTCAAATGCAAAAGTAGTTTTAGTCAGTGCATCTCTCCAGAGAAGCAATGTGACGGTTACAATGATTGTGAAGACGGTTCAGATGAGGAAAACTGCACACTGAGCAATGGGTGCTATGGGCCCGACGATATCAAGTGTGAAATTAGTGGAGTATGTGTACCTCCAGAAGAGCAATGTAACGGTCATGATGATTGTGAAGACGGTTCATGGTCAGATGAGGAAAATTGCACAAGCAAAGAGTGTTACTACTCCAGCTATTTTAAGTGTGGAAGTAGTGGAGTTTGTGTGCCCCCATCTGCGCGATGTGATACTGACGGGAAGGATGATTGTGAAGACGGTTCAGATGAGCACTATTGCAGGGAAGATGAAGAGTGTGCCATACCCGACTATTTCAGTAATGCCCACCCAGACTGGCAATGTGACGGTGTCAATGATTGTCGCGACGGTTCAGATGAGAAATATTGCACGGTGGAACATTGTCCCTTTCCCATGCATTTTTGTGAACTCGGTTCCTGCATCCCTGACACGAAGCGCTGCGATGGCGTCCGTGACTGTCACGTCGACGGGTCCGATGAGAGTGGCTGCGGTAAGTTAATTTTCTCATAATGTTAATAATTGGATGGCGGTTATGTGAATTGCTTGAAATTTTCAAATCCCAGTTATAGGTTTTTAATTACTACACAATCCAGAAGGAATTCTCAATGTTGTAAAAGTAGAAAACAGAGGACAAGGATCTTGACTATACAATAACCATGAAAAAATCAATTTGTACTATACTTTCGTATCCTTTAGTGGCAGGGTTCCGCCTGTCATGTCACATATCATTGTAGGCTCGTTCTCATTGAAATGTGCAAAATGTCGCTTGTCATTACGACTTGATATGAAGCAAAGTACTGGCTTTCTTAATTTTCCAACAACACCTACCATGTTTTAACTTAAAGAAATATGCACTACAGCATATAAGTTGATGGTTTGGGGGAAATTGTAGTCATGAGTCGAATTCCACCTCATGAAAAACAACTGTCGCATGAGGAGACAAAAATTCAAAGAATTGAAACCTGAGCAGCCGAAAACTTAAAAAATTCAGTTCCGCGCGAGAATGCCGAATGGTTGGCTGACGGGTAGAGTCAGGTAGCCAGGCCTTCTGTCAGATCAAGTCATATTTCTTCCTTCACTGATCTTGAAGTTGAAGGTTGTGTAAGGTGTCACCAAATTCAGTACCAATACCATTACCCCCGGGGATATTTACCTTTTTTTGTTGGATAAAGGCCTTTAAAATTTCTTGAATGGAAGTCTTTTGGAATGGTCCTTTTGTATATTGGGTGGCCAGAAGTTATTTAAGGATATTTCAATTTTGCCCAGGTGTGATTTTGGAACAGTCCGTTTTTGAATGGGAGAGAGATATAACCAGGTTACAGACCGGTGGGTTAAATTGAAGAACAAATTATTCCTCCACAAATACAAAATATCAATATGGAACTCATACGGATATGATAAACGCACAAGTGTAACCCTCCCTTATTAAAAAAAAACACAAAACCTTAGGACTGTATGTATTGTGCACAGTGTGTACCAGTACCGAGTTCCAGTGTGAAAACAGCGGCAGGTGTGTACCACCATCTGGAGTGTGCGATGGCGTCACCGACTGTGAGGACGCTTCGGACGAGCTGACGTGTCGTGAGTTTCTTATATTAGTCCACACTGACTTGATTATACGGATGGAATCGATTTTGCGCATGGATTTTGTCCGCCCTTCCCAACAAAATGGCTCATTAGAAGATCTGATACATATATTTGGCTTAGATGGCTTGAGACAGCGAGGCACAAGGAGCCTCCACGATAACCACCTTTCCGTAACTTGAAAAGTAAATGCCCATGCCTGCAATGGTGTTGTAAATTTCCTTAGGCCTGCACAGAGGAAAAAACATGTTGCGCTGCCGGTAACTCGACCAACCCTAGCAAAAATTGCCGCTCCCATCCTTTTTTTTGGTTGACCGCTGGTAAGGGAGCTGAAATCTAGATATGACATCTGAGTGAAGGAATTTAAAACTTCTAGTCTTTTACGCCCAATCAACAGATGTGGACTTGGAACAGTTGATAAAGCTTGTAGAACTGCTTTGTTCAGTTCATTAATGTATTTGTGATTATATGCAAGTATGATTATAATTTGACGTTGAAAATACCACTGCCTGATGCATTTTACAGTGCTGTAAAATATCTGTTGGATTACTTCGGCCGAAATCTTTAAAAAAGAAAAAAAAGATCAAAATAAAACAAACAAAAAATAGGAAAGAGAGAATCCAGATCTACCGACGCTAATTCTTTTCTGGACCGTAACCGGATACAGCATATTTTTGTCTTAGGCCGTATCATATCTCATTGAGGGTACTGTACTTAGTAAATAATGTATACATCCAGGAAATGTCATGAAGGATTTATCAATCGTAATTCTAGATTGTTGTAAGAAATGCTTACTTCTCATTCGAATGTACATTTTCTTCAGAGTCGTGTGCAGAGCAGGGACTGTGGCAGTGCGACAGCGGCGAATGCATCAATAACGCCTCGGTGTGTGATGGAGACAAGGACTGCTCTTCTGGGGCAGACGAAGAGAACTGCACCAGTAGGTTTCTTAAAACATATGTGCCATTTATTCTGTCAATGATGTCATCGTTGTCGTTATCCTATTGATACATTCCGTTACTTACAGCTCCCTGCAGTGGTCTCCAGCTGGAGTGTGACGGAGGGTGTCTGCCGAAATACCGCGCCTGTGACGGGCTGGAGGACTGTTCGAACGGGGAAGACGAGATCAACTGTACGGCTGGAAGTGGTGGTCAGTTGATACGTCATGCAAAACCCTTGTAGTGAAGATTTTTTTAGAAGGATTAAGATTGTGCGGTAGACAAAAAGTATTGCAATTTTGATAAACCTATACTCACACGCACAGGTTGTGGCGCTAAGCAGTTCTCCTGTGCGGACGGTTCCTGCCTGTTGGAGTCTCAGCTGTGTGACAACCTGACGGACTGCAGTGGAGGGGAGGACGAGGACGACTGTGGAGGTAGTCAGATTAGCTTTCACTGTTTCACTTTAAGTGGCGTCAAATGGACGAGTGGCTGGGCTAGCGGACCCCAGATCGAGAGGTCACGGGTTCAATTCCTGGTATCCCCGGCTAGAAGTTGTGTCCGACTGGGAAAGGCACTTTCCTGGGTACTTTCGATGACTTTCCTCCCTCCACCAAGGTCAAAATAGGTGCAAAACTTCAGCGAGGGAAGTAAAAGGTGGCGGAGGCAGAGGGATTGGATTCGCTTCCCATACCGTGCCTTAGAACAGTGTATAACAACCTACGGCCTACAAAAGGTTGTGGGACAACCTTTACGTATCACCTTATGCACGAAACGCACCATCTAATGTTCTATCTGAAAAAGCCAATCACTTTTACAAGGAGTGTGAAAAAAGTCTCACTGAAGAAATATTCCTCACAGATGTCCCACCTCCTGGATTCCCGCTTGGTTTGGCGAGTCGGTACATCCCCGATGTTTACGTCACTGCCAGTTCCGAGTACAAGTCGGAGTTCGCCCCGTCCCAGGCTCGGCACACTCCTTCGACTACACCAGGATACTGCTGGGTACCGGGTTCTGTGGTGGACCAATGGCTTCAGGTACCTGATATGTTCATTGTGGTTTAATCTAATCGTAGCTATGCAGAATATGCTCTCTTCGCAAGATAACAGTTCCTTCATTTGCCCTTAATAACGGTTATCTTGTATATATACATATTTTTTTCAACCTGGAAGTCTAACCTTCATCGACGCAATGTGTTCTATCTTCGTTCACTAGATACGTATAATGAATGATACGATCATCGAGCATCTCTACACATCTAATATGTGTATGTTTTACTGCAGGTGTACTTTGGCAAGACGACTGACGTCACCGGCGTGGTCATCAGTGGAGGCGGCTCAAACTGGGACCTGGGCAGTTGGGTGACGTCATTCACTCTGGCCTTCAGCATGGACGGCGCTTCCTGGGCACCATACCAAAGCAGCAGCAACAACGTACAGGTACGAAGAATCTGTCTTGAACGGGAATGTATAATTACAGGTTTGCGTAGCAAAACCTTTGTTGGATCCGTTGGCATGTGTGGTGGCCGCCATCTTGAATTGTGTCGTCACAGGGTCGCCATACCATTTTATTGGGCGGGGTGTTTTTTTGGGGGGTCTCTAGCGTTCTCTCTATTTCTAACAAATCGGCACACGACTTTCACACATTCAACTCAAATAAAAAGAAAAACTCAATGCCAATTCATATTCATAAAAAGATCCCGTAATCGCTAAACTAACATAGCAAACCTGAAGTATATGTAGCACAAATACTTAACTCTAGTGCAAATTATATGCGGGGCTGTTTCATAAAGACTTAGCTTGAGCCAATTCTGATTGTGTTAGAATTCGTCGTTGAATAATACAACGTCATGAATAAATACTTGTTTCTTAATGTCATATGTCTACTTTCATTCAGGAACACTAGTCGCTGTAAAAGAATAATTCTAAGGGTTCAGAAAGAAAGTACGATGTATAAATTTGAATATGTAAGATATAATATGTATTGTCAAGTGCAATTTAAGCCTCCAGGAGTGGCTCATTGCAAATCTCTAGTAAACTGCCTTGTACATCTCCCCTTGCTCTGAGTACCATGGAGCTAATCCATGCCACAACTGCAGTCGTCACTACACTTGTTGGCGCACCATAAAGTTTCACACAACGTCACCTGATCTGTATTGGTAAAGTGTTTTGGAACTGTTATGGGCCAGTTCATATGTATTTTGATGCAGTCAATTTTTGTTACATATATACCCCAGTCATTTTGCATCAGTCTGATATTTCTGAGGAGTTTTGCTCATCCTTATGTGTCTGGCGTTTTTTTTTGGTGGCCTGGTTTGGACCTCAACCTGCTTTTTTTCTTGCACAGGTTTTCCAAGGAAACCGAAACCGGTACAACAAAGTGAGTCGTCCTCTCTTAGCTCCTGTGACGTCACGCTACATCCGCCTGTACCCGACAGGCTACGAGGGCTGGGTTGCCATGGTGATGGAGGTCTACGTCACAAATGGTCAGTCTGCATGTAGTTCCATAACCTGATGCACGCAAAGTCAATTGAAAACCAGCAAATTGTACTAAATGTTTCCGTAAATCATTTGCTACTAAAATCATACAGAATTTCTAGGTTGTAGCAAAGTTATATAAAAATAAAGCTATAAAGAGCTAACCTCCGTTACGGCAGAATAGCTTTGCTTTGTACATGTGTATGCTTGTAACCTGCAGTTTGATAGGAAACTTCTTGAAGACTCTAAACATAACTACTGTTGTCTTGGACTATTACCCTAAAACAAGTATGAGAATCATGTACGTTTTATAGGTATCCTTTTACCCACCCACAATGCCCCTGTAGGCCCCTGTAGCAGCAGCACAGTTGAGCACCTTGTTCCAATCAGTTGGAAACTGTGAGACCCCTTTTCTTTAATTCAAAAATCCTGGAACAAGATACCTCGGTTGGGGCTGCACCGGTCTTTCGGAAGGGACCTAAATTGGGAGTCCCGTGTTCGAACACGTGCCTCGAGCACGTTAAAGGGAGAGGGCTAGCAACCCCTCCCTGTAAAAGTATACCCTGCTACTGGAACAGCAAAGAAACTTACCTATATACACTAGGCACTGCAATGTGAACAACAACAGCAGCATTACCTATCCACACTAACAGCAGTCTGATGATCTCTACAGACGAAAGCACATGGTTGACGCAAGACGAGTACGTCCCACTGGGAGTCGGACTGGATCCCGACTACCCTGCCGCGGTGCCGAAGATCCCAGACCTCCACATCACCGCTTCATCGCGAGGGGACGACTTCTACCCGTGGCTGGCTCGTCTGAACAACGGGGAGGGACAGCAGCTGGGGGCGTGCTGGTCTCCGGCTCCGGGCGACGACACAGAGCAATGGCTGCAGGTACCTATTACCTCCGTGAAGGAGGTTCACCTCCTGTAGGTTACTATTTCTGTCTGTATTTGTGTGTTTACAGCTATGACTCAAGTTCCTATCGATGCATTTGCTTGTATTTTGGCATGTTGGTCGTTATTGAGGTCCGATGATGCACAATGGGCAATTTAGCAGTTTGATAAAACAAATGAAAGCAAACTTACAGAACAACAACCCCATTTCAAAAGTAGTGTGGTACAGCTTATTACTTTAGAGTGCCATTGTCTGGAAAGCGCTAATCATAGGTCCAGGACTTGAGTTTTGTTCTGGTAGGAATCAATTTTTCTGATTTTTCATTGTTCTTCTAATGAAAATGCTAACGTGAAAGCACTGGACTCTTGAAACAACAAACTAAAAGCTAACAACAAACGTCCTTCATCAATGAAAAAAAAAAGATCTGAAGTGAGCTTTGTCCTTCACACTCCAGATTAAGCATGACAAAGTGTACGAAGTTGTCGGTGTCATCACCCAGGGGGCTTACAACATGGACGACTGGGTGACGTCATACAAACTGGCGTTCTCTGTGGATGGGGAATGGACAGTGAACACAGGCAGCACCGGGCACAGTGGAGAAATGGTCAGTTCAACATCACATTATGCGAACAGACAAGACACAGTGATATTCAAGAAAAAAAAGAGTTCAAGACACCGCCTTTATGGATATCTATACGGCCCAGTCTTGGCCTATCGATAAAGTCATAGTCAAGTCAGTCTGTTTTGTGTGTTTTTTAAGTTTCCATGTTACTGTTTGACAACATCCTCACAACAAGGTGTAACGTTACAATGTATGATTTGTTTTCTTCGTTTCAGGTGTTCCAGGGGAACAGCAACAGCCATCACTACGCTCGCAACCTGTTGGACAACCCGACATTTGCACGCTACACTCGCTTCTACCCGCTCACCTTCCACAACCGGATCGCACTGAGGGTCGAGATCCTCGTGAAATATGGTCAGACGCATAATTCGTTTCATCGACTGTTTGTTTTGAATCTAATACTATTCATTGGTATTGGTGTTCTATTTAGGATTCCAAGATAGTATCTTAACTAAGTCGAGGACATGCAACATACTGACATACTTTCAGAATAAAACGCCACTCTGCACTCACGTTGATAGGCTGACTAATGATTGTAAGTGGTGTCACCAGCTGATGTGTTAGGCTATAGGGCAGTATACAGGTACACATTGTTATACATCTTACATTGAGTCCACCGACTCACAAACCAACAGAATCGAAAGCTTGAACTCATGATTGTCATATGAATGAGGTTGATATATATATATATATATATATATACATGTATTACCATTGATGTTCATCACAAGGTTCCGGCTGTGCAGCCTTCTGTAACGGGGAATGCCGACCAAGGGAAAGTTTCTGTCTGGCCTTTGACGGATGTGTCCCGCAGGACTATGAATATGGAGACAGGTAAATATATTAACTTAACAAATTCCCCTAAAGAAATGTTACTTTTAAATAGCCTTTGTATCCATTTTTAACGAATTTTATGCTTTACTTGTACTACTTACATCTTACATCTTCCCCAGGTAGGCCCGCAGGGCCTGTCAGTTGAGAAGCCTTCTCCACTTTTCCCGGTCATGGAAGACCCCCCTTCTAGTCTGTCTAGTCTGCCCAGTCTATGCTTTGTTAATATTTCTTGTATGTTATCCTTCCATATTTTTCTGTGTCTACCAAGAGGGCGCTTGCCTGTTGGTTTGTACTTGAAAGCAATCTTTGCGATCCATTCATCTCCCATTCTTTCGACATGCCCTAACCATCTAAAGGCTACTCTTTCTATGTCTTCCTCTATGGATGTTGTTCCAAGAATTTTTCACGAAAATGCTACTTGTGCTGCATTTGAGTTAAGTTAGAGAATACGTTGAATGAGAGTGCCATTGTAACAAAGTGTGCTGTTATCAGGTTGCAATATAAGTGTGCACGTAGAATTGCCATCGTAATTATGCTGACAGACTAATATGAATATGGACAACTCAATGTAAATGTATCTTCTCAAAGCGAATAGTTAACACTCATGTAAAGCTATAATATTATCAATAGAAATTTAGATTAGAATCATCAGATTGATAAGACGTGAATGCAGATGCATTGACGCTCGAGTTCTAACTGCTAACAGATGCAGAATAATCATTATTTACAGTAATAGTCTTTATTGCATATTCCTGCCCAGATGGGCTTAATGCATAAATGTCCACATGTGGTCTATAAGAATCAAAAATCAAAATGTAAAACATGAATTGATAAAATGCTACATTCTAATATTGAATAGTAAGATAATAATAGAAATATTAATAACACACTAAAATATTGGATCTATTCGGGCTGCAGACCTGTATGTGAAGATGTCCTGGAGGCTGAGTGCGGACTGGAATTGACAGTGAAGTTGGAGGATCTTGGATGTTGGGGTTCGTTCGTTCACCTTTTACTACGATGTAAGGTAGCTCTACCATTTATCGTCCTATCTATTGAGAACGTTCGCAAAATTTTATCTTAAAAATGCACAGACAGCCAAATTTGTAATCCATGGAAAGAAATACAAATTTTTCAGGATGCAAACCTATTTCATTGCTTTGTATAAAAGAGGACCATGACTAAGGATCATGCTGATACACTTGCATAATACACTTCGACAATGACCAAATGTGAACGATAAAGATAGTGTGTAAGATGAATGGTAGCGCTATGTCAGTTTGTTGTACATATAGAAGTGGGCATAACTAGTACCTGGAATGCAGGGATGGGGCCAGGCCTAAGTGATGCAATGCAATGCATATATTTGGAACTCTTTGCAACAACGCTTGATCTTTTTCGGAGATTACATTGTGATCTGCTAGCATGAAAGTGCATTTCTGTTGGTAAAAGCCACCATAAAGCTAATTCCGAACTGTAACTTCCAACACTGGCTAGAATCTTGACTTACCCAAATTTTCGGCGCTCGCAACGTCACTCATATACAGCTGCCATTGCCTCTGCTTTGCCTTGTAGAAATCGACAGCCAGTTCAGACCGTGTGGGGATGGTGACGTGTTCCACGATAGTCAGGCTTGTGACGGCAGAGACGACTGTAAGCAAGGGACGGATGAAGCAAGCTGTGACGGTAAGACTTCTCGTGCTACCAAAGAAAGCCACATGACTGATTTTAAGAGATGCAGGTTCGCAGGGACGTGGATGTCATAATAAAAATCTCTTTTTGCCTACCACTTTCAGATTTAGACTGTTAAGAAATATCTAAAGACAAGTAATATTGCTTCACAATATTGTTTTTGTTGCCCTCACTACTTTAATGCCTATGCTCTGAAGCTGATCAATGTAATGCCTGAGCCTCATCCTACTCAATGTGATGCTTGAACATTACCCTACTCAGTAGAATGCTCGAACCATATCCTACTCAGTACAATGCTTGAACCTTAGTCCTACTCAATATAATCCCCGAAAATAATTTCATGAGGTTGGTAGAACATAGGACATTGGAGATGTCTTTTCACACAAGCCTCACCTGCTGACATTTCGGTATCTTTCAATCAATTGTATTTAGTACCAGTAACCTATTGTTACAGCAAAGTCAGACACAGTTTACTGACGCATGTATGTTTTTTCCTATGTTTTTTATCATGTATTTGCAATTAGCCCACGGGCATGAACTTGCAATAAACTTCATTATCAATAATCCTAGTCAATATAATGTTAGAACCATAAAATCCTGCTTTTGCTATGCTTGAACTTTTTGCTACTGAAAAATACTAGAAAATATCTCGAAGTAATATTATTCTTGAATAGCTTATAATGTCACATTGCTTCTGTTACCCTTTCACCAAATCATAATCTACCTAACTTTTATTCGTATTGATATATGAGAGCCACTTACATTCTGCACTTTGTGTTCCCTGTGTATCAAGAATGTGCGATGGAATGCCTGACTGGCATAAGTGACCACGTGCATTGCATTCCGAGCGGATGGATCTGTGATGATCTAGACGACTGTTCGGACGGGAAGGACGAACGAGGCTGTGTAGAAGGTACGTGTTTGACTGGTGACTTAAAAAAGGACCATGATGCAATCCCTGCTCTGCCTTCTTTCGTGACGTTGAAAAATGACAACAGTTTTGACATTATTGCTCTTTTTCAAGAATGTGCTTTTTTGCCTTCCGATATTTTTACGAAACCCTTGTTACCAGTTCCATCCCGTTCCATACCAACAACCACCCAGCCCCTTTGCAATTCATCCCGATGATAACATACGAGACTTGCCCCCAGCGGGTAACCTGTCCCAGCAAGGATATTGTGACTGCTTGGGTGATCGGGTGGTAGAAAAAGGTCATGACTGGCCCCAAGGACACTAGACGAATTATTCGTATAAAATCTCAGTGTGTCTTCCACTTTGGAGTAATTTAGAGAGATCTAAGAACAAAATGTTGAATTTTGGTGGTGTTGTCCAAAATATAACGGTAGAATGTATGTAAACGTAATCTATAAGTAAGTAAGTCCCCACTATCATTTCTAGGGCTTTGCCTTTTCTGCATGGTTTAACTGTGTGGTGTACGTACTTTCCATGACAGGAGTACCGAAACACTGCTTTTTCACCTGCCGCAACAACGTGACGTGTCTGTCGACAAGTCAGCTGGGGGACGGACATCTGGACTGTGATTACGGCGAGGACGAAAAGCCAAGTGACAGTAAGTCGCAACCGTAGTAAACGGGAAACAAACAACTGATAACCTTATTCAGCACACAATGTATAATACACTGTAAATATGTTACTATAATGTAGATTTTTTCTATGGACAAAACCAGCATCTTTATCTAACAAGTGGTTTAATCTTAAACCATCCTGCCAGTATATGTACAGTAACACATATAGTCTTTGGTGCAACCATTGTAACAAGTTTAATATATTATGCTTGTAAGATACCAACATACCTTTCTGTAACATTGATATGTATTGTGAATAAAAAAATTTAAAAATTGAAAAAAAGTTAAAAAAACAACAACGTAGGAATGTGAGGAATAATTTACAAAACCCACATGCCAGTTTAAGTGTTTGTATTGTGTTATGTTGTATCATATCTTTTTTCTTGACGTTTCTAAAATGTCCCCTTAATTTCATGTAGATTCCAACAGACATACCAGTTCTCATATCAAATTACAGCCCTTTTGCGGATTCACTGTTTGCAAAAAAGAAGTCAAACCTCAAAAGCTTAGATTGTATTTCGCATTATTAGAACATTCTATTATTCGATATGTTACAATTGTAATCTTGTGTAGTGCTGTAGGTATACGTTTTCTGAATAGCGTTATATGTTACAAGTAGCCCTCGAGCAAGAGCTAGAAAATAAATAAATTAATTCATACTTCCCCCGTCCTAGTCCCTGTGTAATGGGCCTAACACTGTGGTTTTGGCTTTCTCCACATATATGTAGGCCTTCCAGTTATGTTGAGCTAAGCAATATAGGGACACAGAAGCTTGATGTACTTGTATGTGTTTTAATATTTCATATCAAGAATAGCCTCAAAATTGTCAAAATTGAAATCGTTCACACTTTTACCTGAATATGTTTACAAGACTACACATTTATTTTTCAAATATAAATAGTGTGCAATTTTTTCTAATCGATATTCAGTCCATTTGCTATTCAAATATTTCAACCCTCAAGTTTGAGTTATTAACCAGTGTAAAACGTAACATGGTGCTAACTTAGCTGGTGTTTGAAGAAGAAACCCCAAAGCACGACAGTGTGTTAAAATTATCATGGACCCAAATAGGTGCCTACTGGTCCCAAACTTTGCAAACCATCTCTGCAGACATTTAAAATCATGTTTGATATCTATCAAATCCCCCGATTGTCATTAAGTAAAGTATCCATAAGACCAAGGGGCGTTAAGATTAACCTGAAACAATTTAGCAATTTTTGGGGATAATCATAAGCCATCTAGCAACATTTGCCATTGTATATGATGCAGGTGTGGTGATTAAATGTGTTTGACTGTACATGTAAAATCAAGCTAATGAATTATTGATGAAGAATGTTTTGTCCACCCGATGTTGGTACACAATCAACTCCTTACTCACGTATTTTAACAAATAGTACTTTGGCAGTGTATACGAGTTTTCCATGTGAATCTGTTGCTACAGTTGAAGAAGCTCTTGGCCGCATGTGGGGCTCGTGCAGCTACAGATGCGCGTCCATCTACGGCAACGCGTCGTGCGTTCCTGACGCGTTCAGCTGTGACGGTGACGCGGACTGTTTGGGGGAAGAGGACGAGCTAGGATGTGACGGTGGACGTTCATGGGACGTAACTACGCAAGATTCCGGACAGACCCCAGATAATTGCCCGACGTTCTACTGTGGCCTGCCTGGTGCACCGGACGTCAGTTACTGCGTGCACGGTCATCTGGTCTGTGACGGATACCCGGACTGTGTGGCAGGGGAGGACGAGCAGGGGTGCGGCACCACGGACGGCGTGTCCACTCAATCCAGCACCGCGGACGGCACGTCCACTCAAGCCAGCACCACGCCTAGTGTTGGACCGACAGCAGAACTGACAAGTCGTCAAGGATCGTTTGAAGATCAAACAGGTACCAAACCAAATAATTCTCTTAAAGTAGTCCATCCCAACAGCCTTATGGTTCATGAATCAGAAAAGAATCTAAAAAATATTTCTAATAAGTATTAGTATGACACAAATATCTGAGGTAAAACATATACTATTTGAAGCCCACGTCATTCAGGTAAAAGTATTAACAGTCAAGCCTTAGGGACTTTTTCCTTAACGATGAAACAATTGTCTAATTGCTACTTACACCCCCCATAAAGAATGCATCTAGCTTTCCCTGTATACACAAACATGACAAATATGATATCAATGAACGTTTGAAAGAGACCAAGTAAACTTTGGACAGCACTATGGGCCCAACAGATCGTATTCCTGATGTTGTCTCAGTTTCATGTTTTTGTCCTGCTCCACGGGACAAATATCCATACTGATTAAAACAAGTGATCACTTTATTTCGACCACGCGATCTCTTCAGAAATGTATCATCCTAGCCGCCACCAGCCAGGCCTTCCTACGGGCGTATGGATCGTAGAATTCGGCAAAAAAGGGGAATGATTGGCCAGTAGAGTCAGTCCACGTTGAGAGTCAAACTGCGACTGCAAAGGAAACCATCTGGTGGCCAAACTTCCATGGATAAAAATGTTCCCTATACTATAGCTGGCGTAGAGACTGGTAGAGACCAGTACCATCCGGTTGGTGGCGTGATATGTATTGTTGGTCAGTTGGTAAAGGTGAAAGCTCCTGACTTGTGACCCCACTTGAGACCTGTAGAGAGTTTTCCTTTGTCTTGGTGTCCTGCACGTTTGACATATTACCCACAATGCATTTCACTTGCGCATGCGCAGTTAGAACCACGAACCTCTATTTTTTCGAGGATTTGTAAAGTTGGTAGTATTCATATTCTATTTTCCGTTTCTCTATAGGGCCGTATGCAGGAAGCCATGGGTCCAAATACGAGGCTATGATCTGGATCATGGCCGTTGCACTGGGCGGACAGATTCTCTATCGTTTGGCTTTCTAATCAAGGTCTAGGCTGTAGGAAACATAGATTTGTTTGGAAATCCCTAATAAGTAGCATGAAGCATTCAGAAACATGATCTGTGTTAATTCTTTAGAGAAACATACAAATATTTGAAATTCACTGCCTTGGAGCTACATTGTCTAAGCTACACTGTGTCATGTTTCTAATGTCTCAAACTTTCGTTAAAAAACACACATAATGAATTGTCTTGATAATGGTATAATCATGTCACTAAGAATCTTGGCATACAGTCGACACATCCCTCTACCTTGAGTGTAAATATTTATGTTAAGAATTTGGGGTAAGATTACAATAAAATTTGCAAGATGATCGGAAAAAGAGCAAATCAATAATGTAGTATAGCATGGCACCACCTGATACACATGATTGATTGAAATTAATGTTGTTGCAGATAATACATTAGTTATTAAAGATCTAGCATAGCTACCTGAGTATATTCTGATTACTGTAATTAGATATAAAAAGGTTAGAGGTTTCTACAAGACTACAATGATATAGCAGCATGGCGCATTTATCCTTTTAAAGCCTGTACAATAGTTTCTAATGCTTTTGATTATCCAATAACATTTTCAAACGTGAGGACATTTTCCTTCAATTGTAAAAATACATGGAGAATTCTTGGAACATCGTTACATGTTGTCACCATTGTCCTACGAATGTATTTGTTTATTTATTGATTTAGTAACTCCTTAAGCTATTTTTCCAGGAGTGTCTAATTCACAGATGATAACAGAATGTATAGTTGAAAATGTCTTGTGTATGGTCAATTAAGAATAAATCTATACCCGCATGTAAATGCTTGTGAGGTGTCTTCATTTGTTGTGTTTGAACCATTTTATGTTGTTATACCGACCGACCGACCGAGTTATGCCGAGCGATAGCTAGGCTGGAGGCCTGCCAGCCATAGACCACCCACCTCCCCACGACCCATATTTGCTCCAGTTTTATATAGCGTTTATACAATAAGAAGAAAAGTACCCCAAACGTGTATTTCTTTAATTAGCCGCTAAGCATTAGCTGTAATCATATTCTGTACAGCAAAGTGCTTTTTAAAGGGACGTTGCCTGGCCGGGATCTATTGCAGTTCTAGAAAGGATTGCTAGGCGACACTTTTGATCCATGAGACTAAGTTTCTTTATTGGCAGTTAATGATTGCGGTTCGAGTAAGGATTACTTGGTGTAGTTGGCGACATTTTTAACCATTAGCATTTCTTTCTATAGCACACACAAAACAAACAAACAAATAAAGACATGGCTTGCGAAACGGTCTATCACCATACTTGGATATTCAACCGATTCTTTCAGGATTTGATCAGCTTTTAACAACGAAAGTCACAGAATTCAAAATTCTCGTCGACTTGTTTTATAAAATATCCAGCTTTATAAAAAAGAGCATAACATACTTATTTATTGATTTTTTTATTCGAGACTTTATTAAATATTTCATAGAAAATCAAAAAAGTGTATGCACACTGAAATGCTAACTTTTTTTCCCCACGATTTGTTTTAAACATTTCCAATTCTTGGATGAAGCCTGCAAACGCCTAAGAGTTGATTGAATAGACCAGATCAACAGATCTGTATACAATCTAATCTCCCCAAGACTAAACGTAGAATTGGTGGGAACTTTAGAGAAACCGTCGTCTGTTTTCTGTCACAATGCCACCCTCTGGTACCCTCCAAGCAGATGTAAGGACCGGGGTCAGTCTCAGTGTTTCACGCATGTTTATGAAACATTTAGTACGTCGTTCTTGTCGTGCACCTTAACATTTGTAGGAGGCAAAGAGCTTAAAAGGTGCACTAGTAAAAAAGACGTATCAATAAATGATGTAAAAACAGGCGTGAAACTCGGAGCCAGATCCTTACATGAGGGCCTGGGGGGGGGGGGGGTCCCGACAACGCTCTACGCTAAATTTGGAGGGCCGGCTACGTAATACGCTAAATTCAGAATGCCTCCCTACGCTTTATGCTAAATTCAGGAAAGCCTCCATACGCTCTACGCTAAATCATGGAGTGGTCGGCAACGCTCTACGTAAAATTAAAACGGCCGATTACGCTCTACGTAAAAGGGGCATGCGGGCCCTCTTATATCTGCTTGGAGATTAACTTATTCTCTCTGTGCTTTGGCTCGGACAAGACAGTAGTTTCTACCAGCTGTCACGATAGGTGCGTCTATACACGTAGAACTGGGTCAGGAATGCGTGTCGCTTATTTGTTTTGATGCAAAGTAGCGCTAACAGACGACAGATAAGGGCGAATCCAGTCCTGATCTAGCAGATAACGTCATTGACCTGTTTATCGCATCTACTACTACAAGGGGCCGTTCAAAAAGTTCACGACATCACCTAGAATCAAGGGGGGAACAGCTCAAAATTAGTGGGTATAATGTTCATAGCGTATCAAGTTTAATGTCCACAAAAGTACAACCCTATGATAGGAATCATTCGTTGCAGGCGACACTCTTTTAAAATACGTAGGTAAGAAGTTGCACACACACACACACACACACACACACACACACACACACACACACACACACACACACACACACACACACACACACACACACACAGACACACACACACGCACGCACGCACACACACACACACACAAACACACACACACACACATATATACATACATACATACACACACACACGCACACTCACACATGATATGGAAAAGTATGGGAGACGCTAGAACTGTGTGTGTTGTTTCTGGTGCTCCACATGCCTTGACACTCAGACTGTCAAAATGTTTAGTAATGAGGACTCCCTCTTGTATTTCAATCGGAAAGAGAAGTGAGTGGGTACATGACTTTTAGACAAGCAAGGAGAGCCCCAGAATTGAACCACGCGCCTATGGCTGCAGCACAATTGTCAACTGTTTTTCTCTCTCTCTGGCTGTCTGTCTGTCAGTCTCTCTCTGTCTCTGTCTCTGTCTCTGTCTCTGTCTCTCTCTCTCTCTCTCTCTCTCTCTCTCTCTCTCTCTCTCTCTCTCTCTCTCTCTCTCTCTCTCTCTCTTCCAAAGTGTGTCACATGCAAGGTAACATATGGTGGACATTGATTACAGGTTTTATGTCATTTATGATTATGCCTCGAAATTTGAGTTCTGCCCCTTGTATCTTGGCGAGGCCGTTAAAGTTTGAACACCCCTGGTTTCTTAAATTAAGCCTCTGGCATATGATATACCCAGCCATGGCCTCCCGACCTTCTCCAGACCGTGGTTGACAGCTAGTCGTGAGCAAGGTCGTCAGTGGTTGGGAACTGGTTAAAGGCGAAATTGTCTACTGGTATTCAAACATCGTCTTTGAATTTTGAACGATCAAAGTCGGGAAAGTCAAATTCTCCTAGCAGATGTTGCAGGTATGACACAAAAAGCTTGATCAGAATACAAAAAAATACAGACAATATTCTTTATTTGTGGAATAGTCACATGACCACTTACTGACTACCACAGAATTTCAAAAGACATAACCACCTCATATCGACCCTTAAACAGAAAAAGGCAGTTTCAATTCTTACAATTTTTTAATACAAGACACTTGTAATATTCTCAAAATTAAGAACATCGCACAAGTTTCCAAAATGTAGCGGGACTTCTTTCTTATTCATATATTTTTACGTTAAACGTTTACTGGTGTCGCTGCTAGTATTTAGACACATATATCAAATGGTCACTTTTTTGGTTGACATCATACGAAACATACAAAGAAGCAAATCACTATTGCACAAAAACAATCGCATAATCACGAGGAATAAAAGACAACAAATTAACATGCCATACTTGATTATGTTTTTGCCCACATTCAATTCGGAAAACATTGCGCAACTGAAAGTAGACATAGTATTCAGGCAACCGGTGAAACATATTTTCCCCAGTATGAAGCTATTAGTGATCAAAAAGATTTTGCCACAATATCCATTGCTAGTCAGATTGTAAGATACGTTGTAGGTACAGTAGTGAGATACGAATTTCACTGTCTTCAAATATGGAACATAACTTTCGCTACTGACAGCCAAACATGGCAGAACAGGGAACAATCACTGCTCAAACATCAACACACCGGTATGACAATATTGCACGGTTTTCCTTGTTTTCTAGATATCCGTTGTACCATAGGATGTAAACAGGGCTCTCACAGGCTGCGTCTTTAATGAAGGCGCCGTCATTTAGCAACTTTGGCGACAGATTTATCTAAGATGTGTTCAACATTACTTCGCGACTAGTTACGAGTTATCTCTACACATGTCTAAAGGCACATCACGTTCATTAGAACTTGTAAGTTCTTATATAAGAAATACTGAACAGACAGGCAGTCAGATATCTAGTTGGTCTTTTCGATAGTTTTTTTTTTTCTCTCAGTAAGATGGCGACTACTTATGGCGCACTCAATCAACCAACCGCGGGCATTATTGTCAATGCATATCGGATGTAGACATTGTTTTCTGCAGAGTTTTTTTCGGCGTACATTATGTACGCCCGCCAGCTGTCTCTTATGGCCCGAGCTCTCCTGGGTGTCGCATTTGAATAAATAGAAAAATTATCATTGGCCTAACGTACAATAGATTAACATGTTATCCAGAAGAAAATGTTTCTTTTTACATTTAACTTTGTCACGCTTTTATCTTACTAAAACACGAACGTATAGGCATATACGTCATCTTTTTAAAATCATTTTTTTGTGCGTGTTGAAACCATAACAACTGCCAACCCAGACAAACTTTTAATCTAACACACCAATGACTAAACCGAATGCTCAAGTATCAGGAACCCGCCGCCATTTTGAAAAATGGCGCTGACTAATCCACACGTAAACGAGGCTCTCATATATTATGACATCATGGCTACGTGTTTTAGTAGTAGTACTCCGAACTCCGTGTAGAGTATCCCTCAAACAAGTATATGTATTCGGTTCTCAACCCTAATTCTGTGTATTGAATATGGTTGGGGACATCATAGCTTCAAATTGCGTCGGACAATCGCACAATCCTGCCTATTTCTTAAAGAATCAGACGATGCATGATAACTAATTAACTACAAACGAGAAGATGTCTGGAGCTGCGATCCCTCCCCACACCCCAACATCTTTCTAAACGCTCGTTTGAAGTTATCGTTACAGAGCGGGTAGAGAAACGGGTTCATCGTAGAGTTGATGTAACCCAGCCACGTGGCTCCGATCAGAATATCTTCACTTATGTCGCTGTTACAAAAAGCCACGAAGAGAATGGAATACGGCAACCAACACGCAACAAAACACCCCATCAGGATTCCTAGCTGCTTCGCCGCTTTTCTCTCAGAGTGCATTCGCGAGCGATTCTTCAAGTTCATCCGTCGCAAGAGGCTGCCCCGAGTGAGACTCAGTCTCTTTTTCGTCGACACTTGTTTGCTGGGAGACCCTTGCGGATCAGCGATGGATTTTCGCGGACTCAGTCTCCCGCCTGGCCAGCTCATCTTGCTGCTTTTTCTCTCGCTCTTCAAGTCGGACCCGTCTTCAGGAATGGGCGGCATCTCGGCCGAGGAGCGCCGGCTGCTGGAGTCCGTCTTGTCCACGGAGAGATAGTTCGCGTCGTCCGGTGCTGTGTCTATCACGGACTGGATCGTGTTGTTTTGGGAAGACATCTTGGCTAAGACGGACACGGGCTGTCCCCGAGGCCCGTTGCAAGATTTCGCGGGCGACTTCTTCTCCGGGGAGGGTCCTCGGATCTTGTCTCCAACTAGAGACCCGCGTTTGGCTTTAAGACGTTGTAGTTCTGACGTGGAGGATCTTCTAAGACCTTCGTGCATCTTGATGTCGTTGTTGGTCGGAACGGAACCTCTGGAGATGTGCACGCTGAGGTTCTTATGTCGCTTTCGGACCTGCAAAACATTTATGTATAGAAATTGTTATTGGTTTCTTTTCCAAGAAGGTTATGGTGTTGCTAGCGTTTGTAAACTTAAGGTATTTGAATTTGTTATTTAACAATGTAACTCAAGAAGCTATCGGTGGATTGTTATGGAAATAGATATCTGATCAAGTCTACGTCTTCTAGCAGCTCTCTCAGTACTGCATGCCTCGGGTGTTTTGTTCTATACATTGTGTATGTTGAGATTTGAAAAGAAAAGTACAAGTTGAAGTTGACTACTCTAGGAAGAGCAGTGATGTTAACAGCAAATGAGGTTTTAACTAAGGAAATGTACAGAAGGCAAATAACATTTTCAATATTTACTTAAAGTGCGGTACATTAAATGCGTTGTAATCATTGCAGTAAGTGATGGCAATGTCGACAACAGCTACCAGCAACGTTGTCATAGTTAACATTTTTCAACAAACAAGTTAACAAGTTAACAAAGAAACAAAGAAACAGACAAACAAAGAAACGAACAAACAAACCTTATTGTAGATCTGCGCGTAGATGACGCTCATCAGCACCATGGGGATGTAGAAGTTGAAGAGTGACGTGATGACTTTGAAGGTGCAGTTGGCGTTAAACTCCGTGTCGCACACGTCATCCGGAACGTTCCGAGCACCTCCGAACGCGAAGGCGTGCCAGCCGACGACGGGGATGATCCAGAGAGCGGACACACCCCACACCAGGGCGATGAACAGCATCGCCCGCCGCTTAGTGCGCTTGCGCATGTATTTCAAAGGCGTGGTGACGGACCAATAGCGATCGAGGTTGAGGACGAAGAGATTGAAGATGGAGGCTGTGCTGGCGACGTAATCTACAGACAGCCATACCTGCAGGGAAAATCATAATGAAGACAAAAAAGTTAATTCAAAGCATATCTGGATAATCTGTGATACTAAGTAATATACAATTCTTTCATTTGCAAATTCATGCCCGTAGGCTAGATGCAAGGGTACAATTGGTACAATTAGTAAAAAAAAAATAACAAGTGTCTATTCTATTCATCTAACTGATTTTCTGCATACATTACTGTGGGGTTTGACTTCTTCTTTGGGGGTAGTGGCTGCTAAATATAACTTCTTAAACAGACACACACACACACACACGCACTCAAAGTCTGGCTTGGGTTTTTCTATATTTAAGCAAACTCTCTTCAGTATACATGGTCCGTCGTTTTGGTCACGTGAATCTTCAGACACGTGACTACAGCAATCGATCAATGGTCACCGGGGGACTTTGAACTTTATTTCACCTTAAAAAATGGCGTTAAGGGGGACGGTACAGGCTTCCAAGCACCTTTGACCTCAATACTAGGGCCACGTGTTTACATACGATCACGTGTTTGAACTCTTGGGCCACTCATCGGGAATCATATGAACACCCCCTCCCCAATAGACAGTTAACAGGGTTTGTGCGTGAATTAGCAATTTTTTATACTCCCTTTCCCTCTAATATCATAATGCCTTCGAAGTGATTACATGTAAATGTTGGACGCTGGTTCTCTCTCCCATCCAAGCGGAAAGTCGCTACAAAGGCCTAGGTGATAACATACGGCCGTAAAGGGTGATAATAGAGACGACCATCAATCAACTTGTCTACAACAATCGATTAATCATTGGATTACATAAAACACCGGGTGTGTGGATGTGAAGTTAGAGTGTTGTCCACTATTGACACTGAATGTGGATATTCTTGTTGATGCTTCAACTCGTTAAAGACTATGAATCATGTTTGTATATAATGTGGATATCATAAGTAGCGCAAAAATACGTAAATCACAATGCGGATTTCTTTGGCTGGAATTTGTAAGAGTTCGTTCTGTGTTGTTATTCATGTAAATTTGCGGAAGCCGCTTGAAGAGAGGAGAATGACGCATCCTTTCAGGCTGTGCACGATATGCCGATGGAGGCATTGTGGAATTGTAGTTAGGGTTGTCGATTTAGAAATTCAAGGTTTCGGCCTCGAATCTCTCTTCTATTGGGAAAGGCGTTTTCAGCGATTTCCACACTCAAGTCAGATGAAAATGAGTACGTTTATTCGGTTAGGGACGTTCTCTTGGATCGGATATAAAGCGGGAAGTCCGGCCGTGTTAGAAGACAGACACACGTTAAAGAACCCACCACACATATCTATAAGATTAGGGGTCCTCCCAGGTATGAGTGGTTTAACCCAACATCAATTTCTGTCATAACGCATACAATTATAGCGTCTTAAACAATATTCAGCTTTCTATTGACTGCTCAAACTCAACGTACCATAGAATATGTATCGTACGTTGTGTATATCAAGCGTATTTGGTCGTTAAGACGTTTTATGAAAGAGCGGCAAGTTACCGACACTCTCTTTCTTTCCCGAAGACAGCTCGACTTCTCCTCACAAATCTCTGAAAAACTATATCACCTTGAAGAAATCCCAAGATATGAGATTGGCCGATATCATTCATCTTAAGAAAATCCCGAAGAGATCAACTGGAGTGTTCTTGTCCCCCAGGAGCCTCAGTGTGGCAAACATTGTTATGACTTTACTCATATCTCGTAATCCTAAGGATTTGTCGGTTCTTCAGTCTTATAAACAGAAGGTGTCCTTGGAGATGTTTTGAGTTGTTTTGCCGGAAGCAGTTTCAGATCCAGAGTATTTTGTCTGTATGCTGTATAGACGTTTCCCACGTGAGGTCATATAGGAACACCAAAATTAAGGCAGACGCATCTACCTGCATTTCAGTGAATCGGGGCTCACGTCTTTTTGGACATATCCAGACATTTTCTTAAGCCCCCCCCCCCCCCCTCTCACTGGACCCGCGGCACACTGGCGGCGTCGCTGCGTCCTAAACTGGATTTGTGTTACCCTTGACTTTATATTGGGAATATCATTCTAAACGTACAAGTATGACCAAAAAGACAACAAAACACACAAAGCTTAAAAAGATTCGTTTTTGTCGATGAAATTTGTTGAGTGCTTTGTCAATTCGATCGGCCGAAGCGACGCCGCCAGAGTGCCGCGGGTCCAGTGAGAGGGGGACTTTAGTCGGATTGAATACCGCTATAGTGGCTGGCCCAGCATATGGCTCTCGCCCAAATGCGGGGAGGGGCCATTAAAGCCTCTGGCAGCGGAGTTTGCGTTACACAGACTAGGGATCTTCTGACCCTCTCAAGTGACATCTACAAAGTGTGTATCGCTCACAGAAAGGAATACTAACTTGCCAGTGAAATAAAGAAAAAAGTACAGTGTGCGTTTGAGCTACGGTCCACTTAAATGCAAATTAAGGACAGCAACATGGCGTTCGCCGTTTGCCTGCTTCATTGATTGCAGAGTGAGTGAAAACGCTCTATCATCAAGACATCAACACAACCCTAAGGTCTTTCTATCACCATCTAATGAAGATATCGTTGTTACATTGACCCAAGTCAAATTTCAAACGCCAGCTGACGGTCGGGTCTCCCAGCTATTGATCCAACGTACCTGTATATATGTAATCATTTGCCCTCGTGTTAAAGGTGAGGACTATCAATACCAAGCTGGACAAGCCACATGTAGGCAAAAGTAACCCCATTCTTACGATGGCGCCATTGGTATAAATACAAGTTTGTATGCAACTAGTGAACTTATTTTCCAATAGGCTCTTTTTTACAGCATCTATACACTGACTTATGAATCAATAACATGTTTTACATATTTGACGTTTGGCGATACAGCGATACGAAGGGAGAAATGTCAACTGTAGTAATTTCGCCGGGTATCCTAAGACCGCCACATTTGTATAGGATGGCATGCATAGAATATACTTGGTGTAGTAGTCCGTGTACTGGCTATTTACCATGGCCACGTGCGTGACATACCGTTCACGGTAACGTTCAACTTTGAACAACAGTGATGTCATTGATTCAAGCACAAGTTCTTTGTACACAACCAAAGTGTTTACTCCACGCCTATATTTCGATGATAGCCTGTCACCCTCCTAAGGACAATACTGACTGGTTCTACTTCTCACTGCAACTGCAGCTAGATGTCGTTGCTGCAGTGTGAAGAATGCGGTCCCAAACTTGAATTTATACTAGTATCTCCCTCATCACGGTACATGGATGAACTATATTTTCGGATCCATATTGCCTCCTTTATCCAACGGATGTATATCCTGTCCTCTCTGACTATCACCTTCGCCCCGTCCCAGTCTTTTACAGTTGTTTCCTATGATGTGGTCTGTCACAGTGACTGCTGATTTGTTTGAGTGATCATGAAAGGATCCGTATAGTCACTGCTTCTGCGAAATGTTGTTGAACATACACCGTACCATGAACAGCATGTCACGCACATGGCGTAAACAAACAGCAAAGTACACGCACCGCATTCTAAGCATGGCTTCCTTAAGAATACATCATAAAGCAATAATGAGAAGGTAAATCTTATGATCGATTGCACAAAACTGGAAATATAAGGTACATTTATCTCATTACGTAAAACAAACGACTAAAACATGGACTTTTAGATCGTTTAAATCATACAATAGGAGCCAATAAGCCAATAAAGTTACACAATTCCCAAACAACGACCTCGTACTGTTTTCGGCTTTCGGAGTGTCCTTAAAAGTTTCTTTTCATTCTGTCGACATTTCCACGACGCATACAGTGGTCAAAGGAACCCAGGCACCATTGCTGATGTCGGATGATCTACTAGTACTATATGCATTACTTTAAATTCCTTAATTAAGAGGGTATCAATATGTACATGTACCTATTGGTGGCCGTTAAACATTCAGGAACAGACGAGATACGATCACCTTGCACCCATGGCCATGCGATGGGTGATAAACGCAGCACTATATACAAGTCGCTCCAAATTTTTATCTTCAATTATAATAACACCATATTTAGTTTATAGCCCTTCTGTCTAAATTTGTACATAAATGTGTAGTAAGATTTTATCATCATATGAAAGAATATGAATCATGGTTTATGACTAGATATGATAGAATCGCTATGTATATATCGTAGATAATAACATACGCGTTTATGGCGATATTTGACTTTCAAAACTAATAAAGTTTTTCAGTGATATTTCATCTTTATATCTGTCGTAACTTTTATTGTTATAAAGCTTTTATGAGTTTATGTGTAGTTCTTTTACAATATGGCATTTTTACTTTTGTCATATCGTTAAAAATATGAACACTAAGCGACCTGAAATGTCATTATCAGTGAATTCCATTGATAAAGGACACATTTTAGTAAAGTTCTGTGTGTTTTGAAGTCTTTCAAAAAATAATTTGACACCAAGAATCATATTCAGTTTATAAATTCATAGGTACTACAAATCCAACTTTGGTCGCTGAAGCCCCTGTAGTACACCCAATTGTAAGAACATCACATGACTTTGCTCCCGACCGCTCCTCAACTAAGGACGTCTGTGCTGGGTTATGAGTCTGAAATACATTCTATTATAGCTCCAGTTTGCTATTCTTATCACATTCGAGGATGATTTTCCCGACATTGACATTTCTTACAGAACATAGTCGGCTGACGCAGACGACTTTTAACGACTAGTAGGCAACCTCGCTGACCAAATCCCAACCACTGATGACCTTGCACACGGCTAGCTCTCAGCCATGGTGTGGAGAAGGTCGGGGGGTCATGGTCGGGTATGTGCGCCAAGGCGTCAACAGTCTCCATCCCGTTGAAAGTGACCTTAATTCGTTGTGATCTCGTTAAGTGTGTTGGCTTCCTTGGAGAAATCCTACCGACCGTATAAGTCGTGCAGTAGCAGAGCGGCAAAGATCAAGAACGGGGATGTTTTGACCGTAACAGGCTTGTTGTTTTAACACCAACTAACCTTCCAGCATTTCATCGTCTGGACTATTAAATAGGCGGGTCGTGCACTCTTGAGGGCTAAAGCTGTAGCTGTTCTTCAAGCACAGTTTTGAAATACTTTCATTAAAAGGAAGAGGACGTCCAAAGACGCTAAAACGACAATTTTGAAAAGGTACAGCTTACATTTGACGTAGGCCGTCGCTCGATTTTTTTTACCTATTTTACACCTGGGTGGAATGATTTAAATGTCGTAGGATTTTCAAATAGGCTATGGCAGAACCAACTTGTCAAGGTTATAAAACAGCCTTTTTTATAACAAGACAGCTGGATTCTGGACGACACAAGTACGACGTTCCCGAGAATGCATTTAGATTTCGATCGAACGACGACCATACGACGAATGTGACCAAGCCCTTAAAGACTTAAGATTTTTACCTGACACGATTTCAGATCACGCCCCACATATTTGTATACCTTAGGGCGACCGTGATATGTACAAGCACGAGTCATTTTTCTCAGAAAGAGTTGCTTTGAGTGTAAATGGTCCGAAACGGTTGTACGTAAACGTGAAAGAAAAGCTTTATGTGTGAATAATCATTGCTTTCATCGATGGACCGTAATTGTTCAATAATCACTTATACAGAGATCACTATAATCCCCTTTCAACCTTCATAACTGGTAAAACAAGTAATATGTACGTGTAATAAAACAAATTGGAACAAATAACACTCTTACAGGAGAAACGTACATCAAAGTAAAGAATAGTGACAGCTGTTATATAAACCTTACAGGGACCAGATAGATATTGATTGGGAGAAATGCAGACAAAGATTGTTTCAGGGGAGCTTCCTGTCAGAAATCGATGGCTTCTATTCTAGCAGTGACACGTGGGTATGTAGTGAATGAACATCTTGTTAAACCAGCGTCCAACAAAAGGAAAATGTGCTCTCTCGAGTCTGGGAACTCAAATGGGCATTTCAAGGCCGGTGCCCTCTCGATCACTCCACGGTGTTTAAAGATCGGCCAATGTTCGCAGGTCACCGAGCCCCGTCCAATGTGACAGGGTAGATTTTTAGGCAAAAATAGGCCCGGTTTTGTAATTTAGTGACCCTCTGGTGATAAACAAACTCGGCCGAAGGCTGCTGATAGTGTGACGACAAAACGACCGTCGGAAAGTCGATAATATTAACATTGTCACGGCGGATAGAAACAAGCTTAAGCCATATCATTGTTTTCAAAAGAATGCTTTTTCAAGCAATTGTGATACTTTAATGTGTACGATATTCTTTGAATAAAAAAAAAAACACGATTCAATTTAAAAATGGCAGGTGTTATTTTATCACAGACATGTATACCCAAGTGCGTCTGAGCCGGTAGCACAAATCTTTACAATAAAAAGATCGAACGATACAATGTCTTGCTAAGCGAGAACGCTTGTTTTCATAGTAGCCGAGGGATATTATATGGTTATGTGTATGTTAAGTAAAAAGGATACATACACGTAGATTACGAAAGGGAAGTGTCCGACATAGCAAGTCTATCGTTTTGTTCTACAAGTTGTGCATTACGTCCCTAAAATGTGTCAGCAATTCATTTGCACACGCACGGAAATCACTTATAAAGAGTTACACAACTACTCCATGGCAGTCTGTTATTTGCTGTCATCACCCGATTTAGGCCATTAGTCCCGAGGCATCAAGCTTTCGAGTATTTTGGGTGAAAGGGGAGTGAACGGTAAACAAACAATGTGAGGCAGTTGTTGAAAGATGACCTACGGCGTACTGGACATTTGTTTATCGTCGTAAGAACGTAATTAGAGGTGGGGGGGGGAGAAGGTTTTTCCTGTTCTTTAAATTTTCTGTTTAGGACAATTCAGTAGTACGGTAGTAATAGAATAACAGCGCACATTCTAACACCGCGAAAATGAATCCATCGCGACCATGTCAAGATTTACGGTAGCCGATCTCGACTATTTGCTTAACACGTTTGTACTATGTTCATCAACATGGGTCTGAGTGTGTGTAGCTACTACAGATCAACTTACCGTTTTTGTGTACCACTAAACATCTGTGGGTGCGTGGCTATCAAATCGTCAGGTCTATGCGTTTTAGAAGTAGCACAATTTTGCGTAATTGTTCTTCAACTTTTGATTGCACAGTTGAAAAGTTAGTTGATTTCATTTGTACACAATCTTCCGTTGTTGGGTGGAAACGACAAGTTCATCCAAGTATGAGCTGGGTTTTGCGAATATACAATAGCGTTTTGTTGAATATTCAGTTCGTAGTACGTTGAGTTTCTTTTTTTCTTTCTTTTTTTGTAGGCGAAAGACCACTCAAGTGTTTCAACACGTTTGTTTTCTTCTTAATAATATTTGCAAAGATCTTTATCTGATGTGTAAACGAACTGATAGGAATGTTCTCGCAACTCTATAGTACAATCCTGTAATGATAGCTATTTGTCAAATGAAGATCCCTTGCGAAAATCAACTCTTGGAATACTTTCAGGTGAATTTTATGTTTTCGGTGCCGAATCTGTGTTTGCGGACAGCAGAATTTGTGGCTGGATCTGTTTGACATTTGGTATGTGGGTCAGTGTCGGGAAAACGAAGGACTAACGGGGCTTCGGGCGAGCGTCCTCGGCTCACTGTACGCACCACACCCGCCTGGACGGCTGGCCCGCACCGGGTATTACCGGCATGAAAAATTGAGGTAAAGTTTTTGGCTTGTCTGTCTGCGTGTCTGTCTGTGTGCCAGTCTGTTCGTCTTTTCCCCACACTGATCCGCATTTTGTCGTCAATATGACTCATGCAATAACCTCTTAATGGATTACGATGATATTTGGTAAGTCGGCAGGTGTTGGGAATACGACGGTCATGGTTGATTTTGGACCCCCTGGTATGTGAATTTGGTACTGAACAGAAATTCCGGCCTTTATATCTTTTGTATTGGGCGTGCTATAGTCTTGATTTTTTTGGTGGCAGGTAGCGTATGATGTAAGGAAGAAGTGATTTAGGTTTGGGCCCCCTATCAGCTTGCTCTAGAACTGCAGGGTCGATCTTTTCAGGCCTGGGAAACAACTTGTCCAGGAGTTCGAAGCACTAAGAAAACTCGCTTGAAACCCTGGGAGAGAATGGTGACCCTGTTTGGATCCAATGATGATTCCAGTGGCAAAGGTGGCAAAGTGGTATTGTGCGTGTTGAAAAGGTTCAAATCCTTAGCAGGGCCCGATGCTGTGCCCTTGGGAAAGGCGCTTTACGCCTATTTCATCACTCGAACAGGTGAAAATGAGTATATCGGATGTTAGGCCCCGTGTTTGAGGGGAGGCCGTAAGTAAAGAACCAACCACACTTACCATATACCGATGTGAGTGGATCAAATATAACAGTCCGGTCTTAGGCAGCTTGTACATACCGTGCAACACCGTCGTGTTACGACTAAGAGTGCTTTACCAGTCATGCGAAACGAAAACAAAGAAACCTGCTCTCGACATATCAAATCAAGCGATAAGCAGCCACCTGGCTACTCCTTTCTATAGCTTCATAGTCTTAATGCGTGTGGTTATAACTAACAATAAGCGTTGTTCTACCATTGTTTTCGTTGAGACCGATAATTGTTGAGGCCCCCTTTCCCTCAGACGGCAATCGCACTGTGACCTCGCTGCAACCTAGTATAAATTTGGACTTTGGTAACCCTTCATTTCATAATGCAAAATGTAAGAGTGCGACTGAAAAGGCAACAGAATACACAAAGCGTGAAAATATTTTTATCTAAGAATCTCGTTGAGCAGTCTGTCAAATCGCAGATCGCAGCGAGATCGCCGTCCAAGTGGAAAGGGTCTCTAAAGCCGGCGTCACAATCCATGCGAGCGTCGACCGAATTTGTAGATCGCCCGAAGCTCGCCGAATTTCAAAATCGCCCGAGCGTCAACCGTACTTTCCAACGAAAATCTTGAGGGACGTCTGTCGAAAACTAAAAATTCCCCATGAGATGGTACCATCTCTTGGACATGGACAAAGTCAGAATCGACTACCCTGGCAAGAGGCCAAAATTTGGATCAACTTTGATTTTTGAAAATCGCCCGAAGCCCGCGTAATCGACAGGACGTCGGCCGTACTTCGGCCGAAAATGCACATTTGAAGCTCGCCAACACGTCGGCCGAGCTGAATTTCTTATTTGTGACGGGGGATTAATCAAATATCTGTATCGATAACGATGATCGTAAAACATCGCTGAGTTGATGGAGAGGGAGTGTAATGAAAATCGCGTACCTGACAGACGGGGAGCCCGAGGACCCACTGATGTGCGACGATGTTGACGGTGCTGAGCGGCATGACGACCGTGCCGACCGCCAGGTCTGACACGGCAAGGCTCACGATGAAGAAGTTACTGATGATAAAACAAAAAGCATATGATGTGTGTTTAGATTCAATTTGATATATTAAGATGTTGATACTGCATTGAAAACTGTTGTACAACATTTTGAGATATATGTGATCGTAAATACCTATGAAAACACAAATCTATGCGTCTACATGTGAAGCCACACATTCTGACATTCCCATTCTTTTTTTACCATGGGAAAAGGAGTCTGCTATCTAACTAAAAGAGCGCACATACTGTATCAGAAATGGCTTACATTCGGCTTCTACTGCCTCGCAAAAGTAGTCGAACCCATCAAAACAAGCTCGATATATATCTACGAACGTCCTTTAACATAGGGAGTAGTTACACCGTCAGTCGCACACACGTGTACACACACACACACACACACACACACACACACACACACACACAGAAATACACAAGTGTACACACACACACACACACACACACACACACACACACAGAAATACACAAGTGTACACACACACACACACACATACACATACACACAGACACACACACACACACATACACACAGACATACACACACACACACACATACACAAACACACACACACAGGCAAACACACACAAACACACACGCATACACATACACATGCACATTCACACACGGCATGAAACAGACGACATTCCTTGAAACACACGAGGTAGAATTGCTGAAGAAAATACAAAACTTACCTGACGGTCTGCAGGTCCCTGTTGGTGCGCACGGCATGTAGAACCATGGCGTTCCCCACACTGGTCAGCAGGCACAGCGAGCCCAGCACGATCCCCAGCGCCACGTCGGTCCACAGCGACCCGCCGTCCGCCGCCACTGCCGCCGTCACATTCCCAAGCGACCCGTTGTACGGCGCCGTCGGAAGAAAATCCGTTGCAAAGTCCGCTACCGTGGTGTTCCACGACATTTCGGTTGCGACGCCGTCACCTGTAAGGACGGAATGTTTTGACGGTGTAGATCAGCTTATGCCCCGCCTTAACGCTCTGTAACGTTCCCGGTAAAGGCGTAAACTGGTCGATATGGATCAAGCTCGCGACTAGTGCGAAAACCGTATCTCTCCAACACACACCGAAGGCTGTATGTTTTCTCCTCTGACTGTATCTGACACAGATAAACACCACACTCCCTTGCACTTAAGCGTCGCCACCTTTAATGGACTCTTAAGGACGATTCTCGGCACAGCCATCCGAACTATGTCAAAACACCAAACTTAATTACCCTCGACACTGACGCTAGAATCACACCGTCTGGCAAAGAAGAGGAATCCCGTGTGACCACGTGTGAAAGACTCCTACATAGCGTATCCGCAGAAATCTTCAGCTAGACCTACAAATACGGCAGCATTTTTCTGTGTGAATGCGGCTACTAGGAAGTCGAGAGACGTCGGGAAGGTTACATAATCCGGGTGAGTGCCAAGAGAGCGCGGGTCTCACGACTGATCTGTACAACCATATGTCACCTCGCGTTGGCTCTGTGCCCAGGATATACAGTAGGGTGATCTCCAAGTAGATGTGGGTGCAGGCTTGCAGTTTAGTGTGGGGAGGTGAATGTTATATTATAAGAAATGGCGAAACAGAAATGCTACAAAATAAGTTGTGAATACTTATGTATTACACGTTCACTTGAAGATTATATTTTTGGGCACAGATAAACACACAGAAAGATACACACACAGACACGCACACACACAGGCATACGAAAGCACAGACACACAGACACACAGACACACAGACACACACACACACACACACACACACAGATAGAAAGTGTCATACACACAGACATGCAGACACACAGGCATACTCACGCATAAACAGACACATACATAACCCACACAGTGACTACTTACTGGTCCCCCCGATCAACCGAAAGTCCTGAAGTCAACGTAAGTCATTGCATCATAAGGCGAGTCCACGAAGGCACCGGAAGTACAGACGGACATACCGGAAGTACAGAACCGGAGAGAAGTTGACTCTAACCTGTTGGGAATGGGTGTGGACATATGACTCATGTCAAGTTCAACTGAACAAAGTCTTTCCTTTCCGAGAACGCCGGATTTCGGGGTGACAGAAAAGGCATGACATGGTTCTACAGCTGAAGAGTCAAGGGGAGTGTGTCTGTGAACTTATCGTCACTATATTCTGAGAACCCGTCGTCGCCATATTTTTCTGTCAGTAGTAAATTTAAATTTTTCTATGTGTATTTTTGTTTCAAATCAAATTGAATACCATCAAAGGGCATCAGCAATGCAGCTATAGCCTTTAACATTTTAGATTATTCTTTTTATAAGTCCATGTGTTTTTCTAGATTTATAAAGACCGATTTTGTATTATCTCATTTTTCTTTTGTACATTCTGCAATATGATCAAGCGCTGTGATAAAGTATCACAGGACAAGAACCAAAAACAACTTTTCGAAATTTGGATGAATATGGACCTAAATCTGAAGAATCTTGAGGATTCTGGATTACCAATGAATGTATGGAGCCAATGGCAATGTATCTTAAAGTTTTAAACTATATATTCAGGCGTCCATTATCTTAACGAACAGTATTGTCATACGATCGTCATACAAGATCGCAAAGTAAGGGCATTCGTGGAATGTAGTCATTCATGTGTCGTACAGAATACAGCCGTCTGGTGATGGAAAAGGCTGTCCTTGTCGGTGGTTGGTTCTCTCACAACCCAGCCTGCTTAAAAATCCCACGACATCAAAAACGTGCGACTGCCTACGACCAATTACGACGGCGTAGACTAGATCCTATGAGACCTACGTCTACGAATACAACAATATAAATAACGGATAAGCTTAAATCTCATTTACCGCAAAATTCACCACGGGATCAACTCCATCATTCAAATGGACACGGCAATTTGTTTATCGCCCAAACGTTCAAGTTGCTAAATATTGCAATGGAAAGAATGGAGATCGGTAACAGATGACGATAAGAACAAAAAGGGTCAGGTTTGGCCCCAGTCACGATCGGAACAAGGATTGGTGACAGGTTTTCGGCCGCTCGATATTACCGATTTGTTATTGAAAGACGAACCGTCCGGGGAAAGGTCATGGGGTGGCGGCGCACTCATTACGTGAATATATTGAACAAAAATTTACATTCTGACACAAACCAAAACACAGTCCTTTCTTGGCCGTACGTTAGGGGTCAGAAGACCTCGATACCACGTTTTATCGATCATCTGCTATTTCAGACAGATCGTGCACTTCACAAACAAAGAAAGAAAGGAAAACGAAAGCCGAACGCGCCTGCCTTATCTATTCTAGTCTTGTAGTGTCTGCACAAAAACAAAACATTTAGAAAGGCAACTTCAGTGCAATCGTTACTCCGGCGTTTTCGGACATCAATAGCTCATCTGACCCTCTCACATAACCTCTAGTAAGTTTCTATAGCTCACAGAAGTCTAGAAGGATACAATACATAAGAATCATGTCACGAGATATCAAAACCGGAAGTTCCGCTGCAGTATCCTAACAGGACGTTAGGCCCATATTTTAATAATTTTGAGGTCTCATCAAGACCTACCCACCTATCAAGACAATCCACCGAGGCATTCTCAAGTTATCGTGTCCATACACAGACACACGCACACACACACACACACACACACACACACACACACACACACACACACACACACACACACACACACACACACACACACACACATACACACACAGTCACCCAAAAACATAACGGCGTGCACGCTTGAGCTATGGTCCATTGGAAATTTGAAATGACAATCTAAGACACCAACATGGCCACTCGCGACCTACCCGCTTCCCTGATATGAAAAGTGATTGAAAACCCTATATAACTTACTTTTTTTATATCGATTGCAGGTTGTGATCCGTGCATCTTGAATCACCAAGCTTAAGCCTCTCTCCAGAAAGTCAGTATGATCCAAACAATCCCAGGTATGTCCGGGCTAGATCATTACAGACTTTTTTCAAGCCAATTAGTCGCAACAAGTAAATACTAGCCTGTTGACTCACGGGAGGGCACGTTACCGCCATGTACACAGCCTGGCGCTCTGTGTGCGGTAATCGATACACCGTGAACGATCTTATCAAAGAACTGCTGGAAATGAATCAGTCTACAACTATACTCTTAGAAGTCAACTGAGCTTATTGATCTAAATGAAAAAGATAGGATTATGCCTATCATTGATCTTTAGGGCTCTGTATGTCTAGGATTGTTGCAGATTCACAAAGTAACTCTAAGTTGTAAGCACTTTCGTATACAGCAACATGCACATTCAAATATCATAATGCATGTGGAATCATGACTAAGGGTCAAATTTGTATTCGATCGTCGTACAATCATAAAATGTAGGCATTCTTTACATAGGCGTGCTTATGTCGTATAGATTCTGATGTATTGTTACAGAAAAAGCTGCTTGGATCCTTTTGGATATTGGTTCTGTTACAATCTGCATGGAAATTATGTGAAATCAAAATCGTACGACGGCGCCTACGACGAATGGGACTTCCACGATCGGAAGCAACTTGAATTCGCTATATAGTACAGCATTTTAGAACGCTTGAAATTCAAATGGAACTGTATCATCAGTACGCACCCTTTTTTGACCATCCACATACCACGTTCCACGTAGGACGTTCGAATGACAAGAAAGCTTCCAACTTCTGCCTATTCGAAGAAATACAAAGGCATCAGCAACAAAGACGACAAAGCTTACTGAGACTTTGATAGCCTCCAGTCTACCCACCTTATGCATTTGCAGAAAAATATCTGTCACCGAGTTTTCGAAAACCTCAGACCATTCCAAATGGAAATCCTGCCTCTCTCCATAACTTACTGACTGAGGAATTTCTTTGGCATCTTTCGGTCCCTGACCGCTGGCTGAATGACGGTGAGCTCTAAGAGGCTTACTGTACCGAGTGCCAGACTCATTTTAGTCTTAGCCTTACCCGACTCGATGTCTACTAACGGCCTTATCTTCAGGGTTTGACATCGAGCGAAACGTCCGGGATATCCTTCCTGAAAAAGGTCTGTTGGGCTTAGTCAAACTTCCCCGGTAGAGCCGGGGAATCGGCCAGCTATGCGCCGGCAGACGCCAGGGCCAGGCCCGTTTGTTTGACCCCAAAGCGCCGCCTTGCTCTTTCCTACTGAGGCGGCAACTGTTGAGCGACCATAGAGCAACCTTCTCTTATTGGTACTTCGAAGCGAATTTTATTGCCAAATAATAGGGTATTTTACCTGTTTTGTAAGTTTCGTTGTTTTTTGAATCATACTTTTTACATAATGACTCATATTAAGTGTATAGTCATAAATCATAAAAAATCAAATTTGTAGTTGCTCAATGGCCTGCGTCCAGTGGAAAGGGACGAGAGAGAAGACACTTAATCTTACTTTGGCCCATTGTGCTGTAGATATGCGGCGTTTACAATCCATTTATTGTCACCTTTGTTGGAAAGAAATAATGAAAGGGACTCACACAGATGAATTGTTTCTATGTCGTAAACATTTCTGATTAAGTGGCATTCATGTTAAAGTACTTTTTTGTAATTATTATTTATATATCAGATCTCAAAGCAACGAAAGAGCTTGCATGTAAAATCTTATACCATGCACAGCATTCCGTTTATGTGTAGTGCATTTCTTATCAAGTTGCGTTTTTAAATGCTAATATCACAAAAAGAATGTTACGTTTTGCCGTCATGTGTTTATGCACTTCAGTTGTGTTGCCAGAAGTTGGCTGTGTAGATATAGATGCAGAAGCCGAAGCTACCCTCAGAAAGTTGTATCGCTGCAGTACAGGGCTTTTACCGCTATGTTCATCGGCTTTACATGGTCAGGATTAGGCTTAACACGGGGTAGGAATGACAACACGAAAAGCCGACGGGTACATGAACCGAATCGCTGCGTCCTGCCTCATTTCGACAGACTGTCCTGTATGGGATTTTGTACTTTGATGCGCTTTTGTAGAACGTGGTACAAGGTGGCAGAAGGCATTGACAATATATAGAGCGTTTTTTTACTTTCCGCATCAATAAAGCAGGCAGGTGCGGACCGCCATGTTGGTGTCCTCCATTTGCCTCAAGGAGACATTGGGAAGCATTGAGATATAACCGAGATCATAGGAAGACATGGTCGGTGAGAGTGGTTCATACTTTTACAGTACAATGGCCTCACTTGGGGCAATTAGTGTCGTATTGAGGTCACCAGAACTCCGAAAGGCAGCTGTTACAGACCCTTGCGATTTAGCCCCGCGAATTGTAAACTCCTTGCGATTCAGCCGCGACCCTAGCTGTGAAGATAGAGTAGTCGGCCCACCCAATAACCAATAACTAATAAGAATCTAACCTTCATCAACGGACTCCATAACATTTGAATCATGAAAATACATTGAGATCATTGTAAGGACGTTGAAATCTTTGAGAGATCACCGGAAGACCGTCCGGGGATCATTGACAAACTGCTGAGAGATCTGACAAACCTTTCGACGTTAAACGGTCTCACCTCTGTGCAAATGACATACAAGACCTGCTAAAAACCGATTCTAGAAAGTGCTGGTGTCCTTACCGAGATGCTTCCAAATATGATCAGTTGTTTTCCTGGAATGAGTTGTCACGAGCGGATCTCGGTGTGATCATGAGGGGCGCCTGGCCTGTTTCCTGAAAAATATCCAATTTTCTATGGTAAGCCTGGACATAACTCATAACTCCACTTCATAATTCATGTCTGACGCTGAATAACTCTCCTTACATCCTAATTCAGACGAATGCACAGTATTGCACGGGAGAGAAAAGTTCACATCAAGATCCATTTTCATAAAGATTTAATGTTCACACCGAGCTGATGGGTGCTTCCTAATATGGCCTGCACTGTGGTCTCAATATGACGTCACGGCTGTTCCGGGAATTGAAGAATCACGGACGGATCATGTTGCGATCACGCCGTGGAGGTCTAGACATGGGTCGCATTGGCCTTTCCTGGAATGCATCCAAACTTCTGGCGCAAGTTTTAACACCTCATAACTTTATACTGACTTTGAATGATGAGGGCATTCGGTGGTGGCAATCAAAAATTTTCAGGCAATTCCGCTCAAGGGAATTCTTTCCCAGAAATATTATTTTTCATTTCAAAATGATTCTATGTGTTCATGTTCCCACCTTCCTTATATGGCCTTCACCGTTGTCTCAATATGATGTCACGTGTTCCTGTTCCTGGAATAAGGCTTTCTCCCAGGCTGCAGGCGTTCGGTTGTGCTTTATACACGAGTGTCTCCTGGAAAATATCCAAATTTCTTGTTGTAAATCTGCACAACTCAGAGCTAAAGACTAACGACTGCCCCGAAGCAAAATTGCATATTATTCATGTGAATTTGATCCCCCGTATTTGCTCACCGACGACTGCTTCATCAGCGGCATGGCTAAAATGGACATTAACGTTTCCTGCCATACATTACGATGTTACACGTTTCAACAAGACATTATGAGATGATAAATGTGTAAAGGTAATCTATAAGTCTCGCTGACGACATTTTTCTATCCTAAGGGCCTGGTAATATTCACCGTACGGTTGCCGTACCACAGAAAACTGAAAGCGTTCTTGTTGTAATTGTACACGTATCGTAAGAAGGCCAGCTGTCTTTTATTGTTGCCTGTGGTTGGTTCTGTTAAAACCAGCTTGTACATTCAACGACATCTATATCGCATGGTTGCCAGAAAACATTCATCGTGCGACCGTCGTACGATTGCCAACTGAATGAATTCTTGGGACATTCGTTCATCCGTCGTACCATATTACATGTAAGCCGTCTTGTTACGGGCAAGACTGTCCTAGGTCCTTATCGACATCAAAAGCGTACGACGACCTACGAAGAATGCGACAAGCAACGAATGTAATTTACGAAATACATATACAACTTTGATAATTAAAGAGAGAAACGTCCAATCCATATTTCACAAGATGCTGACAAACTTTCATGAGCGTTTGAAAGATCTTCAGTCTGGAGTCATGCTGAGATGCAATAACAGTGATTTACTGTTCCCCGCCCACGCCGCACGTTTATGGGCTCAATCCTACCCACGTCCAGACTGTAAATAGATCTACTATCGTGAGGTTATTTTTTTGCGTGATTAATGTCTTTAATTTTAGAAAGTTGCAGCCGGCTAGTAGGTTTCACATTTGCGAGATTAGTTGGAGAGGAATGTCGTGGGACCCTTCGAATGACGTTGTTTGTCAAAAAGAGTTATGAGCGCCCATTGATATACCTTGCCAGTTCGACTGCTCAACTCTGTTTTTTGTTACTTTTTCTGCTTGACAGAATTGCAAAGTCTGAAGCACTTGTAAAATTATTTTTCTGTCTTCCCCATCATTCTGTCTCTATCTGTCTCTTTTTCTCCTCCCCATAATTCATATCATATATATGTCGTATTTTGTATTTGAAAAAAAAATGAACGGAATTCGTCTCCGATATCTACCGACCCAATGAAAGTACCACTCCCCCCCCCCCCCAAAAAAAAGCATCTTCAGGGTTTTGGCGACTCGCAAGAATTGAAATCTTACATGATGTCAGTACACTAGTGGTGTAGTTGATATGCCTTTCTTTAATGCTTTCAAGTATCTAGTCATATTTAATAACGGTGAGTGGACAGTATTGCAGATACTTGCTGACATCTCCAAAACATGCGCCGCCCGGGAATCGAACCCGGGTACTTCGTTTCTCCTGCTCTTAATTAATCTTAATGCTTTGTGATTATTCAGCCATCAAGAAAGTGAATGAAAAGTACTTTAGATGCTTGCCGACCTCTTTCAAAAATGCGCCGCCCGGGAATCGAACCCGGGTCGCAAGAATGGGAATCTTGCATGATACCACTACACCAGCGGCGCAGTTGGAAAGCGTTCTTCTTAGACAACTTTACGGGTCAGACGCGTATTGATCTTTCAGTCCTTCCAGTCTATTAGTCTCCAAATCCCCGTTCTCTAGACCTGGCATGGGCAATTTCCAGAGACCTTGGTATTCACCACTGCTGTTAAACACTGACAGCTTTGATGAATAGTTCATGTTCCACATCATTTAGAGTCAGGTTCCCTCGGACGTTAATCGCAGGAGCCATTTACGAGTTGTGTATATCGTGCAGTAACACCTTTTGCCAGTCTTGAAGCCTTCGTCATGCTGTCAGTGACCTTGGGCCGAATTTGTTCAGCCAGAAGGTCGCCGAATTTCAAACTCGCTAGAGAGTCGAGCGTATTTTCCGACTGAAAATCAATTTTGGACGGGGCTCGGTGAGCTTTTGACGGGGCTCGGTGTTGCTGCTGAGAATGTCCTTCTGAACTCACAGACTAGTCTGGCTGCTGCTTGAAAATGGCTTCACGTGTCCGGGCGGAAAAGTTGACGATCATTTTCATCTTTTGTTTTTCAATAAGCCAACTCACAGTTTCAAATTAAGGCCTTAATTCAAGATCCCTAGACAGTTCTCATTTGTGTGTGTGTGCAAAATTTATAGGTTTTTGCCATATCCTGCTGCCCAACCATAGGGTTTATTTGAGCGTGCCCTTTGACATCTTATGACACGACAAACGAAAATTGCAACCAACGTATCTTTAGCAAACCAATGGCCATACGAAGCTGCACTCAACATGTAACTTCATGTATATGCATGTAGTAGTATCAGAAGAAAGCAGCAGCTTGTGACAATCATCAACATTACAAGCATGCAATTTCATGCTTCTCGGTTCTCCAAACAAATGAAAAGTAAATCTAACTCATTTCACGAGATAACACGAAAGGAATGTGGATATATTAAAAGCAGAGGGTGAAGAACCGGATATCATATAGCACTTAGTTTAAGAAGAGCGATGTGGAGTGCCTGAAATAGCATCTCATAAGAGGATAATGAAAATGCCATGCCTCTGGAGGATGATAAGGTAAGGTCTTATCTATTTCCCATTAGGTTTCAGCAGGCGAAGGGGGTACTTAAGCATGTTCCTCAGCTGCAGTTTGTTCCAGTGATGGATTGCAATGTTTCCACACCATGACAAGCATAACCAAACACTTTATATAGTTTATATTGCAAAACTTTCGTATCAATGACGACGTCCACTGGCCAGGCCCGTAGAAGTTTGGAGGTCAACACCTCTATGTCAGGATAATGGGAGACCTCCTAATTCTGTTGATGGATGCATATGTATGCGTATAACATACTCAGGCGGATTTCCATGGTAACAGATAATCCTGACCTCCTACTGGACTGATTTGATTAAAGATCCTGAGCTACTATCGTTGTTATCGAGCTACTATTTTTCTATTCAATATCCTCGGAAGTAGGCTCTGACCAGTCCCTGGGGTTGTGTACTAGTAACGCATTTTGGTAGGATGCATTGTGATATATGATGCTTTCAACCTTATCTGAAAGGAGAATCTATCTGTCAGACCCTATGATGAGCATAAATTCAGCAAGACAAGTAATAAGCCGTCTTCTGCTTAACGTGAAACAATGAAACGTTCTGTGATTTGTCATACATATATATACATACCCAGATTGCATGATTCACCAAGCAAGAGTATTAAATGGATTTTAGTCGAAAGGCTGTCTCTTGGTCACATTACTCTTAACATTATTGATGCCGTGAATGTACGTGACACGGTACATAAGTTACAGCTCATCATATTGTTCTTTTATCTGCACTGCAAACTCAATACGTAGTTGGATATCTATGACTGCCGTTTTAACAACGTACTGTGCTACCATTCAGTGCACAGTAGACACCCCATCGATTGTGTTACACGTCCATTGTCTCCCCCATGCGCATAGGTAGAACAATTTACCATTACTAGCTTTGACAACAATGTTTGTCATAAATTTTGTAAATGAACCATTGCATTCACCTCATTGAGCATGAACATGCAATAAAGATCCTTATTGTAAACGTTAAGGTTTCCGTAAAAGAGTATTCATTTTCAACTTGATCGTCTAATGAATGGCTACCGTAAAGCTTGTCTTTCAATATACAATAAGTTTTTAGTCCGCAATAAAGAAGATTCGAGACAAGATGTGAAATAGATGTTATTGTTCCGAAATCAAGACATGTAATGAAGCTCTGCAAATGTAAACTAGCGGAATAGAATAAAAATGGTTCTTTCGATCTAGTATGTAAAGTAATGGTTTTGCTTTAGCACAACTAAAATTGTTGTTTATAATGAAGCTGTTCGTACGCGTGTTGTGACAGATTAATGTTGGGTTAATGAACAAAAGTATACTAAAACATGCGATATACAAAAACATGAAACAAAAGATTTAACGTTATAGCTGTTACATGCTAATTATCAATTATCATCATTTGTAAACTGGCATTTTGAATTATCACGCGTACCTTTGTAATTTGATGATATATTCAAACATAACTAACAATTATTGTGTTAATTCTTTGGATCAAGCTAATATTTTGGCGACGGAATGAGTTTTGGGCAATTTGTAATACGTGATAATAATGGTTAATAAGGGCTCAGTTGAAAGGTGACTCTGAGTGCAGTTGAATGTTATCATATACAATATTTTCTCACCAAGGTGCGGTAGATGATTTGGCCCATAACCAACTGTGTGCTCGTCAACCTTGATCTATTTATCAAAGGCGTAAAGGGCCTTATGAACTATTTTTCAGACTAATGTGCCGTTCTTCCTACAAGTGACTAGCGAGACTTTTGATAATGCTGACATACGGTTTCTTCTGGCGTCTTCCTATCTGTCTACAACATGCTATTGAAAATGATGTTACATGGATGGCATTCCGTGTCGTCTGTGCCCTGGGAGTATGCATCAACGGCTGTGTACCACAAATGACCTTCTCAACCTGAGTGATAAGCTGAAAAGAAGTATCCATTGTCCTAGGGGCCTCTAGTTCTTTCATTTACGCTGCAGCTGCAACCGTAAAATGATGGTAGGTTATACATACGACACAATTGACCTATTTCTTATACAAACTTGAAACGCGTAATTGCCCAGTGTCTGACCCCTCGCCACCTGTGCACCAAGAGAGAGGTCAATATCGAATGTTGGAAAGAGATAACATTCTCCTCCAGATATGGGTCATGTGTTATAAAGACGTTCTTTATGCTGATTGACCTAGATGCATGCGTTTGAGTTGATATTTTGTCTCGCATTCACAGACTGCAAGGATTTTGAAATGCTACCACTCGTTGATAAGAAAATTAATAGAAGAAGAGATACTGTACTCAAACCCAGTAGTGTTGACTTGACTATCATGCATGGAAAGTTAAAGTTAATATTAGGCCAAAGCAATGGGAAAATGAAGTTTGGTATAACTTATAGTCAGGTAACCCCAATTTGTCCAGAAACACCCTGATTACTAATTTTATACCTGTACAAGAAATATGTGTATTTCATAGTTATTAGGTTTTTATGACTGGCATATTTAGCGTGCTTGGATCATGTTTACTAATTGATCTACATTCTGTGTTCTGTGATTACAATAACAATTTTGTGACAGCTGGTGCGAAAATTCATTAAGTGTAATACCTATAAGATCCTCATATGATTACGTTGTCGCATGCGTTACGAATAAATGATGTTTTCTTTAGACCCTAGTCTCAAATTAATTGGTACAGTCGCGCATATCAGATAAAACCATCTGCTTTATCAACATCAAACCATCCCTAGTTGGTAGTTTATAAATTACAGAATTTTGAATTAGCGCATCGAATGTTCGACCGTAATACTGAAGTTTTCCTTGGAATGACCAATAGACCGATCCCAAAGCCACGCCCCTTGTTCGATTTCGAACACCTCCGTCAAAAACGGGGTTTGACGGACCAAACATGGCCGCCGCGGCAATGTTGAAAATAATGCCACTGACTTCGGTTTAGCTTTTGTGGCACTGAAACCCTTTCAGAGCGGGCCAAATAAGAATGCTATGTCTTCTTTGTTGAAGGCTGTATCCACCGGGTAGAGTTGTTTAAGGAGGAGGTAGGTGTAGTTGCGGTGAGAGCGTAATGTTTTCGGTCAATGTTAAAGCGGTATGCGCCGCATAGCTTTCCCTTGTCGGTGGGCATCAGCGCCCAGTTTCTGAGAAGCAGGCGATGCACGTGTAAAACAGGGTTCATATATCTGTGACAGGGTTCCCACTATATTGACTGCATGCATAACAGCTGCATGGTATTTAGTAACTAAGAATTAAAATGCATCCTTTTACTTCCCTGTTCACTTTCAAGTTAACCAATTTCACACACCAGTAACTGAAGATACAAAACTCTGCGCTAGCGGACTTTGTAGTAAGTCAGCATGTGGTTCAAGCTTCCTCCCCTTGAGTGCCCGATCTATTTTCTTTTTAAATTCGTTTTTGTTCTGAGCATGCATTCAACCAATACAGTGGAAAACCTGTCCCAGATATACGTACCCTGCTTTACACGCGCCATTTCTGCCCCGCCAACGCTGTTTTTGACGGAGGTGGGCTAAATAGAACAGGGGGTTCTATCGGTCTTCTATTCGTTCGATATGGTGTTCGACAGGATCGGTCTATTACCGCCTGACTTTGCAGACACGTGACATCAACAATTGGCAGGAAGTCTATCCCGCCCGCCGTCTCTGTCGAGTCATGGATGGTGTGCCCGGATGTAGATGGTCTCTTTGATTCTTCTCGCGAAGTTAATAACAACTGCTTGATTGCTGACAATAAATTGCTTAGAAGATTTTACTTGGTGGGGTTAAATAGCAATTAAACTGCACGACGAGCATATTCTTCTCATATGAAAATGAAAATTCGTTTTAGTGTTCCCAGATGTAACGTTAGTCGATCAAGTATGCAGATTGTCAGGACCAAACAACATCATCGGAAGACAACTTTATTTTTCACATCGCATACTCTTATATAATAATACAAAGACAAAAACATCGCAGTATCGCAAAAGAAGAAATAAGGTTTTGATTAAGATTAGTCCCTTTCTGTCATTCTAACATGAACGTGACTAGCATGTGTAAAATGTGTAACTGCAAAATCACAGTCAGAGAAATAAAAACAGTACCTCTTTATGAATTAGTAGCCTCTTCCATTGGCCCCATGACCCGGGATATTTGTCATGTATGATAAATGACTATTTCTACCGCCTCTGAACTCTGCATCCTGTCCCCTCAGCAAGTTTGTTTCACGGTGACACCATCTTCCCAATCACCCATCTGACACTCTGCTGTATTTACAAAACGACTGACACAAGAACACAAACAATGCCTCCTTTTTCACGGAGGCAATTATTCACGTGACGGCCGAGAAAGCACTGGAATATAATAATATCAAAGGATTAAGTCTGCTTGTTACATGTACCATTAACGATTCGTAACGTATTGTCTACTTCGATCTTGTTGTAAACTTGTCCATTAACATGCTGTGGAGCGTAGCTCTACTTACGACTCCGTAATACAGGGCTTAACCGGTGAAAGAATATGAAGGATAACGGTAAGCTCCTCAGGTTTGTGCCACGTTCTCGGCGCCAGTATTGACCTCGATGATTCATCACTACCGGCTGGGGTCAGAATCTTTCCACACGATGTCTTCACTGCCTCCTTAAAGACTCATACAGACTCCTTGAACTTGAAAAATGATTGTGGGACGGTCTTTGAATACACTATTTTCATCACCTCCTTTTAACGACTCATTCAAACTTACTGAACTCAAAACATCACATGGGGCGATCTTTGCATACTATGGTTCTCTCTTTAATGCTTTCAAAAGCTGCAAACTCATAGGTGCGTTATCGACATGCATACCGTCTGTTTTGTCCCGTTAAAGTCACTTTCAAACTCCCTATACTCCAAATATCATTGTTAGATGATCTTTGCCTGCAATGCATATTAGCTGGTTCACTAGTGCTTAAATAACTTTTAGTACCAACTGTTTGAACTGGAGATATCATTGTTGGACGATGTTTGCATGTGCGTTAAATATACCATCTTTTTATTCCCATTAGAGACTCTTGCATAGTACTTATTTTCGAAACATTATTGTTAGATGATCTTTGCATGCAATGTAACTTTACTGCCTCATTAGTCCTTTTATAACCAACTCCTTGAAGTAGAAAAATAGGATATCATAAAGGGTGATATTTTATGCTATATCATCATTATCTCTTTAATCCTTTCAATGAGTACAAACTCATTGAGCTCAAGATATTACTGTTGAACGATCTTAGCATACGTTTTACATTCAATATCTCCTTAATCCTAATTCTAAATGCCCTTTCAAAACTCCTTGGACTTGAAAAACAATGATGCGTTATCTTGAGTACCCCTTTAGTCCCTTGAAGTGTTCAGTAAAACATTTGAATTCGGAACATATTATGTACAACAGTCTTTGCGTGCGATATATATTCAATGTATTCTAAGTTATTTTTAAGACTCTTTGCAAACTCCATGAAAGCGAAACATCATTCGAGACGACATTTGCATTCGAGAGTTTGACTATCTCCTTTCGAAGACTGCAAACTCCTTGAACAAAAGATATCATTGTGGGACGCTCTTTGTATGAGTTATATCTTCACTATCTCTCTAGTCCCGTTAGAGTCTCTTGCGAATTCCTTTAACTCGAAACACTACGTGACCCTACGTGTATGTGAAACAACCTTCACTATCTTCCTAGTACCGTTTAAGACGATCTTTGCTTGCTTTGCTTCACTATCTACTTTAATAGTCCTTACAAAGACTCTTGCAAACTCCCTGAACTTAAAATATCATTGTGGGACACTCTTTGTACTCTTCCTTGAACTCGAAACACTGTGTGAAATAATCTTCGCTTGCAATATATCGTCAATGCCTTCTTAGTCCCTCCAAAGCTATGCAAACCCCATGAAAGCGAAACATCACATAGGACGTTCTTTGTATGCGATAGCTTCACTCTTTAATCTCTATAATCTTTTTGAAGACTGCAAACTCCTTGAACAAAAGATATCATTGTGGGACGCTCTTTGCATGCGTTATACTTTTACTACCTCTTTAGACCCATTAAAGACTCCTGCAAGCTCCTTGAACTCAAAACACTATGTGACGCAATCTTCGCATGCGATATTTTGCCAATGCCTTCTCAGTCTCTCCAAAGACTCTTTGCAAACTCCATGAAAGCGAAATATCTTTGAATGCAATCTTTGCATGCGATAGCTTCACTCGTTAATCTCTTTTATCCTTTTGAAGACTGCAAACTCCTTGAACTCAAAATCAATGTGTGACGATCTTTGCATGCGTTATATATGCGTTCAATATCTCCTTATTCCTTGAAAAAGACTATTGAGAACTCTTTGGACTTGAAAGACCATGTGGAACGATCTTGGCATGCTATGTGAACCTCTTGGTCCTTTTAAAGACTCTCACGAACTCCTTGAAGTCGAAACAACACTGATAGACGATCTTGGCATGGCATGCATCAAGCCCTCACTATCTCATTAATCGTTTTAAGGACTATTTGCAAACTCATTGACGTAGAAACATAACTGTGAAACGAACTTTGCATGCGATATGTTCATAACTACATCAGTCCCATTTTCTGAGAACCATAGTAGAATGGAACTCGTTGTCATCGAGTACAGTAGGAGCATCCTCACTAAATACATGTAGCTTTAAAGAACGGTTGCAGTCAGATGTGCAAAGAATAGGTGTGACAGGTCGTTCAGTGTAATATAACCAGCTGCTGCCACGCCGCGTGCCTGCGAAGCTGGTGTGTTACGCCGAATGGCGGTTATACCGGTTATATAGATACAGATACAAATAACTCTCTTGCAAACTCCTTGAAGCGGAGATATCATATTTTTGTGTGCATTTTTAATCATAAACTCTTGTTAACTCCTTGCGCACGGCAATCAGTTGGGACGATCTTTAAATGAGATATAACCTTACCGCCTCCTCATTCTTTCTAAGGTCTCCTGCGCAGTTATCAAGCTCGTAACGAACCTTACAGTTTGAAATGAGGCGAACCCGTTAGGATCGTGCAGACGGCGGCGTAGGTTTGAGATTACACAAGATCTAGAGTCTGCAGGGACGTTACATAACACTTGATCGATGTCTATCACCGAAGAAAGGTGTTAAGAGAGGAAGTGTATTCCCCATTCAATTTAAGTTACACAATAATTGCATTAGAGAGCACTCTCTCCTATCTATCAGTTGTAACGTACACGAAAGACGTGATGTAAATTTTTCGAAAAAAAAAATCGTTCTCCTTCGGCAATAATCTAGCCTGTGTGTCATGCTATTGTTACCGGGGCTCCTACACTCGCTACCCTAAAAATTGATTTTAGGGTAGTGCAATAATCAGCATGACAATATAATAAAATACCAAAAAAGAGGAAGAAGAAATTTGATGTTAGTAGCCTTGAATGTACTACATGTATATTGAATGTACTTGTATTAGTGATACTAGGCAGGTCGCAAGGAGTGTAGTTGTAGTAATACTACATGTAGCCGGCTACCACACTAGTACCACTTTCTGCGTCACTTCTTGTATAAAAGACGGTCCCGGGTTGGAATCCCCTGACGCCACCGATGTGCGCCCTATTCAGCCTATAAAATCACATCGATTACGTCATAATTACTCCATTTTACGTCATAACGTCACCAAATTTACGGAAATTATAAAACTTTACGTGAATATCACTCCCTACAAATTTGGGATATATTATATCGTTTGCAAGTTATGAGGAATTTCTTTCAAATTACGTAATAAACAATGCGAAATCATCTGGATTCCGTTTGGACCCCAGCGGACAACACGCACACTTTAGAGTATAACTTCCGCAAAAATAAGCCAATCCCGGTAAAAATTTATCAGGAGTTGTAAAACATGTACATAAACAAACTGATGGAAATGATTTTTTCTCCGACGAAAAATGTTGATATGGCACACATTAAAACACGCCATACGGTCGGATGAGGGTTAACACGACTTTCCTCACTCCACCCAGGTGTAAAAATGGATTATTGTTCTCTGTACCTAAGACTGTTAATATAAGGGTATAAAACCTGGAGTACAGTGCCTTGTCGTCCTTGTCTGTCCAAAAGCAAATACATGTGTAGATAAATAAAAGACTTGCTCGCTGTGATCCCCTGTGGTCTCTATTTTGAAAAATTAGACCTCTTGTTTTCTTATTCGCTCATCTTTCTTTTCGCGCGCTCGTATTTCACTTGTAGTTTACTGAGGATGTTATTCATGAGAATTTACATGCTGTGACCTTAGCCTACTTATGTGTGATATGTATGGGAGACGAGGAAGGTCATCTGTACATTTCTAATGATACGTATGTGCCATGCCATAAAGATGATCCGGCGACTTATTGATAGATGGTGTCAGATTAAGTAGTGTAGAGGACCACAGTACGACCGTAATCCCTACACAGAAATGGATTTAACAGCGAGCCGTAAAGTAAGATTTATTGATGGCTGTAGGCAACAGAGGCACTCCCGTCATTTCAATGGGTTGAATTCCCATATGTGATTCCAGGAATGAGGTTGACAGATGGTCACTTGCTAGATTCGAAGACTTACTTATGTATTATCACACAGATGTTGTATTGTCACTGGAAATAATCAAGTATTCATTGAATATTCGAACATTATTACTTTGTTCAATTATGAAAGTAGGGGATGGGGGTCTGCTCATTATCGAACTTGACCCTCGTTTTCCCGCTCTTACCCATATACAAAATATCATAAGGACCCATCAAGAGTTTCTCTAGTTATGCTGTTCACAGACATTGACAGGCACTGAAAACATAGCCTTCTTCGGAAAAGGTAACGATTACTCAAAGAGAATACACTGTGATAATAAGTACATATTGTGCACATCCACAAGAGACGGACAAGTGCCAATGCATAAGTGACAATTATCAAGGGGGGCTGTGCAATATTGTACAATAAATGCATTGCAAAGCTGATTTCACTTCTACTATCTTCAAAGACCAAGGCAAAACGTTCAATTATTCTTCTAACCTGAATATCTATGAGGTAGTCATTCCATTTCCCTCTGACGTAGACCCCTTTTTTTACGGATCAGGAGCTGCAAAAGGCGCTCAAAGGGCCAGCCTTCTAACGTTGATAACGTCAATGCATCCAACTGCTATTTGGCAAAACTTTTTGGCGAGCGTTGAACACGTGTATGAATGTACTCTGATAGGGACGGACAAGATGACATCCTTGACGTATACAAAATGTGAAACTTTAATTCTTTGAGGAGAAGTGCACAGTAAGGTTACTGACCCATCTTTTAAACAACCTCGGAACCACGCGCCTTTGCATAATCCTAAAGGACATCTGATGCGTCACTCTAATGTTGCTACACACGACCTTTTGCCCTCCAGATACTCATTATTTCTTTACACCTTCCGGAATCCTGATGCTTCAATGCGCCGCGAGAATCTGCCGGACCATCTCTGGGTTTAATGTGATATATATAGAGACATTATTAGGTCGTTGCGAATCCACTGGATTACACACCACTGCGTCAGTCGGAGGCAAGGATGAAAGCATAAGCAACACCTTTCACCCTGCCGGGTATGTCCTCACTCTCAAAGGACTGCAGGATTTGGAAGCATTAAGACTGAGTGCATTTTTTTATTAAAGCATACTGTAAGATCATAGCTTCTACTATGGCATGTTACTAATGTTAGGCACTAAACATTGCATTTGAAACTAACTACAACACATATGGGGAGCAATTGTAGCAAAGCAATGATATCACCAATAACAGAGAATGCCTTAAACACGCCTATCAATGATTCAACGTTTAACCTAACATTATACCTGAAAAGGACCCCCAAACACATCACAAGGTTGAGATTTGGATGGAGGACATCTTACTGCAACCAACTATTTAATTGAGATACTATTTCATTTAGATTTGGCAAAATTCAAGCGACTTCGAGAGATTTAAGCCTTATCTTTCCAGGCTGTTGAAAATGCTAGACAAGATATTCATTAGTACACAGTTTTTTTATTCAGCCCAAAATTTAGTTTATTGAAGCCAAAAAAGCTAAGCGGATATTGCTTCACGATTTATGTACGAGGATTCCGTGGCTACGTATCATTATTTGCATTAATTAAGACAAGATGCAAAGTTCATCTGCAGTCCAACAAAAAGCCGACAATAGACCAAAAATCTAGTCATTTCGTGGCTACGCTACGGCCTACCGCGTTAAATTTGGCATCAAGCCATCCAAAGTGTCTTGAGTTATGCTGTTCCTCCGCAAACACCGTTATGTCCAGCATTGCAAAATTCCACCAAAGCATTTTTGGTAAAGGTAATGAAGTAATAAAGAATTAACCTATCATTCCATTTGAAATTCAAAAGGGAACAATTAGTCATTTCTTGTGGCACTAAAAGACACAATTTGCACTGCTAACTTCCTGCCAGGGTCATGTTTAAATTCTTAAGTTTTTTTTTTCTCATACCGAAACTGGTGGGGTCTTCTATATGTGCTCACACTTATCTATGTCACCACACCCACCAGTTTCACGTTTGCTGGGTTGACAAGATAACGTAAATCAATCCATGGTCTTTGATGATTGATCCATCCCCCACGATTCCCTACGCTGGTTATTACTTTCCGCCTTGAATGATTTTTTTCGTTCCCCAGCGTGACACCTTTCCGACCTGGAGGGATTCTCTTTTCTAGGCCTTACAGGCGATATCGTGAAACGAAGATTGCTGGATCCGTTCTGACATACGGTGGAAACATCAGTACACTTTATCTAACCGTAGGTGGCACCTGCCTGTATGATCTATAGGCCTCAGTGCTGAGTTATACCACGCCATGACATGTGATTTAAAATTTAATGAAGTACTTACTCGTGGTAATAACAGACAATGCATCTAATGAAATGATTTCTGTGCTGTCAACCCGTTACGCACCAGGTTCTAGGAATGACGTGTTATTTGTGGTGAGGGAAAAAGTTTTAGAAATGACCGGATAGCCCTAAGCAAGGATAATGAAAAATGTTGCTTTAATCACAAGTTTTTTCAATTGCAATCTCGTAGTTTAATGGTGCCCTGATGGCGTCCTTACCTTATTTCTGGCACAGCATTCGGTAGTTGTTGGTTCATCTTAATTTCACGTGTATAAAGTGCCACCGTCACAAAGATCTCATAAGATGTGAGCGGGCTGTGAGAACTTTAATGGATCACACGAGGACAGTACACTCCCTGATATCTGATCCAACCATAAATCAAAGAGTCAACCCAACAACTTCATCTCAAGAAGTAAGTACATTCGGTCTTTGATATATAAGCACGCTTTGAGCAATTTGTTCCAAAAGATCAGTGCATTATGGACATGGCGGAGACTTATAGACTACTTCGCAGTGTACGACGCGATACATCGATCAAGGAATGAGGGCATGAACATTAAGTGAGAATAGTTGAAAGGACGCAAAGCATGAGACTATTCACTTTGGGAAATATAGAGTGCTTTATTGACGCAATTAAACTTACAGGCTTCTACAACTATGGATTATAATAACCATAGCAGAAAACAGTGATTTTATCATATTGATCATTAGGAGAATGAACATATAGATATACATCACCATCGTTTAGACGACAATTTCTAAGATCTAAACTACATTTTCTTGGTATTTGCTTAATATATTTGAACACTGTAATGATTGTTTTCTCTTAGGATATGTCTAGATATATCCATTAACTAAGATATATTAAAGGTTTTGAGCACATGGAAAGAAAACTATATTTCACGATATTTTGCACAATCCAATATATATAACAATGTATAATAGGCAGTATCAGTTGTTTTAATCCTGTCTGACAGAAGACAGCCAGTCATAGCCATGGGGGTCAATGGAAGAGCCTACTAATTGACGAGGAGGTATTGTATTTTCGTTTTGGCAGTTGTATATTTCCATACACTAGTTGCTTGCTGCATTGGTTTTAATGTGGATGTACTTTATGGGCGTTGCAACGACTATCACAACTCTTACACACTGAAGCTTTTTCTATCGAGAATAAAGATGGATACACAGAAAGCCATTTACCAGAGAGGTTACAACGAGTTTTTAATCATGCATTCACAGAATGATGGAATACAACATTAAAGAACTTTGACACTCTGATGATCGACTAGCCCAATAACAGAAATCACGGGTACATTCTATATCCAGGTATGATATATAGGCTTTCAAAATGCCTGCAGTAACGCAGATTATAGTTCCTGTTTTTCTTCTACGTCACGATACAATATCAGATACATGTTTTTTTAATTCCAGCTTAAAGAAAGATGAATAAGCTGTCAAACCCAGTCCAGTGTGATTAACTCAGAAAACACGCAATATTGAAACCAGCACTAATTACAGTTAACAATCTTCAGTCTTACGTCCATAAACGTTAGACATCAAGGTAATGAGATACTCTTTATAAGAGTTACTCAATCAACCTGATAAGACGTTACAAAAATCATCTAGTTGTTTGGGCAGCTTTTTCATTGAGAATCTCAGTCTTATTTGCAGCACTAGCAAATGTGTTATTTGTGTCTGACAGTGAATCTTGTATTTCAGGAATCATTCTTTCAAGCGAAGCCTTGCATGCTGAGTTGATAGCAAATAATTACTACTAGAAGATATCAACTGTAGGTTCAAAACTATACATGATGACGCCATGGCTTCGGTTCTTGTCACTAGGTCATTTACTGCATGAAAACCAGATACACTCTGCTTTGTAGCTGCCAGAAGCTGCGAAGACCTAGAACGGGAGCTAGAGGTATTCGGGGTAGCACCTGAGCTTTCCCTACTACCTAATTCTTGTCGGTTGACGTAAAAGATGTCATCATACATCCGACACTGCAACCTTGCCGTCTGAATTATGTGCTTAGTGCCCAACCAGAGAGAACAAGATAATTACGCATTTGAAAAAAATCGATCAAACCCAAGATTTATATGATGCATATCTAGGTTAATTGGATACCCTTGTGTTGATTTAATCTAATACTCGACATTCAATGCCAGAAAAGTATCATTTGCTCGCCAGTTGCAATTGATCCATGATTGTTCCAGGGATTTATTTCTCAAAAAGGGCGGTATATAGATATGGTGTGACAATGGCCTATGTAACCTGGGATCATTTGTTACTAGTTTAAGTAGGTCGATTTTTTTTATTCTGCTATAGTATAGGACAGACACAAAAATCACGCTGTGTACAAATCCTGAAAACTAAGATATTTTAAAGCATTATCGACTCATATATAATGCAATTAACAGATACTCAAATATCACTTTCAATACATGGAAATTCTCCATGTTTAGATTTTTATGTTGTGCTTCTTGAACTTTTTCGTGCGAGAATTCAAGCTAAATGTCCTCTATACTTCCCAAGAATACGTTATAGGTTAAGATGTTTATTAGTCCAAAAGCTTTTTCGGCATTTTTCAGTTATAAAAGTTCGTCAAAGGAGATTTTGAAATCATTAAGACAATTTGTTATAGCGCTGCAATGTTACATAGAAACTTGATCTTTGCAACTGGACAGACTTGAAGATAACTACTCGAAGTTAGGAACTCACATATTTTCCTTTAATCTTTCTAGGTTTTAGACGCTTAGCGTTATCACCTTCCTTCTTTGACACACACCGATAACGTATATCCCTCCTGTAAACCCCATTTGATATCTGTCTGTCATGATCAACGTTACGTCTCGACGCATCTATTTTGAATGAGAGCCGAATAACGACTGCGTTAATCCCTGGGATATTTATCCTTCCCTGTCCGTCACGGTCGATTTCTGCTGATGTAAAATATGCGCCGGCAACGTTACATCCTTCCTCTTCTGCAACTGATTGATGTCACGCTTGAAGAGGTAGTGGAGGTAGCGATGGCGCCCTCAAGGCAACTCACATCAAGCTCGTTTATAGACCTACCAAACTGTATTTCATTAGGCCTCCGAGACTTTGTCTCTCGGTACAAGGTAAAGGTCTTTGGGAAGGAAGATTACAAGAAAGCCAAGACACTTTGAAACGACTTTTAGAAAACCGTACAAAAGGTCGCTCCGGTCGTGTAGCGCTCGTTAGAGGACTGTTGTTAACCAAATGATGCGGTAAATTCCTGGGTCAAACAGTGTCAGTGGCCTTGCGTTTTGGCAATAGATCTTCCCCTAGTTAGGAGCCAACTGTACAACAAAGCGCTACACAACAAAGCGCTACTTGTGACTCACAGTGCATCTGCGGAGGTACATGTATTACAATCGAAATCATGGTTCCCAATACCCGCTTTTAGTTGAGGCGACGACAGTTTGGCGACCAGTTAGCGACCAATACTCTCATTTGTAGTGCAAACAAAATCTATAGGCGTCTTTGCTAGGTTTGCGTGTTTTGTTGACTTTCAAATAATAGATTTACATCATTGATCATATTCCAATTATAAAGTTACAGGTCATACAAAGGCACTTTTGGTCGCTCAACACAACAGTTCCCACCCAGTGGAAATAGAGCCTTAACGAGAAAAGGCAATTAGAACTCCTTAGATTATCTGATGTAATAAAGCTGAAGTTATTGAGCGTGGCGTCTACTGTGACCCTGTTTCTCTAAGCGAAAGAGCAGTGCTCCTCGACAGCCTGATTGTATTGAATTTCTCGTTATCTCGAGTGTAGAGAGACTTGCATACAAGACGTCGACGTGCCACGGGTACTTAAAACGATTAAAAAATCAGAGGTAATCTGGTTAGCTGGAATGTCTAATGGAAAGTAAATAATGTGCTCCAAATTGCTCACAAGTGTAGATATATGGCACGGACTAGTCCTTCAAGGAAACCGACATCTTTTAACGTGATTTCCTACGCTCGCAACTGTCCACTTCGGAGGATGAGGAAGCCCGTAGCTACTGAAGAAGAACAAAAGAGAGGCAGCCTGTACGTAGCGAACAATTTAACTTTAAGGTGCTCTACCATTCAAGCAATACAAAACAAACAGAAACAATCGAACAAACAAATCGACTCCCCAACGAATTTATGCTTATAGAAATATATCAGTGCTAGTAGATACAAAAATATATCTGGTCTTACCGGCGTAACCTCAGAAACCAATCAAGTACAAGATCATAGAGCAAGTAAAATGGTGCAGTAGAGCTGAAACGACTCCTAATCTGAAATAAACTTGATAAGTACCCTTGCAATATAAGCTATCAAACATGGATAACATTTAAAGGTAAAACGACCAAAGGCATTACCAGGTACTGCAAGAATTTGAACGTGAGTAATAAAAGAGAAGTTCAAGGGTACAAAAGTCAATTTCGCAGTTTTTAAAAAAGTTGAAGATTGAGGCAGTGGCATTAAGATTTGAGAAGATGAGATTTTGGTAATAAAATCCTCATAGCGTGACAAACTGGATACCGCTATGAAATGAGGGGCTATATACAACACCCGACTGATTGCGTTTAGGCTAAATATAGAGTTAGAACTCTGATGAACAGCGTTCAACTTGGAGTTTTGCAATTTATGTCATCCAATGCGAAAGATTCACCAACTGGCTACAAGGTGATGAACACTGTACATGTTATATCTACGCAAGCTTAATAGGGAACAAGTAGTGTTTTAGAGCAAGTAAAGAAAAAGTGTTTGTTTATCCTTTTCTTTCGATACAGGAGTGGTCAACCTGCTGAAAAGTATGTTTTTACAGCATGGCACAGATAGGATCTAGAAATTCCGGGAAAAGTCACAAAGTTAGATCTAGATGGCCCCTTTTCAATTATCAACGAACCATTCAGCCTTACAACTAAGATGTATCAGAAATCACAAACATGCAGTAAATCCTCTTTCCACAAGTTATTGCAGGCCAGCCTGATCTATAGCTATCAAGCTATTTGCAATAAAAAAGGCTAATTTATATTATCGTAACATTTCACGAAGGTCAAAGGTCACCGGATCTAACCACCCGGAAGTGACACTGGCGCGCGCACTTTTCTGAGAGATATTTCTCAACAATCTTTCATCCCCTGCGTAAACTTTTTACATTGTCACAGCCTCCGTATCATAAACTACAAGTGTGGTAAGTTTGAGGGTCCAGAGATTTGCCATTTTCACACTGTGCGTAAAAGTGCATCGTCCGTCCCGTGCGCCATACTGTATGCGAGTTGCGAGTGGACACGACATACTTAATACACAGACTGGAGGTCTCTCTGCACATGTTCGCAGCGAAAACTCACAATTTCCGTTGCCGCATTGGTATGTAACTTGGTATATCGTTTGCTAGGTTGCGTGTGGTGATGCACGTTGTCTATTTTTCAATGTAACAGTGACTATACGATCACAGCAAGTAAGGAAGATTTATACCCCGTATCTGCCTGAAGTATTCCAGTCATGCATGGCGGATTATAACATGGTCCCTATGGCAGGGCAGTGGGACATAGCATTAATTATAGGGGTGCAATTACGATATTGGATTGACGTTTAAAGTAGCTATGGTGTAACAAAGCTATTGTGCATCACCACGCCGAACCAGGCAAACGATATGCCAAGTTACACACCAATGCGACAACGGGATCGTGAGTTATAGCTGCGAACGCGCAAACAAAAGCATTTCCAATACTCCCAGAAGGAGGTCATCCTCCTTCCTGGAGTAATTAGGTGGGAGCCTCAGGGCGTGATCTTTAATAGACATTAACCCTCAAGAACCCCCGATATTTTGCGACTAAAACGACCGAGCAGGGTACAAACGGACCTCATTATGGTTTGCGCTGTAATGTCTTTTTTCTACGTTTTTTCGGTGATCATTGCACATACAAATTGCTTCGTCAACTTAAGAGGACTATTTTGTATAGGCGTGCATGTTCATAATTCATGCAAAAAGATAAGATGGACCATGTTTTTCACTAAACATAAAACCTGTACAATTTTGCCCCTTACCCTTCTTCAGAAATGATATAATGGTAACAAACTGCTAAACATTGTTGTTAGAAAGGCTTCCAAGAATGCAACCCAAAAACTTCATATTTTGAAAACGAACATTTTCTTTGGGTCTAAATGGGCCCAAAACACACTTAAGGCAGGCTTTACATTTAGATATTACATTATTGTGGCAACCTCCAAAAAAATGAGGACAGGCTATAGTAAATAGTAATTAAAAAAGTCACGTATGAGGAATCTATTTTGGGTATAACGTTCAAATGGAACTATGGCATTGTGCTGCACAGTAAAAAGAATACCATTATTAATGTGAACACTTTTTACCCGAAATCACTTGCTTTCACTTTTGCAGAAACAGCAACAACAGTAAATTAAGTTCGTAGAAACTGCTGTCTATAACGAAAAAAAAATCTATATTTCTGCATACATAATAAGAGGTAAGCCCTGTCCCCGTGGCGCAAGCGGTATCGCAACCCCGCTGCTTCGCCATCTGGATCAAATTCCGTGGATCCTAGGCCCGAGTTCGATTCTAGGGGTCGACATTAGCTCGGACATGTTGTAAGGGACGTAAAGCCGGCGGCACCGTCTACGAGGGAGCTTCAGGCATAAGCCTCAAGCTTCAAACCTCTGCACGTAAAAGAACCCAACACACTTATCGAGAAGAGTAGGGGTGACCAGGTGTACTTGGCCAAAAACGCGAGCCGTAGCAAAGCCACATTGCACTACCACTAGCTACTTGAAAAAGCATCATGCTTCACCTCAAATGAGGATGCCTTGAAAAAAAAGCCCTGCATGCACATCGAAATGATGTACGAGTCAAGCTGAAATCTCTTCGTTGCACCGGGTCGTCCTTGTGGAGGCGAGCCTGCATGGAAGCGAGTGCGGACTGAGATTACGGAAAATTGATTACCACACTTGAACTTGAAATTAAACCAATTTAGAGCTGTGCATTCCCATTCCCCTGATCTCATTCATCATCGGCTAGCTGTCTAAAAAAAACGTGTTGCTGACTGGCCACAGACTTAATATTCGACAAAATCAAAAACACCATACATGGAAGCGTAGAACATCACCAAAAGGAAGGAAGACATTGCACAAACCTATTAAGTGTCCTGAGAACCTCAAAAATAGAGGAATGGGAAACCTGAAATCTGCAAAGAAACTCAGAGAGCTACGGCAGCTTGCAGGAAAAAGACAGTGGAAAGAAATGAAGAAAGACTGAATGCAGCCAGAGGTTGATTCTACAACTACCTGAGCAGCAGAATACAGTGTATGGCATCATTTCCGTGTCAAAATTACGTACGTAAAAAACGTCACGTTTTGGCGTTTATACGTGACGTATTGGGGGTCAATACGTCACGTATGAAAGGCCTACGTCACGTATGCCAGAACGTACGGATACGTGACATACATATGGTTTTGCAATTTCCGTGTCAAAATTACCTACATAAAAAAACGTACGATTTCTCGTCCAAACGTCACGTATAACAGGTCATACGTCACATAAGGCATATACGTCACGTACTAAACGTGACATACATATGTCGTGGCATTTTTAGATCAAAATATCGTATCTACGTAGACGTCACGTTTTGTGGTTATACGTTACGCACATAAATGGGTTATGTTAACGTAACGTTAACGTTAACGTAACGCATGTAGGCCCTTCAAGTTATTATAACAAACAACGTTAACATATAACGTAGTCGTAGTTATCATAACGCATTACGTTAACGTAACATAGTCATTTACGTTATCATAACGCAGAGCGCTAACGTAACGTACACTAGAGAGAACCTTTATAATAGGCGTGTTCTGTTTACGTCATTGGTTTATGTTGTGTATAACGTCTACGATAGACGCGTTCTGGTGACGTCATCAGTTTATGTTATGTACAACGTGTATGATAGACTTGTTCTTGTGACGTCATCAGTTTATGTTTTGTAAAAGCCGCAGCACACAATGTATTAGTGTGGGTACAAAGTAGTACCAAGGAGGTTTTCTATATAAAACCTCCTTGGTAGTACGGACACAATTTTTGATGCCTGGCTAGAATATCCTATGTGAGCATTAGCCAGATTTAAACTGTGCCGTGGGATATACTGTCTGAATTGATTAATTGAATTGTGAACCATTCTGTTCGTGTATATTCGAAAGTGCGCCGTACTACGCGTCAACCCGTTCATTGAGTGAACTCAACAGATAGGCGATGCTCTTGTCGACTGTCCGCATCAAATCGTCGTCCAAATGCCCGAAGGTCGCGTACAGTATTCCTATCCTCTGCCTCGTATTCGCTCAGACTTGACCACAAGCCCTTTGCGAAATCCTTCGAGCGGCTCTTGAAATGTAAATCCTCCAGGGAACGGGGAACTTTCTAGTCCCGGCGCAGAGAATCGTAGTGGACCTCGGAGCGTGCACGTCCGACCCGACACTTGCCAACGCCATGAGGTCCCTTGTGTCCCTTCACGGGTAGAGTACAAGCACGACTGTGAGTACTTGGAACCTGCCATGATCCTAGCGCGATGCCGGAAGCGGTGACCTTGACGGACGAAGACGAACACGAGCTGGAAAAACTTGAAATTTTAGAGAGAACGGACAGCTGTGGCCGGTACGCGCCCTGTGATCGCCGAGTGACTGTCGGCGGAAGTGGTCTGAGCGGAGATGCAGACGGGTCTGGGGGGGACACGTGCTCAGGACCCGTATGTCGGGGGCGGAGCTTGACCACGGAGACGCCAGACTACGCGTCAACCCTTCCATGGTGATCAGCCATTGGTTGGAAATCAAGGTGGTCGTGAGCTCGCTGCTTGTGTGGATTACCGCCCAGCGGGCCGGGTGACAGTTTACAGTTCACCATACTTTCTGTAAAGACGCATTGCATTATCAGAATATGAATTTACATGAATGTTATAGCCGACTATGTCTATTGATGGATAAAATATGGGGAAGTATAGTAGAGCATTTGTCATCGATTGTGTAACTATTGTGACATTCGTCCCATTCTCATCCATTTGAAACCTGAAATTGTTGTCTGGCCTTGTTTGGATCTGAAATGTTTAGATTTATGTGGGTTAGGATATGGAGGGATCACTATGTACTTCTGTGGAATACTGCCATACGGAAGTAATGTTTTGGTCTGTATATTACAATGTAAAAGCAGTGATGGGCGATGGTTTTAATCCCATATATGACCGCGGCTACAAGTACCCGCGAGAACTAACAGACACAATAGCTGCCCGTACATCGATTGTACTCGAAGATTCCCTCTCATGAACTTTCCAAGCCCCTTTGTGTCGATTTTGTAGACACTCTGGCAGATCACACAACAAGGTGGTCTTTATACAACCATCATACAATCACACCTTTTTGTCTCCAATTGGCTTATCACAATACAAACTAATGCACCTGGTGGTAGGGAGAGCGGCAAAAAAAAACCGGGACATTTGATATAAAGGTCACTATCTTCTACTCTCCAAGCAGAGGTTAGTGGGGCAGATCGTCACCGTTTTATCATATGCCCCGTGGTTTTAGTTTGGATGGGGCTAGCGGACAGAAAACGGGGCATATATTATGATAAAACGGTGACGAGCTACCTCACAAACCTCTGCTTGGAGAGTAGTAAGGGACAATTAGAGAACCCCGCGGCCGTCGCTCAGAAAAAAATGATCTTTCATTGCCTCCATTGCAGACTCCGTCCGGCCAAGGAGGTTGGTGAGGTTGTTTACTTTCAAGTTAAAGCTTTACTATTACATTTTTTTGTTATTGCTGGCCTTCTCGGTCTTCCCGGACAGCAATAAGAAGAAGAAAAATGTAATGGTAAAGCTTTAACTTAACAAAGAAAACAGCCGTAAGAGTCTGAAATGGAGGCTAGATCTTTCAACCAATATCGATCTTCTAGGAGCTCTTCACATCTGCTTTGAAGCCCAAGCATCTGCTTGGATCACAAATATCTGATGGATCCCAAACATCTGCTTGGAGCCAGTACCATGTGCTTTTCTAGATAATTTTCCATTGCTCCCAAGCAGATCTATAGGTCCCAATATCTGCTTTGAGTCCCAACATCTGCTTTAAGCCTCTATATCTGGTCGGAGCTCCAAACACCCAATGGAGCAGAACGAGAAAGGCACAAGCCTCACTCAGAGTGCCAGCCCTTTTTAGCTTTCCACGTCCGCTCGCCACGACCCGCTACCTGGCTGAAAAAAAGAGCTGACACTCAGCAAGGCACTCAGGCTAGAAAGGCATATCTATATATAAAAAGCACATGTTAGTGGCTCCAAGTATATGTTTGAGCTCCAAGCAGACCCTATCTCCATAGCCGACCCCCTTCATACAGCTGACTCTATTTGGCCAATTTCTACTATTTTCCCAGCGACCCGACTGATAGAGAAACTTTTATTGTGAGAACATTTACAAGGCTCAACCATAAAACCTCCTTGGCTCAACCAAGGCGCGAACCTCCCACTGGGACGTGCGCGGGTGACTGGGTTTGTGCCAGAAATCGGTCATAAAAAGATTAGTAACCCGGACATTCGTACGGCTGTTAACATTACCACGCGCGAGGAGGGGAGGCGACAATACAAAAGGTCACTATTGAATAGAAATATTCCGCCCTGTTTGTTATCGCAGATCTTATAATTAGGTTGCAAAACATACTTCTTCTTCCAGTTTGATACGGTCTTCGCAACATATAGATCTGCTTGGAGATTATGGCACATCTATGATCTAGAAAAGAACATATTCCAAGCAGATGTTTGGGCTCCAAGCAGATGTTTGGGCTCCAAGCAGATGTTTGGGATCCAAGCAGATAGTTGGGATCAAAGCAGATGTTTGGGATCCAATCAGATGCAGAGAGCTCCAAGGAGATCGATATTGGGTGAAAGATTTAGCCTCCATTGAAGACTCCTTCCGGCTATTTTCTTTTTCAAGTTTTACTATTACATTTTTCTTGTTGCTGTCCGGGATTAGGACCGGAAGGCCAACAATGAGAAAAAAAATGTAATGATAAAGCTATAACATGAAAAAGAAAACAGCCGGAAGGAGTCTGCAATATAGGCTATGAAATAAATTTTTCTGAGTGACGGCCGGGCTTCTTTGACTGTCTCTTACTAATCTCCAAGCAAAATTTTGTGGGGGAGATTGTGACCTTTTTATGATCTTTTATCAAATGCCCCGTTTTTTGGCCCGCTCTCCCCACCAGATGCAAGTTCGTCCCATTCTCATCTATTTGGAACCTAAGATTATTGTCTGGCCTTGTTTGGATCTGGAATATATAGATTTATGTAGGATATGGAGGGATCACTATGTACCTCTGTGGAATGATATACGGTGCCTGGTCTCCCAGGGTAGGGAGTTTTGTATACGAGTACAATCTCTGCTGATCTATAAATGCTGGCACACGGAAGTAATGTTTTTGTTCGTAACGGGCGGCGGTATCAACTCCCCTGTACTTTTATAACAGGCTCTACGAGCCCTTGCGGGTCGCTGGGAAAAGAGTAGAAATTAAATAGTCAATTATATGAAGGGAGTCGGCTACGGCCTATTGGACCCTCTCTCCATGATAGCGGACTCCATTCATACAATTGACTCTATTTGGCCAATTTCTACTATTTTCCCAGCGACCCGCAGAGACTGGTAGAGGCGGGTACACAGTATTCCAGGATCTGCGGCACCGAACGTCTTAAGTCTCCGGAGCATAAACATAAATTTGTTGGCCTTCTTGGTAAACTCGCAGACTTGTTTGTCCCATTTCAGATTAGACTGAAACCAGATTCCCAACACTTTACTTGGCAGCGATCACTGCCAGAAGGGATCAGAAGGGGTTTGCCCCCGAGAATTATGGGTGGAGGGGGAGGTGGGCTCTTCATAAGACGTAGGCCCAATTTATACAGAGTTTTTTCAGATATCTGAAAATCCGCCGACATCTGAGCCTTAGATATCTGGACGCATTTATACACACCGACAGGAAGTACTGCAGGACTCACGCAGCGCGCTGATTGCACTCGTAACCCTATTTAACCTTTTGCGCGCGTTTCAAAATGGCGGGAGAACCGCCTGTGTTTTTCGTCATGATGAATATGGTATTCTTTCTTTATCTGACTCGCGTGTGGCTAAACATGAGGCAGCAAGCAAGGGTTGAGCGTAAGAGGCGTTTGAGTTACCGGGGAAGACGACAGCGACTGGTCAGAATCAACGCTGCGTTCCTACTCGCTGCCCTTGTCGTGGCGGAGGGGGGAGGGCCGATCCACCGAACGATCTGGCATCACAAAAGAAGTCCGTCCGTTTGGGAACAAATGGTCCTTGATGCTAAGAAGTTTTCCCGCTTTATCGCCCGCCAAATATGCAAACTAGCGTGAACCCCGACCTCCAGATGTCTACTACGCGACACATTCTGTTTAGACGTCCGGCTGGAGCGGTCGGGGACTCCCGCTGAGTTGTCGGGCGAATGCTTCAGAGTCGTCGGCTGAGATTTTCCCGACATCTAAAAAAACCCTCATTAAGACCACAAAATTCCTGTTTAGACACAGAAAAAAGCTGTCGCCTGGCAGATATCTGCAGTCCAGATATCTAGACAAGCTGTGTGTAAATTGGCCCATAGTCAGCACCATACAGTTCTTAGGGGTTTAAAGTTGCGCAGTGTTGGACCATACTTCAAGTGAATCCACTTGATCATAAAGGTATGACTGTTTGCGCACATTTCTGTTTTCTCCGAGTGTTAAATCGTCCACATATTTCCATCGATCGGCTAGACACTCTGACAGACCACACATGGTGGTCTTTTTACAATCTTCCTGTCATAAAACATCAGAGAGCCACACCTCTTTGTCTCCAGTAAATATCACAAACTTGCACCTGGTGGGGAGAGCGGGCCAAAAAACGGGGCATTTGATAAAAAGGTCACAAACTCTCCACCAGCCTATGTTTGCAGAGTAGTATGCTAAGAGAAGCCCGGCCGTAACTTTCATAGCCTCCATTGCAGACTCCTTCCGGCTGTTTTCTTTGTCAGGTTATAGCTTTACTATAACATTTTTTTTCTTCTTATTGTTGGCCTTCCCGGTCCTAATCCCGGACAGCAACAAGAAAAATGTAATAGTAAAACTTGAAAAAGAAAATAGCCGGAAGGAGTCTTCAATGGAGGCTTAATCTTTCACCCAATATCGATCTCCTTGGAGCTCTCTGCATCTGCTTGGATCCCAAACATCTGCTTTGATCCCAACTATCTGCTTGGATCCCAAACATCTGCTTGGAGCCCAAACATCTGCTTGGAGCCCAAACATCTGCTTGGAATATGTTCTTTTCTAGATCATAGATGTGCCATAATCTCCAAGCAGATCTATATGTTGCGAAGACCGTATCAAACTGGAAGAAGAAGTATGTTTTGCAACCTAATTATAAGATCTGCGATAACAAACAGGGCGGAATATTTCTATTCAATAGTGACCTTTTGTATTGTCGCCTCCCCTCCTCGCGCGTGGTAATGTTAACAGCCGTACGAATGTCCGGGTTACTAATCTTTTTATGACCGATTTCTGGCACAAACCCAGTCACCCGCGCACGTCCCAGTGGGAGGTTCGCGCCTTGGTTGAGCCAAGGAGGTTTTATGGTTGAGCCTTGTAAATGTTCTCACAATAAAAGTTTCTCTATCAGTCGGGTCGCTGGGAAAATAGTAGAAATTGGCCAAATAGAGTCAGCTGTATGAAGGGGGTCGGCTATGGAGAAAGGGTCTGCTTGGAGCTCAAACATATACTTGGAGCCACTAACATGTGCTTTCTATATATAGATATGCCTTTCTAGCCTGAGTGCCTTGCTGAGTGTCAGCTCTTTTTTTCCAGCCAGGTGGCGGGTCGTGGCGAGCGGACGTGGAAAGCTAAAAAGGGCTGGCGCTCTCAGTGAGGCTTGTGCCTTTCTCGTTCTGCTCAATTAGGTGTTTGGAGCTCCGACCAGATGTAGAGGCTTAAAGCAGATGTTGGGACTCAAAGCAGATATTGGGACCTATAGATCTGCTTGGGAGCAATGGAAAATTATCTAGAAAAGCACATGGTACTGGCTCCAAGCAGATGTTTGGGATCCATCAGATATTTGTGATCCAAGCAGATGCTTGGGCTTCAAAGCAGATGTGAAGAGCTCCTAGAAGATCGATATTGGTTGAAAGATCTAGCCTCCATTTCAGACTCTTACGGCTGTTTTCTTTGTTAAGTTAAAGCTTTACCATTACATTTTTCTTCTTCTTATTGCTGTCCGGGAAGACCGAGAAGGCCAGCAATAACAAAAAAAATGTAATAGTAAAGCTTTAACTTGAAAGTAAACAACCTCACCAACCTCCTTGGCCGGACGGAGTCTGCAATGGAGGCAATGAAAGATCATTTTTTTCTGAGCGACGGCCGCGGGGTTCTCTAATTGTCCCTTACTACTCTCCAAGCAGAGGTTTGTGAGGCAGCTCGTCGACGTTTTATCATAATATATGCCCCGTTTTCTGTCCGCTAGCCCCATCCAAACTAAAACCACGGGGCATATGATAAAACGGTGACGATCTGCCCCACTAACCTCTGCTTGGAGAGTAGAAGATAGTGACCTTTATATCAAATGTCCCGGGTTTTTTTTTGCCGCTCTCCCTACCACCAGGTGCATTAATTTGCATTGTGATAAGCCAATTGGAGACAAAAAGGTGTGATTGTATGATGGTTGTATAAAGACCACCTTGTTGTGTGATCTGCCAGAGTGTCTACAAAATCGACACAAAGGGGCTTGGAAAGTTCATGAGAGGGAATCTTCGAGTACAATCGATGTACGGGCAGCTATTGTGTCTGTTAGTTCTCGCGGGTACTTGTAGCCGCGGTCATATATGGGATTAAAACCATCGCCCATCACTGCTTTTACATTGTAATATACAGACCAAAACATTACTTCCGTATGGCAGTATTCCACAGAAGAACATAGTGATCCCTCCATATCCTAACCCACATAAATCTAAACATTTCAGATCCAAACAAGGCCAGACAACAATTTCAGGTTTCAAATGGATGAGAATGGGACGAATGTCACAATAGTTACACAATCGATGACAAATGCTCTACTATACTTCCCCATATTTTATCCATCAAGTGACATAGTCGGCTATAACATTCATGTAAATTCATATTCTGTTAATGCAATGCGTCTTTACAGAAAGTATGGTGAACTGTAAACTGTCACCCGGCCCGCTGGGCGGTAATCCACACAAGCAGCGAGCTCACGACCACCTTGATTTCCAACCAATGGCTGATCACCATGGAAGGGTTGACGCGTAGTCTGGCGTCTCCGTGGTCAAGCTCCGCCCCCGACATACGGGTCCTGAGCACGTGTCCCCCCCAGACCCGTCTGCATCTCCGCTCAGACCACTTCCGCCGACAGTCTCGGCGATCACAGGGCGCGTGCCGGCCACAGCTGTCCGTTCTCTCTAAAATTTCAAGTTTTTCCAGCTCGTGTTCGTCTTCGTCCTTCAAGGTCACCGCTTCCGGCATCGCGCTAGGATCATGGCAGGTTCCAAGTACTCACAGTCGTGCTTGTACTCTACCCGTGAAGGGACACAAGGGACCTCATGGCGTTGGCAAGTGTCGGGTCGGACGTGCACGCTCCGAGGTCCACTACGATTCTCTGCGCCGGGACTAGAAAGTTCCCCGTTCCCTGGAGGATTTACATTTCAAGAGCCGCTCGAAGGATTTCGCAAAGGGCTTGTGGTCAAGTCTGAGCGAATACGAGGCAGAGGATAGGAATACTGTACGCGACCTTCGGGCATTTGGACGACGATTTGATGCGGACAGTCGACAAGAGCATCGCCTATCTGTTGAGTTCACTCAATGAACGGGTTGACGCGTAGTATGGCGCACTTTCGAATATACACGAACAGAATGGTTCACAATTCAATTAATCAATTCAGACAGTATATCCCACGGCACAGTTTAAATCTGGCTAATGCTCACATAGGATATTCTAGCCAGGCATCAAAAATTGTGTCCGTACTACCAAGGAGGTTTTATATAGAAAACCTCCTTGGTACTACTTTGTACCCACACTAATACATTGTGTGCTGCGGCTTTTACAAAACATAGACTGATGACGTCACAAGAACAAGTCTATCATACACGTTGTACATAACATAAACTGATGACGTCACCAGAACGCGTCTATCGTAGACGTTATACACAACATAAACCAATGACGTAAACAGAACACGCCTATTATAAAGGTTCACTCTAGTGTACGTTACGTTAGCGCTCTGCGTTATGATAACGTAAATGACTATGTTACGTTAACGTAATGCGTTATGATAACTACGACTACGTTATATGTTAACGTTGTTTGTTATAATAACTTGAAGGGCCTACATGCGTTACGTTAACGTTAACGTTACGTTAACATAACCCATTTATGTGCGTAACGTATAACCACAAAACGTGACGTCTACGTAGATACGATATTTTGATCTAAAAATGCCACGACATATGTATGTCACGTTTAGTACGTGACGTATATGCCTTATGTGACGTATGACCTGTTATACGTGACGTTTGGACGAGAAATCGTACGTTTTTTTATGTAGGTAATTTTGACACGGAAATTGCAAAACCATATGTATGTCACGTATCCGTACGTTCCGGCATACGTGACGTAGGCCTTTCATACGTGACGTATTGACCCCCAATACGTCACGTATAAACGCCAAAACGTGACGTTTTTTACGTACGTAATTTTGACACGGAAATGATGCCATATACAGTGGATCATCATCAGTACATCACCAAGGTCTAACGGGCAACGTTGTTTTGCCTGGTACCCCCCTCCCCACACGTTTGACCTCCACGTACCCGCACAAGACACCAAACTTGTGAAATGTGCTAATACCTAGTAGCGCCCATCTGTGAAAAATGCCTAATAGGCAGATAGCGCATCCAATCTGTCTGGAGGAAATGTGATTAGTTTTATTCGCCTTCGCTGCCGTTCTGGATAAGACCGTGCTCAGGTCTTCTCACCGTATCGAACGGAGAATATTGAGTTGAAATGTCAAAGGTTTTGCACGGCAAGGAGGTGCGTCCGTGCGATATGTCTGGCTGCTGCACTACATGTTAGATCATGTGGCGCTACACACGAGTGCATTGCAACATAAGAAGCGAACTTAGACATTCAGAGTTTTAATGGTTGTTTTCAGAGCCTTGCATATACAGTACAGAAAACTGTGTCGTCTTATATCGGTAGTTCCTATTGTAGTTATTCAAGGTAACTCAAAGTTGTTACTTTAACTTGCATACCATTGAATGAAAACAGCAAAAGGTTATTTAAGACTGATTTATTCAATATGGATATTACATGGGGCATAATTCTAAGATGCGTCTTTTTGCATAGAAATGATAACAATGAATTTTTAATTTCTTAGCTAGTTCTTTATTTCCATTCTTTTTGATTAACAAACAGAGAAAGACAATGAAATGAATTCATCCAGAAACGAAACATGTAGACTAAGAACAAACGCAAAATAACATTATAACTATCAGGAAAAAATAATCTAACAGTTTTGTAACATGTATGATATTTTGTTTGTTGTAGTACTGTGGGCACTGAATTCTATGTTACACAATATCTAAAACATATGTGACGAAAATAGGTTTGGACGATGAAAGAGCCAGCCAGTCTACGGATCCAAGTAGCACGGTTACATCATTGGTAACATTAAAATTGCATGAAAAGTACTCTTTAAGCACCCTTAAAGCAAATGTAAAGGTTTCGTTTTGTGATTTTTTAAATTTCTTCACAAACTATTTAAGGGTGGTTAATCATAAAATTTACAGTTCCCTTGCGTCGGTCCGTAGAGCGTACGTAGTGGCACTTAGACCAAAGCTCTGTACATAAACCACAGCAGGAAGTGCATAGCCATAGTGCATTTTAGATTAGCTTAATGATCTGGACTGATATTCCCGATTACTTCAAGGTAGGCTGAACAGAGTGCCTGACGTCACAGATTCGAACTTTTCACAACACATTTTCTTCGTTGATAGGTTCTTAATAGAAGCCTGCAGCAAGCGCGTTTTACGGTTGGAGTAACGATTAAAGGTGATGTAGAGAAACTAGCAGAATGCAGAATTCATGGAAATATGTACGACTCATAGAAAATAATGACGTCAATGATATAAGCTTTCAGACCGCCTTTCAACAGCCTGATACACTTAAGAGCCACAGGTTAATGTATAATGTATAATCCTTACTTGGCCACTATGGTATATAGGCGTTGAATTAGGTTCGTTAAAACTTATAAACAGCAGATATGACAGCGGTGTTCGCTACTGCTCTTAATCTTATTATGTACAACTCCATAGTTATAAACTGCGTTGATAGGAGTCAGTATACTTCCTGTTGTAAATTTGGAACCTGGAATACATCACTTAGAAAGAAAAGTCTAAACTTACAGTCTCGTGTAGAGCAGACATTTCTTTTGTCGAATCTGCCACTTATTGCATGACATACAACTGATGTGTAATAAAGTTGTTCTAAGCATAAGGTAACTTGCAAAGTTTTACAAGTAACACCACTTTACACCACTGTTTATTATATGAATGCGATGGCTAAGGTGTAGGAACAAATGTGCAATATTTTTCAATGTAATACCAAATAGGCTTAGCTATTATATGAGATTAGCACTTTTTCGTACTGGCAAAAATTGGCCCCCTAAACAGCCATATTCTATCTTTGAAATTACCAGTGTACTACTTACCGAAACAATCCAGACCATTATAGGTAAAGCGTGCACAAGCGTCTGTCAGTCTTTGCTTTCAAAAAGTCAGACGCCTCACGAGAGAATAGTCATTTACTGCTCCGACACATGGGACCTTTATGGCACACTAGGGGTTCCATCAATGTTTGGTATGGGTAAAGATATGTGATTTTTTTTCCAGGGATTGATTATAGAATCAGCAACGCTCTTTGAAGGTTTTCACAAATTCAAACGTTTTAACGATGATAAAATCATTGTTGTCCATCGTAGCCAACATTGATTATAAGAACAATATTTAGACTACTGTAGCACTAGCGAAACTTACAAAAAGGCAGTATTCAAAGCACGTCATCTATATCTGACAGTAGCCTCTCCAACTACATGACAGCTTTAAAAGCCTGGTAATTGATTCACTTCATTCTCAACGAGTGGATAATGGATTTCTAAATTGCAGTCATAAAGTATGATGTGTTTTTAAGCATGGAGACGGTCTGCCTAATGTCTGTAAGCACGGTTATATCCCTTCTGTCTGACTCAAACCTAATACAGGGGATTGGTGATTTGCTAAAATATCAAACGTAAATTGGTAATGATAGCCGGTCGTTTATGTGGTCAGTGATGAGGCATAGGCTTTTTTCGGCTGCACATTTAGCTCACTCGATATCTTCTATAGTTCGTTTACGTTCCGGAAATCTACCAAAATTTACTATTCTGCTCCATTGCCTAGAAAGTGATACTTCGTCGCAAGTTTGATCACTGTCATGTAAAATGTGATAGTGGTTTTGTGTAACATTGACTCATGCATTTTGTTTCTTAGCAAAATAATCATTATTTATGTTTTACGTTACATCATCTTAAGGATGCACCATTGTTTCACTTGTTTGGTAAATGCTATTATATTTAAGCTATTCAAGTTTGGTTTTGTATCAACTTACAGTTTGGTTAACTTTTTCTATCACTTGTAACTAGTAGCATTTGATGTACATAACGTTTGTTTGCCCCAGGGGCATTAAAATCGTCAGTTGGCGACTGGAGTTCCCCAGGTTAAATAGATAAACAAACAAACAAGTCGTAACTGTCTACAAATAAAGAGGCGTAGGTGTGGCAAACAACAGGATAAAAAACTTGAAGTGTAAAGTTATGTGTGTAAAGTTATGTAATTTACCAACTCAAATGAACTTCCATTCTATAAGTAAATGCACATCGTCATAAACTAGATGTTAAGAGGAATTTTGTAAGAAGTTTCAACGCTGGCTCATATAATAGTGCAAATTTGATTGAAAGTTTTCTTTCTTCTGAAAGATGACAAGTTAGAATATAACGCACTCAATAAACATTCCAATCTAATATTTTTCGTCATTGGTAAGCCAACTAAACTGAACAAACTTGATTACAGACTGAAAGCTTTTTCCAAGTTGGACAGTTACTCACACAGCGGTCTCCAGCATTTCAGTTGGTTAGAAGAAAGAAAGCCTATCTCACTTCAACGTGTAAACTACTATGGTGACATAAAACATTTAGGGTTGTTTGAGGAAGTATCACATAATATTTGTTTATGTATGTGTCATGAAGCTCGATGTGCAAATGTTAGGTGTTAGGCCGTTCAGTATAATATAATATGATATATTCAGCTGCTGATGCGTCGCGTGCCCTCGAAGCTGGTGTGTTACACCGAAGGGCGGTGATACCGGCTTCAGACATACAGAATGCTAGAGGTCAGTGGGGGTCAAGAATGACATATACCCGCGGGTTGCCTACAGTAATCATACGAGGTGAACTGATGTTGTTGCCAAGCCCCAGGCTGTCTCATTACTTTTCGGATTGTAGCAACGCTTATCAGCTGGCATACAAAGTAGAAGTAAGGAGTAAAAGATAAGTTGTAAGTATCTACTTGACTCTTATCATTTAAGGTCTGTCGGTTGGAAACGGTTGTCAGTGAAAAACAAAAAATAGAAACGTTATTTTGCGATACAAATCTGACAGCAGAACTCTTGAAGGCCAGCATTTTGACACTGCACATGGGGTTTCGAAAATATAAAACCTCAAAGTTTATTTGCATTTCGCACCTGCTTTATCCTACACGCTACAGACCATAGATATTATCATGAAATCCCTGATTTGGTGGTTTTGGAGTGAGAAAGTTAAACAAAATCAACAGCACAAATGCCATATTCAGTCGCTTTTGGGCATGGTTTATGGCTTTCGACTAATATCAAGCTTTGGCTAATCTTATTTATTCTGTCAGTAGGTCCGACTGGCCATGTCCAACTAGGATACCAGAATAGATAACGCAAGTCTAATACTAAGTTATAAATGGTTTCGGCTTGTGCAATAGATTCAAGTTTGTCCATGTACCACAGCTTTAGGTTAGGCGTCTCCTCGACAAACATGAAGACGGAACACAACGTAATTACCATCGTGCACTATGTACATGTAAAACCTAAATAAACCAAGCTCACCGATCTCTACGGGGCTCAAACAGGTAACGTCGATATGAGCGTTGTTCTTGGAAAAGGCCATCAAGGATGATTGTATCCCATTTTGTATCATATATCAATTATCAAATGTGACACCATACAACTATATGATACTAAGTAACTTCCCTAAATGCCTTTTCATATTCATAATGTCATTTGAAGTCATCGGCTTACGAAATCAGGTGTATTCTTTGCACGGTCTAATCATATTGATAGATAATGAAATCAGCCTGTATCATCATCAAGTTCCTTGCCTTTACGTATCACGGAATATGCATTTGCTTTGTACTCACCGCGACATATACGGTTTGTCTGACACGCCCCACGCCCTGAAATATCAAAATGGTAGTTACATCATCGTGTTCCTAGATTGACCACGTGCACGACAAACCATTTTCTTTGCAAGTTGATTAATCGACCTCATTTAATCGAGAAATTGGGGCATTCAACAATCACTACATAGTCGTTCTATTTGCAACTTGATTACCTGTTTGGTATGTATTGTGGTTCAGATTTAAGTGCCTTCCAAGCAAATAAGCTATCGATTGATTTAGAGATTGCTATGCAAAGCAGGGTTGGCAGCTATACCTTTTTCTCATTTACACCCATATCCGCCAATCAATCGTGCTTAACAAACTGGGCTGTAGTAAGGATAGATAAAAACTGCTGTGACCGGTGTTGGCTTATGCCTATGTGAGCCATTTGTACATCCCTTAACAGAGACGGAGACACCATACACATTCTGTAACTTAAAATACACTGCTCACTGAGCCGTTTGTTCCATCTGCATAAAGTGACGCCATTTAAGCGGTGGGTTTCTCATTCCTTTAAAAATACTGGTGCTGTTCATTCACAAATTTGTTCCATTTTCTCATTGCATTTGGAATTACATTTGAACATCGTCGTATTTGTACAATACGAATATCTTGTTCATGCTTCTTGCTTTTTGCTTAGAGGGGTTTGAACTGCTAATACCCCCATTCCACTTGGACGGCGCTCTCATTGCGCTCTCACGGCGACCTCATTTTGGCCAGATCGCCGTGAGAGCGCCGACAGCGCGGCGAGAGCGCCATTGAGAGCGCCGACAGCGCCGTGAGAGCGCCGACAGCGCGGCAAGAGCGCCATGCGCGCCGTCACCTCGGCGATGGTTTTGAACATGCTCAAAACCTTCGCCGTGAGAGCGCCGAGGATGGCGATCAAAAAACGAGCGCCGAGAGAGCGCCGTGAGAGCGCCGAGAGAGCGCGGTGAGCGCCGTGAGAGCGCCCAAGGTGGGATCAAAGGGCCGCAGCGAGCGCTCAAGGATCGCAGCGAGTGCTCTATGAGGATTGAATGGTCTCAACTGTAGTTCAAACAAATTTCATTCTTGAAGTGTTGTATCTTGAATTTCTGGGAATTTTGTGGTCAAATCATAGTTTTGCTCGTGGGTAATACAAATTGACCAATACCTACAAGTACTTGCTTCCATTCAAATTAAATTCCCTCCAAGTTTTATTGTCAGTGGTTCAAAATATGTTTCAAAATTCTGTGATTTAGGTTTTTATTATAACGTAGAATGATAAAATATGTTTATTGCAAACAGTTTACATGACAGACAACACAGAAAAAAAAGTTGAACATACATATATTACTTAAGACACACACTGAGCGACCATGCAGCGACTAAAATTGAATCTGTTTTCCCCTTGATTTTATCATTCAAATATGATGCAAGAGGTAAATGTATGACTGAGAAGATAACAAAGCACAAAAAACGTAACAAAAATTCGTTCTTTATCTCTGGAATTCGTTGAGTGATCTGTGAAATCTTTAAAAAGTTGCTGACATTTGACATTTTGGTCGCGCTGAGAGCGCGCAAAGGTCGCCGCAGAGATTCCACTTGAGCACGTTTTCCAGGAGTTCGGCACTCTCACGGCGCTCTGGACCATTTTAGGTCGCCGTGAGAGCGCGATGAGAGCGCCGTCCAAGTGGAATGGGGGTATTACTCATTCTTTACGTTTATCTTGAAAACTGTCTGTAAAGTCCATCAAAGTACAAATGGAGAGCTCCACAAATCCCTGTACAGATCACCACAACTCTTAACACAGGGGTCGTGGTGATGACACCTTTTAGTTTATAAATCCCTGTTGTCTTAATTCTAGAGCATTTTATATCCCTTCTCCATTATGCCCACGACCTGTATCACATTAAAGGTCTCGCTGTATCTCCGTGGTGGGACGTACTCAATCACATTTCCTTCTAACCCCTGACTCTCCGGAACAACTTCGGTGATTGCTTGACTTTTCCTGCTAACAATCGGGAGACTTTGATAACAGCCATTGCTACTTCCCATTTTCCCCATAGGAGCACCAACTAAACCGCTAACCCCTGATGACAGCATGCTGTCCATGTATATTGCCTGATGCATTTATCATCAAGAGGCTACCTGAACGCCATTGTTCATTCAAATTGGGTTTTTGCTAACTGTGTCATTTGTCAAAGGAATCTGCTTCTGCTGAATGAATTGATCTTTTCCATGAAACCAGCACCTTTTGCATAGTCTCACCAAACAGTGGAATGTGTAAGAATACCCAATGAGCAACGCTGATCATCACCACAGCGGGGTGTCGGGGGCATACAAAGGAACACCAGGATGTTATTGATTACCTTACAGTAGATTCAGATACGAAACCCCAGAGTTTTAGGAGTAATGATCAAGCCAGTGTCATGCACAATGGGGCAATTTGTTGCTCTCGTGGATGCCATCGATTTGTAAGTAACCTTTCTTGCTATTGGTAGTACTAGGCGGAAGCCATGAGATTGAGGGGTGCATAGATTGTTCTATGAATATGAAGCTATATGTAATAATCAAGAAGATAGATTCGTTTGAAATACTTTATAAGGGATCTCATCCAGACTGAATATTTTGTGGTCAAATCTAGGTTTAGAGCTACTAAAGTTGTAGGCTATTATGTAAAAATAAATTGATTGAGCTACATTGAGGTCAACTTTCACAATTCCGCCTGGTATTCTAAGACCACCATAAAAATGTCCTGGACACGTGGATACTAAAATGTGCAAACGCAGGGCTGTTCAGATGCTGCATTAGAAGATCAGAGGTGCCTTTGTTTTCAAAATGTGAATGTTTAGAAATAACAGGCGGAATTATGATATATTATTTATTGGGGTGATTTAATACCTTGCACTTAAAACTTACTCACAAGACGCATGAAACATTAATATACCCCTCCTTCAGTCATTGGTTCACTCATGCATGCCATCTTGAGATTCCTTGTGATTTCCCTTGACAATAGAGCGCAAAGAGCAGCTTTCACTGCTAATTGGAACAAATGGCCAATAGCTATAGAAGTTAGCCTGACTGTCACCATGTTTAGTTCCAGACTCGGTGGAGGTAGGATGGTAGCTTCTTAAAATCATTTCGTTATAGTCAAAACCCAACGACACCAACGCACACAAAAGTCAATATCATATCCAAATACAGATGTGAAGTATTGCGAGGGATACAATTGAATTTGCTAAAACGAAACGAATGAGATACACATTCTCCTTGCAGTTTGACATTCATCATGTCAAACAAAAATCAAATTGTAGTTGCAGCGTACTTCCATTCGTCCCGTGAGAATGATTCCAGCCTTTCGCATCAATACAAATAAAAGTATAAGACACGATCATGGAAAAGTCTCCAGGAATTCCTAAACAGTCTGACAACAATTAAAGGACTATGAGAATGAGGTTTTCTTGTATCCGAAGTAGCAATTTACATGGCAATAAGTATTAACGTACATAAGTATGTTCGCCTTAAGCAAACACGTCCGTAAGCAACATGAGTCACTACCATTACACGTAGTCACCCAAACCTATGCTCATAAAAATGGTTAGAAGCGTACCAGGACACCGAGGTAAAGCACGCTAAGAAAGCAAAGTAAGTTACCTTTAAGACGTTGCCTTTCAGCCACTCCTAGATAGACGGGTTTCTATGTCTTCGCTCTCCCTTCTCGAAGAAAACGTACGCTAACTGGTACGTGGGTTTTGATACTCTTCAAACGACTTGCGTTGCCAGTTTTGATAGGCTACCGATCATGTGACCATTGATGATTCAACGAATAATTTATTCAAATACAAGAATGGAGACTGATTCTTTTTTCCTGCATAGGACTTGCCGTGTTCAGCAAAACGTACGAAGACAGTGACTATTTCACATCATTTCAGCCAATGATAATCAACAACTGTTACAGTTAAAATGAAGCTCAACATTTGAGTAAACAACTCCATTATGTTATTGTTCGGAGTAAAAATCAAATACGCAGCCATTCTAATTGATTGCAGCAAAGTCTTTCAGCAGATTGATAAGTCAGGATGCGAGCTGGAGGTCGAGGCGCCTAAACCAGATTGTTTCAATTTTCTCGGCTGCAGTGGCCTCTGGTTCTAATCCATTTTGAGCGGCTTGTGCCGGGATAGATGTTATTAAGCACCAACATGCTACGTGCATTATGGGGAAAGCCTAGAGGCTTAAAGCATAATGCTTTTCTCAATGCACTTAGCGAGACAGGTCAAACATCGACCGTAGTTAAATGTTAGAACCGCCAGGAACAAAGTTTCTACACTCTTCCAATGACCTCCCGTTGCGTTTTATAAACGATCGTCAATGTTTCACATTTTTCTACGATTTACTGGGGTCATGAACAGTTGCTGTATATTCTTTTAATGTTTGAAATGCCATGTCTTAATGGAACTCGTAAAAAGAGAATGGCGTCTTTTGTAGCCAATGTTGATTTGATTATATGGATGACATCCTCTGGGAACCCCAAAACTGGTGCGAGGGTGTACATAAAAATAAAGATTGTAAAAAACAAGTTGCCTTCATTATCAAAAGATCAATTACTATCAAATCTTCGTGTTCAGGAAGGTCAAAGAAATGACTATAGGCACACAGAATCTGTCGAATAATAGATTTTTTTTCCATCATATCTTCTTCTTTGACTTTGAAACTTCCTTTGGCATACTATTACTTTCCGTTTCCCGACAAACCTTTTTTGCAATTCGCAGGATACATTTGCTATTTTGCAGCTGCTTGAATTCGTACGATTTATAGTATAGTAAAAAAAGAATTCCCTTTTTTTGGAAACGGACGGAAATTGATACGCGCGCTCTTGTCATCAATATGATCAAATCAACATAGCCTTATCAGCATAAAAAAAAAGGCAGGAAGCGATATTTGAAGTCAACTGTGTTAGATAGATCTTGTTATAACCGTATGGACTTTGCATGTCAGCAGATGGGGTGATGAGTAAACTATTCAATGAAGTCATATTTTTTTTTTTACAAATGACTCGTGGCAAGAAAGGACGGCCTAGATGTTCATGATGCACTCTATTTATTTTGTAGAGATGTCAGTACTGCACTCTAATAATAAAAACAACAACAATGGACTTCTTCTTATTGCGTCTTATTCGATACTTTTCCGGTATACGTAGCTAAGAGTATACTTCGGCTGACTTTAATAGGCTAATTTTATAGGCAAGCCCACCCCGTGACCCCTAATCCTTTCGATGTATGAGCATAAAGTTCTCGAACGTGTGCATATGTAGCAAGACCCATCAGTGATGTGAAGACATCCACAGATCTGTCCGAAGCTAGAAATGTCCATCGTTCCAAAGCCGTCTTAACATATGTAGTTTTGAATATTTATAAAACTGGTCTGATATTCTTAAAACATGCATATGCATTCAAAAAGTACCCTCCATTACTTGACATTAACAAAGAATCTAACGGTTGATACGAATACAGCAATCGATATATGAAGTAAACTGCTGTTAGAAGTGTTCGGACATGGAATACAACTTGGAAGATTGTTAATGGTGTCGATGAAGCAATAGTTTCATCTTATTGTTATGCCAGTCAAGAACTTGACCCTGCTACCTCATTGACGTGTGTGGCTAGGACCGTGACCTTTGTGGTACACCAATTAACACTGAGCTGATGAGGGCATAGGTCAATGATCCTGCTGTAAAGGCTTACGCGCTATGTACGGTGATAAATAGGGCTCAATACCTTACATTATATAATAGGCACAAGTAATTTCAACGATACGATATACATAGTACCAGGAGTTCAAGATTATCGTAAAACGACAAAGTATATGATACTAAAAAAAATCACATACATAGGTTATAACAAACAAACTGTATCTTGGGGGTGGTGGTGTTAACAGTCATGTACACACTTTCGTTAAGGGAATGTTAAATTAAGAGAATGTGCATGTATATGTCGTCAAAGGTTTGCTGGTAAGTTGATGCATACATTGTCATCAATCGATTTTGCACAGAAAGTCACGTATTGGCCTGTCTCGGTAAGGTATACATCAGCTTTGGATATTAAAAGCCCCCTTCAGCCGCACGAAAAGGTCGATGGGCGATTGAATGTAAAGTAAAGGATTTGGTCCGATTTGCATTTAGGATTGCAGTACCGATCCGGTACAGATCTGATGGCGAGTCTGGCTGATACCTATGGCTAGACACTCATCTGAAGTGCCAGGGAAATTGAAAATAGCCAAGCCCATGGATGGTGCACGATTTGCTTAAATCGAAATGATACAGTTAAAAAAAATGGGTACTGTCTACAAATTTGTAGGTAGCATGCCCTAAGGGTGGTCCACTGAACAAACCATGTACGACTCTTTCAAAAGTAGATTTAAAAGAAAGTATAGTTCTTGTCATGCAACATCATTTGATAAACGGAATTTACTCAATCAATAGCCCAATATTGCACATTAAAAATACGTTTGAAAGGTAACGATCGGCACAGGAAAACAGTAAAATAAAACGGAGTAGGTAGTGTTTTGCTTCAGCAATGACAAAAGAAGACGGAATATTACAGGTGGTATTCTAAAACGTTTGTCAATCTCACAAACGATAAAAATGGAAGGAAGGAACCATATACTAACGCATAGATTGATCACCACTTCGTCGCAGGATGGCAGAATTATGCATCAACGTCTGATCAGACTGAGATTTGTTGTACTTTGAAGTAATCTATATTCCCTCTTTGTTGTAGTGGTACAACATAATGTACACAGACGCCGAGGTTTCCCAAGATTTATGTTCCCATCTTATAGTGTTAGCTTTATCCTGTTCGACAGCTTGATGTATTATGGGTTAGCTACCAGGTGTTAACTGCCGAGATTGGATGAAAGATTAGCAGATAACTTTTATCCGTAGGGGTGTCCAATACGACCGAACACGCAGCGAGATAAGACGACACAGATACGAATACAGGTCAGGTGGTTTGGATAACTTTCAGGTAACTTTCACACACTTGTCAGGGAAAAGCGGAAGGCGCACGGCCGCGGGACGTTACCGTCGGTCATGGATCACGGACCCGAAGGAGTGGACTTGTCATACAGCCAACCGGATGGCCTGACTGGTAGAAGATCGCCAGCAGTGGAGAACCTTTAGCTGAATGTTTTGCTGCCCCTACGGCTGACTAAGCTATGGGAGAGAGTGAGTGAGTGTAAATGTGGACAGATATCTTTTATACCTATTTTTAACCCTGTTATTTTATGTATGTTGTTTGCAATTAGGCTTCGGGCAGGAATTTGCAATAAACTTATTATCTATTCATTGCAATATACAAAGATATACAGTGGGGCCACACTCAAGCATACTGATGATCCGCAATTCAGCCAATGGGCTGCGAGTGATTTACATTTTTAATAAACCATTATTTGATTAAAAAATTTAATAAACCATTTTTTAATTAATGCTTATGTTACGTAATCACATGATGTACCATCAAAAGCATAAAACATGTAAACAGGAACGGGATATTGTGGATATGTACAGCCGAGGTAATGTAAGTAAAATGACTGTGCCAAGAAAGGGTGCTAGAAAGTAATGAACAACATAGGTGGCCTTAGTTAACATATGAAGACGATAAGAACAGAAATTATTGAGTTAACGATTATTTCGAAAATGCTCGGTTTCTAAAGGATACAACTGCGATAGAGCCATGAGTTGTGCATTGGTTTTAGAGGAGAGCAAAAGTGCTCCTCGACGGCACATGCGCGATTGATAGGCTGTCGTTGGAAAATTTGGGTCAGAGCACGTCACCTGCCTGCGGGATTCTGTATCTTCCAAAGCAATTAGACAGCTGGCTCCTACGGGGCATTAAGGTGTGAGGTTAATGTAATGATTAAGTCACTGATATAGGTTTCCTATAAAGATGTAATTAACATCTCAGACAAACAGCAAAGCGTCCTTGGATGTCTTTAAAGGACAGGCTTTTGTTACGGAGAAACAAAAGTGCCTTAAAGAGTGATTCCATGTGCCGTGTCTTCGCCAATGTGGTTGTCATGATCAGTGCCGGACTGAGATCCGATAGTCTGTGTTAGCTCAGTGTATTGGGTGATGCCATATCACAATCTTGTGCTTTAAAAGAAACAATTATGTCCCTTTGTTTCTCAACGCTTAGAAGCTCTCCCCAAATATCAATGTGTTGAACTGTCCTAGTTTTGGTTTCCTTTCAACGTGATTGGTATACCTAGCACTACTTATGTTGTAACAAGGCTTTTTTACGTCATCATGGAATTCATCAAGAAAGCAAGTGATACCACATCCATTCTAGTCGACCGGCAGGCCGGAAGATGATTGCCTAGGGGTTCAGGTTCCCACCTGGGTCTCCTAACGGCACAGGTCCTGCGCGTAGGCCAGTCAGCCTCGTAATTGTCAAATGTTCGATGCCAATTCAATTTCTACTTTATTCTGCAGACATGTCACTTTTTTCTGCTTGGAGTTTTTGTGCACAAGCTGTATGTTTTACCAATTTTCTAAAGTTGTGTTTGTTATTATCGTTTTTGTTACTGTATTGTTATTTTGCTGATTTCATTTTTATGTGAATTTAAGTGGGGGAGGATTTTCAAAACTTCTTTTCACCTTCCGTGAAATATGTAATTGCCACAGCATTTACATATAGCGTCTTTTTTTTTTTTAAATTGTTTTTATTGATTTTCCAATAACAAAAACAGAAAAACAACAGAAAACACACACACACACACATGTATGGCACATAGTCAAATAAACCATCGCAAAATGAACATCATAATCTGTATGAAAACCTTATAGAGCAAATCAACAAGAAATACATAAATATTTAGCTTAACAAAGCTTTTGAATCAAACAAGAAAGAAAGAGGTAACAAGTTACCTTCAAAATAACATTGCTTGTGGTAACAGACTCAATCAAATAAAGATAACATTGATCCTTAATCAAATCAAATATTTCCTAAGAAAACTCATAACAAATAAAGGATCACAACAAAGGAAAAACATGATAACTTGGTGGCTGTTTGACAATCTTAAAACTAACTATGCAAAGTTTCCAAGATAAAATTTACCCCATTTTCCTATATGTTTCTGTGTATTCCCCCCTCTCTTTGCTATTATGTATTCTAACTTACAGACATCGGCAACAAAGGAGATAAAGGAAGACAATCTAAGTACAGAATGACGGTTTCTAAAGATGTAGATTTTACCTAACACAATGAACAAATTGGATAGGACTGTACAGTGTTTACTCAAATTACCAAAAATTATACTAAATGTTGTCATGTTTAGATAGGTTCCCATATGATTAACAAACCAGTTGTTTACTTGAGTCCAAAAGGCTGATACAATATGACAGTCAGAGAACAGGTGTATAACCGTTTCTTCCTCTTCTTTACACAAACTACAAAGTGGTGAGTCTACTAGTCCCCATGTGTATAATTTTTGATTTGATGCTAAGAATTTGAATAATAATTTATATTGAAATATACGAGTCTTCGAATCTATACTTATCTTATATATTAAGTTATACACCTGTTGCCAGGGTATTGGGGTGTTAAAATAGTCTTCCCATGAATACTGAATGTTAAAAGAAGGTTCCCATAATTTAGCTTCGGACATGAAAAAGAAATAAAGGGCCTTATTAACCTTTCTGTTTTTAAGCCATTTTATATTTCTACAGAAAGGGATACAGACCTGTAGATTTGAGGACTCTTGTCTAAGTAAGTTTTTCCACTGAGAAGGGATGGCCGAGATTAATTGATCATATTGTAATGCGGAACAAACATCATCTCCAAATTTCAACACAAAATTTTCAAAAGATAAAGTTCTATTTGCTGAGTCTAAAATATCATTGATGAAGAATACTCCCCTATTATGAAATATAGTGTTAAAGAAGGGTTTGTCCCCAATACATATATACGAATTTAAACCCAAAAGTTGCTGTTTGATTTCCACTGCATTCTCAGGAGGTCGTAATTGGAATTTCAACCAATATTGTATAACTTGACAAAAAAATGTACTAATCACTTTTTTCCCCAACAAATCTTCAAAGTTTTGAGGTTTAAGCTGCACAAAGGGAAGGAAATTCGTCCTTAGAATCGGACTCGACATAAACAACACTTTTGAACAAAACCAGTTTTTATTCAAATACAATTTTGGCATCCAAGATGCTTTTATAGTTCGATCTACAGCTAGAAGATTTCGGAGCTTGAGTCCACCTTGTTCTTGGATATTGTAAATGGTTTTTCTTTTAACTCTCTCTGGGCCACTTCCCCATAAGAACTTGAAGATTTTTTTTTCGTATTGTTTAAAGAAAGTGGCAGGTGGGGTTGGAAGTGAATTAAATAAATATATAAATTGGGAGACTATTAGTGTGTTCACTAGGGTTACTTTCCCAAAAAGGGACAGTGCTTTCCCTTTCCAGGGCTGTAATATTCTATCCATTTTTACAAGTTTTCGATCAAAGTTGATTGATACAAGTTCTGAAAAGTTTTGTGGAATGTGTATACCTAAAATGTCGAACGGACCATCTGTCCACTGTATGGGCCATGCACACGGTAAGACAAAGTCTGACCCCTTAAGAGAGCCTATACGTACTACTTTACATTTTTCGAAATTTGCTACTAAACCAGATAACAGTGCAAAGCCTTCTAAGTCTCTTATCACCGCATAAACAGTTGCAAGTTTCGGAGCCAAAGGAAAATTTGCATCGTCCGCAAACTGTGAAATTTTAGTTTCGATACCATGAGTTATTAGACCTTCTATTTCGATATTATTTCTAATTTTGTTTGATAAAACTTCTAGTCCTAAAATGAAGAGATAAGGGGATAGGGGACAGCCTTGCCGGACCCCGCGAACCAGAGGGAATGCTCTGGATATATATCCATAGTTGATAACTTTACTCGAAATATCTTGATATAACACATTTATCCATTGTATCAATGATCTTCCAAAGCCAACATAATCTAGTACTTTCAAAATGAAATCCCTTCTAATCTTGTCAAAGGCCTTCTCGAAATCTGCAATAAAGAGTAACCCTGGTTTTTCATGTGTGTCATAAAATTCCATAATTTCCAGTATTCTTCTTATACTATCCCCAATATTTCTCCCTTGCAAAAAACCTGTTTGGTCATATGAAATCAAATGTGGCATACTATTTTTCATGCGCAGGCCGATACATTTCGATAATATTCGAACATCACAGTTTAATAAAGTTAGTGGACGCCAATTTTTTAGATTTGTGGGTTCTTTGTCCTGTCCTGTGGCATCCTGTTTCAGTAATAATGAAATTAGTCCGACTTTTTGAGTTTCAGAAAGATGGCCTGAGCGAAATGCATAATTAAATGTATCTAGCATGGGTTGTTTAAGAATATTGTAAAATGTTGTATAGAAATCAATTGGTAGTCCATCTAATCCGGGTGATCTCCCGGCCGAAAAGGACGAAATTGCTTCTTTAAGCTCTCTTTCTGTTATTAAGCCTTCACAACTATCCCGTGCTCTTCAGATAAGCTAACAGGTACTGGCTTAGGAAAAAAAGTTTCAAACATATTGCTATCTAGAGGTGTCGGAGGTTCTTCAAAAGAATAAAGACCGGAGAAAAATTTCACTTGTTCATTTAAAATTTCTTGTGGATCTGTTTTTTCAATACCATCTGAGGTAATAACTTTTGTCATGTTTTTTCTAGCTTGATTTCTCTCAACTAGATTCATGAAAAGTTTTGAACATTTTTCACCATGTTCCATCCACTTGGCCTTCTGACTTACAATCAAGTTGTTTGTTTTTGTTTGATAAAGCAATTCTAATTCACGTTTCTTTTTTTGCAGGTTTTGGAAGACATCATTGTCAAATAAGCGGTCTAAACTCTCTTGCAGTTCGTCTATCTCTCTAATGAGCGATTGTTCTTTATTTCTACTTTGCTTAAATTTCCACGAGGAGAACTTAATCGTATGCCCGCGCACGGCGCATTTAAATGAGTCCCACAAAATATGCGGATCAGTGGACTCCTTGTTAAATTCAAAATATTCTTTAATAAAAGTAGATGTTTCGTTAATAAATTCTGGGCATTTCAAGAGTTCTAGGTTCAGTCTCCAAAAACCTGGGCCTCGTGGTATATTTGAAGTTATTAAAGATATGCCAATCAAGGAATGGTCCGATCTCATGCTCTCCGCAATGACCACTTTATCTATAGACGAAGTTAATGAAAAAGAAGTTAAAAAGTAGTCTATGCGGCTGGCCTGAGATCGGCGTCGCCAAGTATAACGTGTCGTTCTCGGGTTTTCATATCTATAAATATCAATTAAATCTAGGTTAGCACATAGCGAATTGATAGCTTGAAGACAATTAGGGTGATAGTTCGAGTTCTGTCTTCCAGTCCTATCAATTCGAGTATCCAAAACTGTATTAAAATCCCCTGTAATTATAATATGTTTGGCAGAGGTTGAACAATTTTGTAATTTAGTTTCGAGATTGAAGAAGAATGATGGGTCGTCTATATTGGGAGCATAAACATTGGCCAAACAAAAACGTAGTGAGTTTATAGTAATGTCCACTACCATCCATCTACCCGAGTCATCGCTGAGAGTTTGATGGATGGTATATGGAAAATGTTTTCTGAATAATATCATCACACCTCTACTGTTGCTTGCACCATTGTTAAACAAAATCGACGCCCCCCAATTTGTTTTCCATTCTTCTTCATTCTTTTGAGTGCAATGCGTCTCTTGAAGACACACAATGTCATATGATTTGTCTTGTAACCACGTGAATACCTCTATTCTCTTTTTTCGGTCGCCCAAACCGTTGCAGTTGTAGCTGCCGATATTAACTTTTAATAACCCCATGTCTGAAATTGTTGAGGTACACATGAATCATAGTTTAAACTGAAGCCGAGGGGGCGTTCGAAAAAAAAAGTAGAACATACAATAAAATATAAACAAATCTTTGACTCAACTTGAGAAGTTGGGTTTTCAGGCAGTGTATACCAAAGTATATATATATGGTTAAAAGCAATAACATAAGGAAAGACGAAGGACCATGTGCCATACAAAGAACAAAAAAACAGTGTCTACATATCATCAGATTCCCGCCATTACAAGTGACAGGTGAAGAAAATGTAGACATCACAAACAAGAAGACGAGAAAAAAATAAGTTGAACAATGAAAGTTAACAGAAATCAAATACAACAACATTTCTTTCTTAACGCCGGTTGAATAGTTCACAAGAAACAGTGACATAAGAAAACATAGTTTCCTATAGTGAAAATTCTTGTGGTCTGGCGGCATTCCAGCTTGTGTCTTATTTGCTCCGTTAATGACAATTAATATTTCATTTTTCCACAACAATTCATTTCATTTTCGAACTCAAAAATAACATAACATAACATAATCTTAGTTTTGGTATAACTCCAGAAAAATAAACTCGAAGTAACATAAAAAACGTTATCACACTGGTATAGCTCCAACAAACTCAGCAAGAACAAGTATAGGAGTGGATCCAGTACAAAACTCAGGATAACATAACATAAATTCAAAGTAACATAACAGGATCATCACTCCACAACTAAGTGATCAAATTGGAACTACCAGGTGTGATTTCTGTGTACAGGTAGTGACCAAACGAACGCAGCGGATTGGCTAGGGGCAAACCCACTCTTGATTAATTTGAATACGAAACACCACGAGAATGCGGGATCATTATACAGGTGTTCCATTTTGGCTTGCACGTGCGAGCATATAAACAAAATTCCAGAATCATGGGCACTGCATATTTGGCACTACCGGTGACATTCAACAACAAGTACAAGAACTTATGATTAACCAGTCATTCGGAAAATCACTGAGTCGTTATCAATTCAACAATAAAGACATCAGAATCTCGAAGAGGCTGAGAAGGTTGTTTAATAACCACTGTCACAGAAACATGTCAAATGTGTCAATTCATCGTCACATATCAGGTAGACTTCCCCTTCTTGTTGGACAAAACGATATCTACTGCATCAATACGTTTTTTTTCCTGCCCGTTTACCAGTAGCACAGCATATGTTGCCCTCGGGGGCACCCAAATATAGCGTCTTATCATGTCGGGAAAAAGAACAACAATCCACATTAGCAGTATGGCAGCATGAACATGTTTCTCTGATCCGCCCCATTAACGATATACACGATTTACTCAACGCCCACGCGCTGCCCTGGGCAACGTTGAGAACGAACATGGGATTTGAGAGCAATACATTACGTTTGACGTGTGGGAGTTTCATTTCCTAGTCTTCTTGCAACGATCAGAAGGATAACCTGGCAAAGGTCCAAGGAAATTGAGAAAGTTCTTTTTTTTCATGCTGGCAAGGCCGCACTATTATCTTTAGACACATTTGCGTTAGCTGCTGGCTAGGACAAGCTAGAAGCAACTTAAGAACTTTTATACTCTGCAGGGTTAATGGCTCTTCAGTGTCTTCCACGAACAGAAATGCTGACTGCCATGTTGGTATCCTTACTTGCTTTCCAAAGGATCGTAGATCACGTGTGCAAACATTCATGTTCTTTTGGTAAGAATTTCTTCGTTGAGATACACGCAGATATTAACCCTAGTTCTGCTGAGCCCGACAATTGCCTGGTTTCACATGCTTGTTCTGTACGCTAGCCCTGACAATTGTCGGGTTGAGGATATTTCTAGAATGTGTACGTTGCACCCGTGCGGTTGTTATTAAGTGAAGTAACTAATAATGAGCAATATCAAACTAGTACCCTTTGTTTCTAGGTGTCTGGGCACTACATGATCCGCAGAGGGGAATATTTTTGCTCTGGAAATCCAGCTGGACAAGGGTTAAAATGTACGAAAATGTTCAGCTATGATTTACTGAAATGCAAATAGGGACAGTAATATGGCGGTGGACACTAGGATGACGTCACTTTAGAAGTCTTCGCTGACCTGAAGCGTGCCTAACTCGGAAATCTTCTTATGTAGGAATTCAGTGCTGGACAAACTTGTATGTATTTCGGAGAGAAAAAGGATAGGTCACCAAATGTTAAGTCTGACAGACGCTCTATTGGGAATCGTGCGATGAAAAATATGTACTTGTGAGCCACGAGAGAGTCTGTTGCAGCTCTATTGTGCTGCAAACACACATAACACTAACGGAGTGACGTTGATTTATAACATTTAGCGGAGGCAGCGAAACGCACTGCACGAAATGGCCTCGTATTCCGGCGTATACGTACAGGGATTCCTCCGGAAATATTCCATATCCCGGTGCGGATTTAGCGTATCCGTAAGTTATTACGGAAACGCTAAATCCGCACCGGGATATGGAATATTTCCGGAGGAATCCCTATACGTATACGTCGGAATACGAGGCCATTTCGTGCAGTGACGCATTCTGTGCAACAGTCGATTGATGATATGGAGGTCCTAAAAGTGATAGGTAACAATAAGTTACCTATTTCTATCCTTCCAAAAAGTTGAAAATGAATCTTTGAGACGAAACGATGACGCTCACATTTCTTTTGAATACTTTTGTCATGCCTTCAGTCATCCCAACCTCAATTTCACGTTCCCCAATCCATGCAATATGTATGTAGGATTTGATACATATGGCATTCCTTTTAGCCATTCAAGGCAGCCGACAGCTTTCCGGGCAACGTATGGCCATCTGGAAAGTGCTGATTAGGTAATTCCACGCTAAGGCCGTTCTTTGAAGTAGTTCCCTTTGTGTTTTCCACCCTTCCGACTCTCCTTGATTATCCCGCATTTTGCAGACGTCCCTACGGGAGCTTGAAGAGGTCTCCAGCAGCACGATCTACACATCTTACGCCGGCCTCAGATGCACCAGACACGGGGCAATTAATCCGGCCTGACGTCTGAATCAGCTACTTGATAGCTTGAGGTCGAAGAGGGAAAAGAACGAAGGATCTCATATGCCTGGTGTCAAAGGGGTTACCAAAAGTTACGATGACTTTGAGAATGAAACTGCAGGTCGGACTTCGCTTAGCAACTTTTTTCTTATTTTCTTTGCAGGACTTCACACCTGGTTCCAAAGCATCAAGCATATTGCATTATGTTTTTAGCGAAGTTGGACAAGAAGTGACATTCTTGGCAAACTTTACAAACATATCTTTTAACACACCGACTGTGGACAAGGAAGACGCGCCATTTTACGACTATTCTTTAATGGCATGTCACTGCACATTGATGCCATCAGCCCGACGGCTTTGGGTGTTCAGCTTTCCGGGAGAAATTGTCGATTTGAGTTATGGTTAATGCCTCAATGACCCATCAACTAGTCTGGTAGCCATCCCAAGCAGACTGACGGGCGGTGCACTCAAGAAATGTGTAAAGAAAATGTCTGATAGTCATATTCCATTTCCGCCATTGGCTACTAGTGATGACCAACGAGTCTGACAGCCATCCCAAGCAGAAGGGCTGGTAGTACATTAAAACAAATGTTGAGAAAAAAGCAACGTCGTGCAATACAATATGTTTTTTATGTCTCATTTATAACAACATAGATTACAGCAATACTGTGATGTTGATTGTAGCAGCTATGTTGGACTGGGTTCAACTTGAACATTAGCGAATGACATAACACGAGAATCAACGCTAATGACAGACGCGTCGTGATTATCCCAGCTTTGCGCTCAGTAATTGGCCGAGGGTTATGATTAGAAATGTCATCCATTAAACAACCATTGGTCTATTTGGTAACTACGTCAACAAAGACGCCAATGACCGACAAGAGTCCCACCAACCCCTTCTTAACGCACACATCATCAATTGTGATCTGTCTAATATTAGGGTTTAAGTTTGCCTCAACTTACGCCTTCCACATTCTAGGTGTTCATAATTACCAATCTGAGATGCATATGACAAAAGTATTTTTCTAGCAGCCCGATTGTATAGCTTTTGTAACGTATATGTGAGGCATTTTCCACAACTACCCTACACTACATCACAGTAATCCAGTTTGAGCAGGAATTGAATAACATCTCAAGGGTACGTTGTGGCAAAACTGGAACCAGACGCCGTAAAACACCCAGTCTCGCCGATACATCACTGCATAACTTATCTATGTGATTTTGCCACGTTAGGTACGAGTCAAGTCAGAAACCGAGATATTTAAAGCTGGAAACAAACATGTTTCCAGCCCAGAATGATTTGCTGTCATGTTTTTCTGTTGAGCTAAACAGAGGTTATTTGGAATGGACAGGAGATCTCCAATTGTAAAACAACAACATGGCGATTGAACTACGCTTCGCGCGCAAATGCATTTTTTACATCCTCAACATCGGGTGTCAAGATATACTCTATTCCTTTTTACCCGAATTCCCACAAACTATGATTTACAGTTAAGGTTCTATGGCAATTTCTATAATCTAATAAAAGACTTCCCAAAGTGAAATTTTACGACATTAGCACTCGCTTTTGGGCAAGTTTACGACAACTGGAACTTATTCTCCCATTTGGTGGCAGTTTTATGAGGGGATAACGTCGTCTTCTTGATTCCTCGATCCTGCCAGAAACACCATGTCTTGTCACTTGTGGGAACTAAGCCAGCACCAATGCAATCACAAGCGTAATTTCAAAATCACTGAGTTCAAGAGGGTTCAGCACTTTATCCTTGCAAGTTCAGGGTTTTACATAGCAACTGCTGTCAGGTAACGCACCGAGCAAGAACAATTGTGGATCTACAATAAGGACATTGAGTCCCTTTATATTGCTAGGAACCAGCTAACATGTTTGCCCATGGACCCCGTCGGGTTGAAGGTGAGGGCGGTGAGGCGTACGGTAATGATAAGTGGTTTATTTGAGTGGTGGGGAAGTATAATGGGTGACCTTTAAGGTCAGCAGTATCACTCCAGATCCATTTCTTCCGCTTCAAGCTCACTTTTATCTGCACAGAACTGAGTGGACGAGGTAAATAATTCAAAATGCCAGCTTTCAGGACTTTGCCCTGGACGCTCACAAAGACCAGCATAGGGTTGAGAGCATGTATGTCCCTATTTACAGGTTTGCGTAGGAAAACATTTGTTGGATGCGTTGACATATGTGGTGGCCGCCATCTTGAATTGTGACGTCAAAGGATCGCCATACCATTTCATTGGGAGGGGTGTTTTTTGGCTCTCTATTCTTAACAAATCGGCACACAACTATCACACCTTCAAGTCAAATAAAAAGAAAAATTCATTACCAAATATTTATAAAAATATCCTGTAATTGCTAAACTAACATAGTAAACCTGAAGTATATGTAGCACAAATACTTAAGTCTATTTGTGTACTAATATTAAGCCATTTATTCGATCTTTCCATTGAGTTGGCAACCGTTGAGCTTCCATCTAGCGTATCTCACTAGTAGTAAAATGAATTTGATTAAAAAAAATGCGGTTTGTAAGTTTTGCGTGTTTTGGGCAGCCTTCATGTCTTACTTTTACATCATGGGCAATGTACTCCGCACATAAAGCCATACAGTCATAAAATAACCAATCATAGTAACTCCATACGGATTCATACAGTTTATAAAGCTACTTCTGGAGCTTTTTACTCGCATCAAGAATGCCTCTTAGCTTGGATGGATATAATAGGCTAGCATTGATACGTCTTAAGTATTGAAAGACTTAGCCCGAACATATGGAGAGGGTTTATGTGGGTTTTATTCTGAAGCACGTCGAAGGTACTTTTATCCAAGGTATAATTCAGGCAATGCAGTCAATGCAATACAGGGTATCTGCCACCGGCTATCCTAAGACCGCAACCGTTAAAAAAAGGAAAACAGCAAATTTAGAGAGTTACTTATGCAGCAATAATAATCTTTGAGTCATGCACACTTCAGACAGTGTTAAAAACACTATTGAGAAAATTTCACAATGAAACTTCAAGGCTTTCTCAATAATATCGTTATTTTGATGTGGAGTTATAAGGGTTCCAAACGGAATTATGTTATACCACCGCAATGTAATATCTTTTGGGGATCATAAGCACATTGAGTCAAAGGTCAAAGAGGTGGTGCACTGAAGTTGAACAATCGTATTTTGACGCCACCAGTGGATAGAAGGGATTTGCCATAAAGAAAGTCTGTGGAAAAGAGCTTTGGACTATCTTTGAGTGCACGAATGCCATAATGTCCATGCAATGGCAGGATATATCAGAGAAGCATCCTACAGTAGATAGACGTCTCAAAAGCTTTGAATATCTAACCGCACTGACCATTGATAGGTCATCTGCCGTCAACCTATGAAAAATGAAAGGATTCTGAAAACATTCTGTCCACACGTGTCCATACGCCTGGGAATTCCATTGCAGCCTCTGTCCACATAATTACGTATATAAGTACCTTTATTCAAATCGCTCCTTCCACAACATTTATCGGAAAAATTCAGCAGCTCTGTATGACACGTAAAACTGAATCATGCACACGGCAGCAATTTTGCAAGCAGTTAAGGCAGCGTGATTAATGACAAGAGACCGGAATGGCCCGTTACAATTTGTTACTTCTGACGGAGGGACGTATTACGACGTTCGTACAAGACCATATCCAATTTGTTTTGTCACAGGTGGCTATTTCTGAAGGCCCCGACGTCGTTAAGGATAGTTGTCAGCTTTAGAGACATGAAATCATCGTCGTCTGACGGCACTGTCACTTTGTACCACATTTTTGTTGCTATGCGTGAAAAACACGCGTCGTGGCGACGAAAGCTTACGTAATCCCCCTATCCTTCAATTAGACGCAAGGGTGTATTAAAAAAATGAGATGTTTTTAATTTGAAAATTTGAAAATTTTGAAAATTTGACAATAAAGGATCACAGAGGATTAAGGCCGTTATAATTTTAAGCCGATAAGACATGACTTAGATGTCATCGGGTTGTTTCAATTCTGATTTTTCATTTTTGCATATTTTGTATTGGCATCTGAAGTTACGATGTACGATGTAACGTTTACATGTAACATTTGACATGATGGAGTAGCTTCACATTTCTTAATATAGCATTTGATTTACCGCGCACTTACCAGAAGAAAGTTCCTTCTACTGCAACGGGCATACCGGTAATAACTTCAAAGATATATCTATGAAGGGAGTCTTAGGTAAAGTAGGTATGCGAATGCTGTGGGAATAATATAGATACGATAGGGGCTTAAGAATTTATCGGGTTTCGGTACACCAATAATTACGCCTTTGGTATACCATGCTATCTTCAGAAGGCACACACTTACATGTGAACAGATACTCTATTGTATCACAAACTGTAAACAACTTATAACTTTGTCACTGTTAAGCAAAGTTAATGCGTATAAAAAAGCCCGATGGGCTAAATCTACGTTAATGATGTATGAAGTAGATCCTAAGCATTGCCTAAACGAGGTAGCGATGGAACATGGTTTGGGTCCCTTGCTGATTTATGTATTCATTGCAAGGCACGAAGTTCCATAAAGATTCCTTTAAATACATTTTATGATTCAATCGATATATGAGTTAGGCAATATGGAGGACACATTAACCTATATGGTCAATTGGCTGGAATAATGCAAAGCAATTGCATTCTAGACCGTCATTAAAGAGCAAATCAACTCCAGAAACAGGTGTTCTGTTCCGTGCCTTATCGCATTGCGTGTACGAGGGTAAAACTTATAGTTTATCTTTTCAAGCTTATGCTTATCAAGGAGTTTTCGGATTTTTAGCCCCACCGTTTTGGGGAACATTTGATTGGAAAAAATATAATGTAACTAATTTACTGACACTGTTTACAATTGTCCGGTGTTCAAATCATATGATTTGACACAGAGCATTTTTGGAGATACCTATCGACTATCAATAATTCACAGTTTGGGATAAAATACAACACGGCTGCCATTTGAAAGTCGAAATAATGCATACATTTCGCAACGAAGAATCGAAGGCATGGTAATCTGCTATTAGTGTCGGTGGGGGTAACACATATGTCACCGCATGCATTTTACAAACGTATTGACTGGCAAATTGGAAGACGAGGTTCACCCAGCAGAGAACATATGAGGGGTGGGAGGTGTGGTGATAGAATATGGTTCTGATCCCTTGATGATTTAGTGTTCATTGCAAGGTATGAGGTTCTGTTACGAGTCATTTAAATACATTTTAGTATTCAGTAAATACACGAGTACTGTTGTTTAGAGGGCAATTTGCCCTAGGCTTGTAAGATGAATTTGCTGGAGGTACGCCAGCAGAATTGCATTTTGATAATAAGTCATTTCAAGGGGTACTCAACTCCAGGAACAGGTTTTCTATTTCTTCAGGAACTGTTTGTTTGCGGACTCCAACGATTGAATTCAACTGGCAACTTGATATTGAGTTTGAACTAGGTGTCAGTTGCATCACACATCATTCACGTTATTATGACAGTAGGATGATGGTTAAAATTTTGGGGTTATCTAAGATATTTTTGCTGTATATTTTGTTGATAAAAAATTACCTTCACACTCTCTGACATTTATCCTATGGGTGTCCATTATAACAAAGTGTATTAAAAAAAGCAGAGGTGATCTTAAGAAATTGAGGAGTTTAGTTCAAAATAACGTATGTAGTGTGTGTGTGTGTGAAATGATATACGTCAATTTGCAAGCATGACGTATAAATCAACTCCCCTCTTACTATCGTAGAATCGACCTCGATCGTTAGTGAATATTCGGCCTGCGTCTGGCGTTGGCATCCCGTTAATGCCCTTTATCTCACCACCCACTGCGGGGATGACACTAAAGACGATGATACAAACAGAAGAATGAGAAGATGCTACGTTAAGGGGGTGGAAAGAAAATCTCATTTTGGTCCTTTTAACTCCGTATTTGTTTCGCCGCGGTTATTTATGGTGAGCCTCAATGGACATTCGGCATTTCTGGCAAGGCTTTTGTAAATTTGTTACCCGGACGAAATGGTTCCAAACATGAAACATGCATCTCAATTGTATTATTGTGGAAGGCCGATGTATCTATTACTATTCCGGTATTTTCTTTTTGATTTACTAAGGCACGTTTGCTACAGGTTTGGATTTAAAGATTTCCATTACTAGTATAGGTTGTCTGGGAGGGTCGTAGGACCTCAAGATATCCGAAAACGTTTGAGCTACGATTCACTGAAATGCAAAGCCGGCGTCCACCGCCATGTTGGTGTCCATATTACGTCACGTGAAAACGCTCTATAGACTTTTACTCATTCAGTGTTTAAAGGGGTCTTTAAAAGCGTGTAGAAGACCAGCAAGTGACACTGCTTTGGATGAAGATTTAAGAAGACTGCATTTCTTCCCGATAAGGACGTGCTACACAGACTACTTGGCGCCAGCACACAATAACAATCAGCCACAAGTTGTCACATAACCATGTTTGAGACTATCGTAGTGAAGACAAATAGACATGCCCAGACAGCATTACAGCAATAATGGCAAAGTCTTCCTTCGATTTGTCACTCACTGTAAGCGGATGATGCCCAAACAAGGAAATAGACAACGATTGGGATTTATATTCATTTCTGTAGCGCCTGCCTCAAGAGGTTGCCGTTCGACTTTTATATCTGTATGCCTGTACTTAGAACTATCGGGCATGAATGTACAATAAAGGTTGTCGATAAATTGTTTGACAGAGTGCTTGTCTTGTGTAACCTTCTCCTTAATAGGCGGGGTGACAAGATACGGCCTGTCTAGTCCATGCTGCGACGTAGGCCTCCAATCACATCATCCTTCTGAGTCACGTATTCACCACATTCGTAGAGTTCTATTCTGTTGGTTAGTTAGTAATTGTTCTTGAATTGGATGTAGCACAAGCTGAAGGCATAACGTGAATCTGTCTTTAAGCCTTAAAACACTGCATGAATGTAATGATAATAAAGATGTGTTATAGAACTTAGCATGAAAGTTCATCTGTGTTGGTAGAATCCATTATTAACAAGACTTAACTTTTCTTCCAACACTATAGGGTAAATTGTTATATTTTCCATTGCGCTCTACTACCACAGCCGCACAGATAATTTTATTTAAACATTTCAGACCACACAATAGATATTCAGCCATATTGGAATAAAATAGTGGGTAGGGTACTCGGTTTGCATCAGGGAGATCTCCGGAATAAACTATGAGTTAAGTTTACCAAAGGCGTGAAAACTTGAGCTTTTATGAGCATTTACGAGTAAGATTATGAGTGTTAAACACACATCACTAACAGAACTGGCCCCCGGCTGTAGTACTAGTACTAGTTAAGCTGTGAGGCCCCGGGGCTAGAGACACAGAGATAGGCACCGCCCTATGCACCGGGTGATGCCGGAACCGCTAAACCCATAAGTACATGTATCTACACCCATATATGTGGCACGGTTGCTTCAACTAAAGGCAATTCAGGTTCATTAACTTCATTTGTAACTGTGAAGAATAGGTCAATACTTGTTCACACGCATGCAACACTTTCATCAGGTCAAGGGAGGACATTTACATTGCGGATGTGTGATATATATTGTATGCCCCGGTGAGGTCAATACCAAAGTTCGTCATGCTGCGATATCCCTCACTACGCGTTCTTTATTGATCACAACCGTTCCTCCCTCCAATACCAGGGCACCTACGTTACTTTGCAATCAATATCTGCGACAAGAATGTTGCGGTTATTTGAGAATCATAAGGATCTAGTCGGCCCTAGTTATTGTATATTGTCCTTCATCTAATTTTTGGCATGTCTAGATGGTTCAGTAGGTTTAATTTCATAATCGTCTTTAGGATGGGGACTATTGGTGACCGTCAACAATCATAATGAAATGATACGTTCCGTCAGTTTATTTAAGAAAAAAAGATTTGCTATTGGCAACGATATGATTACTGTTGTAAAACATTCGAACGCTCTAGTTATAGTTGGATCAAGTTATTGTACATTGCCTTTCATCTAATTGTGGCATATTCAAAAGTTTGTGCAAACATAATGGTATTATATCATTGTTTTTTTTATGATCATGGCAGTCATATTTATCATAAGGAACGCATCCATCGTGACATGATTTGTTGCAAGAGTTAGTTATGAAACTATTAGCTTGCGGCAACGATAGGGCTGTGGTAATATTTGGACATTGGAACGGCCAAGTTGGTTCAAGTTATAATGTGTATTCATCTAATAATTTTTGGTATTTTGAAATAGGCTCACCATCGTCTTTGTGATCATAATCATTATCGTTAAGAGCATACTTATCATGGAATGATCCGTTCGTCACATTCATCAGACGATTTTGACGTCATAGAAATTCCAAGCAGGCTTTGCCAGAACCAACCGCCGACACGGATGTGAGACAGCATTTTTGATAACAGTAGGCATCTGAACTTTGCACGACATCCTTGGGTCGAGTGAAGCCATTCATATTGTATACGTGTAATATGTTGCCTGCCCCGGTCAGGCCGGTATCCGGTGTTAGAGTTCGTCTGTAATGATGGTGGATTCCTCCCAGTGCTCCTTGATTGATCGCTGCCCGCCCGCCCTCAAGTATACCCGGGTGTACTATAGGCATCTTTTGTAGCCGGTACAACCTCCTTTTGGCGTAACACGCCAGCTTCTGTTATGGCCGGTATAACAACCCTTCGGCGTAACACACCAGCGCCGCATGTTTTACTGAATAACCTGCCACACCTAACCTTTGCGCATCTATCTGCAAGCGTTGTTTAAAGCTATCTAATAAGGATGCCGTTACAGTACTTAGTGACAGCGAGCTCCACCTTTTTTGTACTGACAGTATTCTTTATTCTCTCATAGAAAGGTCAATGTGACATTATTGTATAGCTAATATGTCGTAGACTGATAATTGTAGAGAGTATTCATCATTATCTTCATGATCATTACCATCATCAGTAATAGCGCTATCATTATGAAATAATCGATAGATCGATCACATTGTGCAGCTTGCGGTAATGGTTTTCTACATGCTCATTCGTCAAATTAAATGTGAATTTGAACACTTCGTCATTTTCAAGACACTTAATGTTTTCCAACGCTGTGCATAAGTACAAAGTTGGGACGGTTCTATAGTTGAAAAGCAAATATAATTATAATACAAACAATATGGATATGAAAATGATATGACGGCTACAAAAATGTCATAGTTTCAAATCCTTCCGAAATCTATGTTTTGACTTTAGGAACAAGATGAAGGTATTCCAGGGAGTGATTAAGTTTTCCCTGCTTACCGAAGCGGGATGCTACATTTACATCATGAATCATACCCAATCTATTTATGAAGACAAAGGTCATAGAAGTCAAATCTTCGTCGCTCAACGGTATCCATCAAGCTGGAAGAGCCTTAGTGTTTGCCCTTCGAGCTGTCAAGCCGATACAGGAGGTGGCGAGTTGTCATCACCTCGCTGAGCTGACTATAGCTCTTACGACACGTCCGGGTGCTAAATATAGAACAAGTTCAACAGACGCAATCTTACAACCGGCGTGTGTCACTGCACAGCAATTATGCACGATCGAAGGGTGTCCCTACACTGTTCATATGGATTTTCCCCAGGATCAATCTTCTAATACTGCAGTGCGGCAGCCTTGCTTGGCACGCCTTTTATCCAGGGTGATATATTGGGCCTGGGCGACTTCTGACCATAGTGTTATTAACGCTGCTAGAAACAGAACAGGGCAGTTAATTTGCCGTGATTTATTGATGACATTCTACGTTCTCACTGAGCAAAATCGTGCCGTACCCTCCTAAGCCTTGTATGGGGGAAGACCAAGAGTAAGTTTTCGACAATATAATATTGAAAAACATTAGCATTAGATACATATTGCGCCAGGTAGTTGTCAAAAACAATCACTGCAGCTCTAGATCTGGGACGAAGAAAGACGAATGGTATCTATAAGAGGGTGCTAGTGACAGTTTGTGCTATAACATAATCAACACCACCACAGACCATATTTAAGAAACGAATATGCTTTTATTTAACTGGCAGCTTTTTGCAAACTAAAAACGTTCGATGCAAAAAAATTAAAGTTAGGCTACAGCTTGATTCCGCATGTTTTTGAAGCAGGCTAAGACAAAACCCCCGCCGACAATCATATAAGATATCCTTTGAAGTAAGAAGACACCTTGATATAGTACGACATATGGACGACTATCGCAGTTTGCTATCGCACAACAATCATACGATGAATATGACCGGGTATTTAATGATGCCTTGCTACTATCTGACCGAGAAGGTGCATCTAAGGTTGTGTTTTCTATGTAGTTTTATTACTCCACTTTCGTAGCTTTCTTTATTCTTTAACCCTTACCGTATTGCCACGTTTATGACAAAATCTACAGTAACTCCACTTAATGTTCGTCTAGCAAAGGGAAATGTCATTCAAAAGTATAATTGCTCTTTCCCTCAATAGTGTAAATGTTACAGTTTACTAGTAATAAAACTACACCTTGGACTGACCCTGACTCCATTCAAAATTGAATGAGGAGATTCGAACGGCAATTGAGAAACGTACAGGGTGATTTCCCACGTTTAACGGTGATCTATAGTTCCCTTGCCCACTCTTAATTGGCCATAAATATAAATGGGACCACCTTGCTGCCAATGACTGAATATCACACTTGTAACATTATGGTTATCTTCGAGAACCAACTGATGCAAATGGCAGGAAAGGACAAAATGGATGCCTTCCGAGCCGTAGCGGGACATTTCAATGGCAATTTGAAAATAAGACATGGCGCCAGCAAGAGGTCTTAAATTGATGCATTTACCGAGAAAAAGATAAAGGCCTTCATAATGTCACCAAACCGAGTAAACTATCAAAACGAAGCGTGTAACTTTCTGATATGGAACATCAGTATATGTTACGGAGTACCATACATCAAAACTGCGAGGTTTCGTCATAACTCAACCATCTTTTCAAGCAGATCGCAGCCCGTTCGCGCAAGGGTGGCGTACTGTTGGTGCAGAGTTAGATTACAGAAACGTCCCTGGAAATTTACAAGTTACTTAAAGGCAAAGCACTGGTGGAGAGCAAAGCTTTGTACATACACCGATTCGAGTTTAAAGATTGGCGAATATAGCAGGGTACCTCATTGATATTTTCTGACCATGTGCACTATGTACATACCCATAGGAGCACACCACACAACCTGTCCTAAACGAGTACCCGAGTACGTCGGTGAGGTTAGACATCCAGGGTGATACGATACACCATATAACAGTTACTCAAGCAACTGGATATGATTTTGGATGGGGTACTCGAGTAGATACTCACCAGTACGCTGTGCGAAGGCTCTTCCTAGAAGAGACTCCAACAGTTCAGTTCTTCAGAGGCTCCAGGAAATCTGAACCAGCTGGCGCCGCAGCTTGCTGCACCTGCCTTCCGGGTCCTCAGCTCTTCTTGACGACACTCTTTAAGCCCGTCCGGGAGCGCCTTTGAATCGATTAATTATTCATGGTGAGCTAGGAGAAATAGCGTGGAGAGAATAAAAGGGAAGCTGTGTCTGTGTTTGTGATCACACGAAGAAACTTATCAGCCAAGAGATGCACGATATTTTTCACCGTTTCTGAACGGATGTAACAAATACCGATAACTTCATTATTGTTAGGTAAAGTTAAGATACTTGGTTGTTCAAATTGCATAAGTGATGAGCGCTAAGCAAAGTAAGTTAGAATATTATAGAAATATTCAATTTTCAAACTCTTTGGTTTAAACTCTCCTATACTAGAAAACTCAACCCACTGTCCTATGATTGCACCGTTAATAACTGCACAATTATCTTGATAAATTGCATGGTACAGCACAAACAGCCACCACCACATGTAGCGATTACGTAATGCATATGCATGCATTGATATTAATCATGATGTTTTGAATTCTCCTGAATCAAAGGTGATGGTCATTAAGATTATAAGGGAGTGACCAGTGGGAGACTTGTTAAAAGCGTGATCTAGCGAGGCTAGAGTGATCTGACGACATTTTGCATATTAAGTACGCCTCTTCCATACAACACGCTGGGATCAACTGTGCACGACGAACGCCTTCATCTACCACTCTGTTACTGATACAAGAAGGATGCACCGCATGTTGTGACCGATAAGACCAATATCTTTCCCAAATTACATGTTTAGTACAACGCTCGTGCTTCATCTTATCTTCCTGGATGACGCCTTGTCAATGCGTAATGCGAGAAGCTGTGATGTGAGTACACGTCGATTTGCCAACCAAGGACACAGGACTTAAGAATTCCCAAATTGTTTTTCCAAAACGTCATGATTTTTAAATCCTTATAAGGTAGTTCCATAGCCTTTTGGGGGGCCGTAGGGTAGTGGGTTGTTATTTACTGTGTCTTAGCTACGGCATTGGAAGGCAGGACCCAACCCCCTCCCACCACCGCCTTTTACCTCATCAACCAAAAGGTACCATGGAACATTTCATTTTTGCTTTTTTTCATACGATTTTGCGGCAATAGAATTTTTAATACGCGGCATTTTTTCACTAGTTAATCTTCTCCAATGCGAATAGAAACAGAGAGAAGAATGATTAGTTCTTTCTCACTGGGACCAAAAAGGCAACAATACACAAAGCAAGAAATTGAAAATCTCATATCTCCTTGAGTTTTTCTGAATTTTTAAAATAATGTCATTTATTATGGGGATTTTTTTTTGCTTTTTCTATTAAAACTATTCTATCAATGCATTTTCCTGCCAGTCCATGGGTCCATCTTTGGCCAACTTGGACCAAACCCACCTTTCTATCCTGCCATTCTCGAGTTACACCGTCTTCCGCCTGACACCTTACAATAATAAAAAAAGCCGCTAGGGGGCCCAAACCTAGATGACTTACTCTCCATTCCCAGAGCTATCTACCACTCATGACCATAGCATGTTCAGAACACGAGATATCATAAAAAAGGAAGTTCCGCTGCAGTGCCATAGCAAGTCGCTAGGAGGGGCAAAATCTAAACATTTCGAGGTCTAAAGAAGACCTACCTACATACTAAGTATCAAGACAATCAATGATCCAGGTATTTTTGATCTTGATTTATCGTGCACACAAAAGGACACACTTACGAATGCTGTGCAAAACATAACCTTCTCGGCGAAGGTAATAACTATAGACATACACCAACACAAACTGCTTACAACACCTCCGTCTTCACAGAGGTAACAATAACTGTTTTCACGGTGGTAATAAATCAAACAAATGGATAAGTTTCTAAAAGAGACCAATGTTTCAGATAGCATTCCATTTAATCTTTCATCAGTCAATATAAATGAATCACTGGGGACAAAAGGAACTACCGGAACTAGAATTGGCATTCCTAGAACTACATTGTAAATGTCAAGTTAAGGTAACATTCTAGCCTATAGCTATCTTTGAGGAGATATAACTACATCCTTTATTGAATACGTCAAAATGTAAGAGCGCACCATCCATCAAGGCTGCGAGCAATACCTTTCCATATTCCCATCATACCGTAGAGTTATAAAGGCACTGATCTTTATACAAGTCTTCTAACTTTTCTGCTCTAAACTTAAGTAACCCCTTCACCTCTTGCACTTTCTAAGTTAAGATCGAGCCTCGGAGGTTCTAGCCATCGTAAACTCTTTCATCCAATTTCATGCATCTGGGTAGATATGGACTTGTAAAACTCTGTATTGTCTGCCGTATTAAAAGCGACCATGATACGGTCATAACGTGCCTAACAATAAAGTGAGACCTGCGTTCTTTTGAAACTATCTACAGCTCGACGTTCCTTTATGGTTGTACTGTTGTTCTTTGATTTACTGTCCCAGAGGTTATAGCGCAGCGAAGGCCTCTTTCTGGGAATGGGAGATAAAGTTGCGTAGGCGCAGTCTACCCAGTGTTCATTGACCTCAAGGTCTAGCTTTAGCCAAAATTGACTTTGAAGTTGACCAGAGGGGCTCGGTATAGATCGTTTCCATCTGACGTCATCGCTGTTTCCGCCGCCATGTTGGTGTCCTATTTGCATTTTAATGAATCACAGCTCAAGCCTTTTTTGGACAGTAAAAAGGTAGACAAATTATCGGACCCTTTAAAATAACCACTAAATCTGAAGTTCCAAAAGATCTTGAGTATCAATAAAACATGCCAACGGTGTACAGTTCGGCTGAAATCTATCAATTTGAAAATACAAATGAAGACACCATCGTGTCGGTCAGCAACTGCCTGCTTCATTTATATGGAATTGAAATAAAACACAAAGGAATTTCTTCATTATATACCTACAGATTCACGCGTTTCAATGCATAAAGCTATGTAGATATTGGTGGGCTTATAGATAGACAATTAGTCATTGCTTTACATGCAGAAGCATACACAGTCAGTAAAGGATTGAATTTTACATTGAATAGAGCAGGTACGTACATGAGTCAATTATTCAAGAAAGCTTATAATCACTCACGCAATGTTTGATTTCAAGCAAGCGTTCTCTTACAAAATGTGGCACTTATAGATAAGACACTTGCGTCTGCATTCCAATATATCATTTCACGCTGAGTTTTCCTATTAATAGCCACGGTTTAATGCTACGTCTTCAGGAAATGTAATCCATCATTAAATGAATCCGATACGATCTATGTATACGCACCGATATCCATTCAACCCCTCACATGCATACTAAATGAAGTTGCGATATTCTTAACATGATGCTAGGGGTCCTGAGAGTAGATATATTCATACACGGAAAATTCGACAAGAATTTCCTGTCAGATTTTTAACACTCTTCGCGTTTTTTATCATTTTAGTTTTTCTAAGTACATTCTAAAGTGAATTACACTTCAAGACTAGTAAAGCTTGTCAAGAAAACAAAAGCAAACAAACCAAAAAAATCGTCGTGAATAATAGTTTGTGTTTTTAACCTGTTTCAATTTCTAAAAAAGTACTTCTATAAGACAGTATAACACAAGCCAAATAAACGAGCAAACAGTCAAACACACAAAATGAAACATATACAAAATAAAGCCCCCCTCTCACTGGACCCACGGCACGCTGGTGGCGTCGCTGCGGCCGATCGAATTGGCAAAACACTCAACGAATTTCATCGACAAAAACCAAATGCTTTTAAGCTTTGTGGTTTTTTTGGGTCTTTTTTGTCATACTTGTATGTTTTGAATGATATTCACATGATAAAGTCAAGGGTAACACAAATCCAGTTTAGGGCGCAGCGGCGCCGCCAGCATATGCCGCGGGTCCAGTGAGAGGGGGACTTAAAAAATCCTCACTATTTCTTGCACCCTGGACCCAAGCACTATGATTTATGTGGCAATTTCCCTCACGCCTCTTCTCAACCCAAGATCAAGTCCGGAGACGTCTCCGTGGATAATAAGTTCCGCACACCTATTTCACGCCTTGTTGGGAACCTTCCGTCGTCATAAAGGGCTTCTGAATCATACATATAAACTCAATCAAGGCTCGCTTGACCCCTTCCGCTTCTGGGGATCAATAGTTCGTGTTACAACCTTGCTCAGGTCGGGGTATGTCATCGGCTTGCGGAGGGAGAATTCAACGTGGGCGGGTTGTGCGTACGGTGGGTCTATTAATCTCTTTAACATGTACATCAAAAGAAAGGAAGTCTACTTTTAACTTAAAAGCAATGTAAAAGCACTCGCTGTCACTTGCAAAGAAACGTCATGTCCTTAATACAAAGCATACTGCACAACTGGACGGTCGAATAATAACAGTTACTACGTCAAAGAGAAGTATAGGGATTCAACAAGGGGAAACCTGAGCGCTTTTAGATACGAAGTGGTTGAATTTCGGTCTAGCCGTCTTAGCTCTAAAGCCGGCTATACAGCAGGTTCACTCAGGCCCAGATCTTGGCAGCCATATTGGTGTCTCTATTTGCTTGTACCTCAAGCGAACAAACACCGCTGCAATAAACAAACTTGAAAGTTACAAATTACTTTATCATGATAATTATCATAACTTCATGGTTGCCGCATAACGTAATGTACGATTGAAACTGTACATAACGACAAATATGAATTTGCAAGTCGTAAGTCTTGAAAGTTACTCTATCATGATTAACTTGATTGCGACATGATTGCGACATAACGTAATGTGCGATTGAAAATATAAATACAAATATAAATTTGCGAGTCGTAAGTCAGTGGGCAAACGCCTTTTTTTCTGTTCTGGTCACGTTCATTACCTACGTCCTTGCATGGTTAAGTGCACCCAGACGTCAGCCATGCCCGATCATGAATAAAACAGGCTCTCCCGGAAGGTGTTCGTTAGTAATTGCCTTATGTACCATTATTAATTGACATGATGGATTCCAGTGGTGTTTAAGGGCGACGCTAATGGATAGTTCCGATGTAAGCTTCAGGCGACGGTTTACTGAACAGGTTGACGAAATATCTAGTCCTTATCTAGGTAGAGCTAGGAAAGGAGAAATAGCATCCAGAATATCTACGTTGCAAAATTGCACTTATCACTGGTCACTCGAAATTCGGATCTTTATTTTCTAACATTGAACTTGATCGCTGATGTTTCCGATGTAAGCTTTAGGTGATGCTTAACTGAACAGACAGACGAATTAGACCTTATAGAAATAAATCTCCGAATCCTTATCCAGTAGTAGAGTTTGAATTCTCTTTATATATTGTTTACCTGGATGTCTAACCTTCACAAACGTAGACCTTATAGGGCTAGGGAGAGCTAGGGAGGTAGAAATAACAGGCCAGAATGTCCTCGTTGCAAAGTTATACATAACAGATGTCGCTAGTTGTCTTGAAGATTATATATTCTTATTTTTTATTAGTATTCTTATATATTACTATTTTACAACTTGAAAGTCACTTGTTACATGCAATTAACGAAACATTATATTCGACTTGTAATGTACTTCATTACAAAATATAGAAAGCATTTTACTCCCTTGGTACATGTATATGTGTGCATTGTTGCATGCACTAATTAACCTTGAAAGTTACTTATTACAAAATATCTACGATTGCAACATAACGTAAGATATGATTGAAACTAAGTGATCTTGAGCTGTTTGTATGGGTTTCTCCTCCTTTGTCTGGTGGTTGCTACTTTTTGTTGTATTATTGTGGATGTATTATTTATTCAGTTTATGTAAAGTAATCCTTGTATCTTGATTTTTAGGGTTTTGTAAGGGTTTTTCTTGGAACTCAGTTACAGAGTTAACAGAATGGGTCCTCCTAAAGAGTCGGAAATAAATAGACTGTACACCACGACAAAAAGATTCACGCTGCAATAGAAAAGAACTTAAATCTACCTAAAATATAAACGTAAGTATTGCAGTGTAAACTAATAATACGATGTAACTGTACAGCTAATATATGCATAAAATTATCAAAATCGGGGTAGCAAAGTTTGAGCAGATATACAAGTAGTGCCTATGTTGAGACTTTGCCAAAAGAAGAGTCTGAATTTGAGTCTGCCAAGCAGAGCATTGATATTAAACTAATTTTCCAAAGCATTTTGAATGGACTGAATTTATAGACTTCGTTGACAAGTCGTAGCGTGCCGGTAATGAAATCCTGCGGTGGCCTCAGCGGTGTGTGTCCCCATCGGGGCTGGATCTCCTCCGCGATTATGCAAGTCGACAGCAAGGCTCCGTAGAGCACACCCCACTAATGGAACATCATTAAGCTGGCATTTAAAGGACAGTTCACTGCATGTGCTTACAATACCCACTTGGTTGAAGGATGGTGATTGGGGATTTGCTTGCAGGACGTTCGTTAATCATGACACGGTCGAAAAAGATTTAGAAAATCATGAACAGACTAATTTAGGACATTTACACTACCCGTTGACACATTAATAGCGTCTGGTGTCTAGCTGTGTACTGGTTACTAAATCTTGTTTCACTTCATATGATATCAAATGAAAAAAAAAAAAAACACGAATAGAATTAGGCTAATGGAGGACACTTAGAGGACAGTTAGCGATACTGGTATAGAATTTGAAAACTCAGAAAAAGTATTGCTTGACCGGGCTATGAGGAGGGAAATATGTACTAGCTTGGTCCCGGTTGATACATGTGCAGGTCGATAGATTTTATTCATTTATTATCGACTGTAACATACATACATGACACTGACAAGGTTGTCGAACTAGCCTGTTGCTATTTTTCAAGGGTTAACATGGGGCGATGATGATGAAATCAGGACAGTTGACATATTCAACATATCTGTAATCAAAACATTGTATTACTTCATAAAACAAAAAACAAATCAACGAAGGAACAAATAAACATAGAGACAGATCACGGAGAAGATCCTATAAGCAAAAAAACAATAATACTTTGAAATACCTTAACAAATGACCCTATTGCCACCGGAATCCACGAGTAATACCTGCAACCGTTAACGTGTATGGTGGCAATACTTAAGGTGATATAATGGCCTGTATCGATCGGGAAGATTTATCCCATTAATGTCTTCCCCCTTCCAGAGTTTGTATTCATTCGAAATTGATGCTGTAATCTTCGTTAAGATGCTTGGCACGATTCGGCTCTTAGTCTCTCCTAGTGTCCGTCGTAAGAAAGTGTAGAGTCATTGAAAGCGCTTTATTTTGTGTATACCACAACAACACATACAGGTAGCTGGTGTCACACTATAGTATATAGACAAAAAAAGAAAAAAGAGACACGCAGGAGTAGATGTGTATTCCACAACAACACATACAGGTAGCTGGTGTCACACTATAGTATATAGACAAAAAAAGGAAGAAAAAAAAAGACACGCAGGAGTAGAAGAGATAGAAATACATCAGTAGGATATATCTCTCCATTACACAGATTAGATCCGATTATCTGAGGAATAATAGTTATGAAGTTGAGGATGCTGCGTGCAAGGACAAAACCAGCAATCAATTTGAAGGCGTTCGATATCTCATACGATTGCTTTTGTTGAAATTGTAATGTTGGTTCATGTTAGAGAGAGGCTTGAATTTGGTTATGATTATAATGAAAAATTGGCGATAATTCTTTCAGATTTTGTGGTTTGAATTTACTTTTAAAACGGATTGTCGGCGAGTTTATTAACACCGTTGAAGTCACTGTAGATTGCAGTTTTTAGTTTTTACTGTGCTCATGTGCATAATCCCAAGAATAATGGCTGTACTACAAAATGAATTAATTTTTAAAACGGAAAAATTTTCTGGTATAACAGCCAAAATCAAATATACTGCAGTAAAAATGCGTAAGGTGATCGAGTGATTGAGCCTTTGAATTAAAAAAAAAAAAGGTATTGGTGTATTAAACCTGGGACACATATAATCTCGAAGCAGATCCAACGGTTGCAAAGACCGTATCCAACTGGGAGAGGAATTTCTTATTGCAACCGGTTGCAATAAAAACTTCCTCTGCCAGTTGGATATGGTCTTTGCAACCGCTGGATCTTTTTTTTTACTTCGGTTTTTGACAGACAAGGACGACGTGGCACTGCACTCAAATTTTTGTAACTTATAATAACAGTGCCACGTACAGATAGCGACATACCCATTTTTGATGTTATACACCCGGGCGAAGTGAGGAAAGGGCACAACATCGGTGGCGTCAGGGGGATTCGAACTCGGGACCTCTTGGTTCTGAGTCGAACACCCTGCCGTTACGCCACACGACCCCACGTTGGATCTGCTTGGAGATTAGGACAAATACAGCTTTATGACTAAATGTGACCAAAGTACGCCCTGGTAGTGCTTGTTACGACGAAGTTTATATAGAGAAATAATCCGGTTTATGTGGCTGGTCTGTCCACATGGCTGAATGCAATAAAAATCATGTGCCCAGAAGGTTTCATGCCGTCTGTCGGAGTGACCTTGACATTAAGCTCTGAAGGTCGCCATGGGACCATTTTAGTCAGTTATAAGAGAGTTATTAAGATCTAAGAGAGGAATATGGGCATTGCATCAGTATATATATCATCCCCACGGGGCGTCGAAACGGCCGTTACATGGTGTCGGCGATCGGAGCGTAAAATTGACACAACGCTGCTCAGCAGCCAAGCAGTCGTACGTTGATGAAGGTTAGACATCCAGGTATACGTGATACGATACACCAGAAATAGTTACTCAAGCAACTGGATAGAATTTTGAAACAGTCAGACGTTTCAGACAGCATCCGCTGTCACTGACGAAAGACAGCGGATTCTGTCTGAAACGTCTGACTGTTTCATTATTTTATTTTGTTGCTTTAGTAACTATTTTTGATCAAGCAGCCGTAATTTCTTTACAATCAAACCCATTTTTTTAAAACTGCAGTCAAGCTAGACGTTACTTGATGTGCAAATTTATTTATCTGATGTCCAGAGGAACAATGATAGCACCATTCGTCGACTGGCTAAAGAGAATCGATATGAAATTACATCGATCATGTCTGTGAGCAGTGTGGTTCTTATTAAGTCACAGAAGAATTTGCGGCCACGGTTCAATTTTTCCATTAATTATGATTAATTTTGATGTTTCTCCAGGCAATTTGTGATAAATTAGTTCGTGTTAACGTTCTTTTAAAAGGAGCAAAATCACAGCAATTTGATAATGATGTAAGGCAATCTTTTCCATTAATCATTAATCTTATGAATCTTCAGTCCAATTTGTTTGTGTTCTTTTATAAAAGGCAGAACCACAGCAATTTGATGATGTTGTAAGGCCAATGCCAACGGCTTCAACGATTCTAACCTTTCCATCGCAAGATGTCGGTTGGTCGATGAACATTGTATTTGTATGACCTATGGCTCTGTGAGTTAAATGTGGTCGATGATGTAAATGTGTGATTTGAAAGACAAGTAAACACACAACCACTTACAAAGGAAAAATTTCTTGATTAATAAATCTCGTTTGATCCCTCAGTGGTCCCCAATTTCGCGGAAAAGAAATTAAGAAACGAATAATGAAGAAACGCCATCTGGGCTTTATGCCATGTCTGATCATATTTAGGTGTTCTTTTCTGTAAGACCACCATGGCCATCTGTTACAAAAACAAAAAACTTTGTATATTATACGGATAATCGTCGCAGTTTGAGCAATATCTTATCATGTTTCTACCATGTCTATGAACCATTTCAAACGATCATCATGACCACCTGTCTATCGGCAAGAGCTAAGCAATGGGAAATCTTAGCTTGAAAGTTCGTCTGTGTCGGTAGATGTCATCCTGGAACAAATTTGAACTGTAATTTCCAATACAAAAATTACCCAATTTTCGACTGTACAGCTCCAGTCTTTGTCAAGGAATGAGCAATCCACCACTGAGATGACGTCACGTTATGCAGACGGAACACGTGACTCGGTGAGCAGTGGATCATAAGTTGCAGAAAGTTTGGGAAATCTATCTCTATGGGCAGGGCCGATACTTAGATGAGTGAAATGATGATTTGGGCGCTAAGTGATCTCCCGCGGTTTGAGCAATTTTAACTTTGTAACCTTTGGATTGGATGAGACTTTGCTGTCCAGGGCTCAGACAAATACAACTCCCGCAAAGGAAAGCATTATATAAACCTGATCATCACGTGCATATTTAGCCATCTGGATGCAAGGTGCAGTGGGACAAATTGAAGACAGGCTGATCGCAACTGGAGGACGATTCCAAGACTACATATCATAGTGCAGATCCGGTTGACCACAATGATTTTATTGGCAATGTGCATCAAATAAAGAATAATCATTAATGATGAAATGCTTTTGGTGAGAAGGACCCTTGGAAATTCTCATTTTCGTGAAGTAGTGGAAGATCGGGATGTACATGTGGTCAGTGAGGCAGCGGAAATCGATGGCGCAACTAAATCTCAAAAGGGGAAGTTGCGATTGTAGCAAAATTAAGTTTCGCATTTCCTCTGTATGGAGGAAGTCTAACGAGGTGGTTACGGATTTATTGAATCGTTTCCACTTTACGGATTATCGACGCACCGGCAAAGATGAATGAAGGACATCATCTAAGTGCAACGTAAGGGCCCTGACACACTTGCGCGTATATTCAAGTGCGCGTGAGTTGCGCATTAACATTTTTTGGTTTAAGTAAGGTTTGCGGGGGGAAAAGTTGTTTTCTACTTTAACCACCATTGTGCAGCCTAGTGATCGAACCTAAGAAATCACTTCTTCGGCTGCAAACTTAATCTAAACCAAAACATGTTAAGACGCAACCCATGCGTATATACACACAGGTGTGACAGGGGCTTTAAGGCATTACTGGCAATGGCAAAATACAAAACAATGCTGCCTATTCAAGATTACCTCAGTTCTATCTTCTGAAGTGAAACAAATAAGATATAAAGTAAGATATAAACCTATCTTTAGCCTACAATGATAACAAGGCAGTGAGATATTGATAGAAAACAATGTGCCATTGATTGGAGACTTTATCAATGAGTCGATCGTTAAAAACAAGTGGTCGAAATGAAGATCAAGAACAAAGCGACTAGATTATCGTTCGATAATGCTCTTGCCAAGGTTTTTGCATCCTTAAACCTTGATAATCGCTACAAGCATTTAAAGCAATCGTCATTGATATAATTGCTTCAAGTATCAGTGTACAGTGATTATCAAATGACATGACGTTCTCTTCATATTGGCCCATTAGGGTTGGTCCGTTGGTTCGTATAAGATTATCAAACTGCTTTTGATTCCACACTAATTTGCTGAATCAGCTGAAAAAGAGAAGAAAATTTCGAGTGGACCTCCAAATCCAGGGTCATCATCAGACTTAACGAAATATTCTTTGATAACAAATTGTACTGACCTTCATTATAATTCTCTTGACCTTCAGCAAATTGTCTTGACCTTCAGCGCAGCCAAAGGGAGAAACCGAACTAGACTCTTTCTCCATAATTTCTCTGGATTACATGTCCATAAACTTAGACGCATTCATTACCATGGCTTGCCTCCGCGACATTGTAGTGATTGGGGGAAAATGAATCATTAAAATCTCCTTTTTTATTCGGATAAATTACATAGTTTGTGGAAAGATCCGCTCTCAGAGTCCGCGTATATGAAGCGCCATCTATCAGAACGACAGGAACGGTGAATACTCAAATGATAGGTATAGGGAGGCGGCATAATGTGATTTTTACTGCCAAGGACCCTGGGAACAATTCATTTTGTTTTCAACCTTTCGACCAACACGTTTGAAGATAGCCTGCCATTTTGATGTATCGCTATAATACCAGATAATGGGGACTAAAGAAATGTAAATATTAAGGCGTTATTACATACAATCCATCAATTGTGTGGGGATTGCGAAAAATGAATCCTTAAATCTTTTACTTACCTTTATTTTCATTCATCACACGGATCCTGGAAAATCCGCTTTCTTTCTGTTTAAAGTCAACAGGTTTAAAGCGCCATCTATCAGATGGCCATGGAAAGTCAGGAATGGTGACTTCACAAGGGTATGAGGAGGCGGTTAAGTCTGATTTCAACAGCCGAAAACCCTGGGAACGTTTCCCTTCGTTGTCTTCCTTTTCGACCAACTCGCTCGAACAAAGCCTACCATTTTGCTCCATCACAATAGTATTAAGTACAGATAACCGGGACGTTAACAACAGCATACAGCGTCGACTTCTTAAGGTATTGGTTTTCATGGATGCCAGATTTAGGTAGGGGCGGTAGGGGCGAAGTTCTTAACTGATACAACGGGCTCCCGTTAGAGGTGTGTCGTTGCGTATTTATTTTCTCAGCACCTCCCCCCCCCCTCCTGTACACAATTGCTACATGCATATCGAGCGTGTATAGAATATCATACAATATGTCCGGCAGTTTTATTTAGTGTGAGTAACGCTACATCACGAAAACAGCTGCAACCCGACCTTTCTAATCATTCACCAGCCCAAACTACGCGAACACGTCTGAACTGTGCACAAATACATTTGTATTTGACTAATTAGAATGGTTCAAGGAATATGTGAAGTTTACCCGGTAAGATATGACAGGTATCTGAAGTATAATTGTTCTCTGTCATAACTAATAACAACCTGTCATAATACGTTCCTTATTGTCTTTACCTTTATTTCCGATTTGTTCATCTGTACCGGTCACTTCTTTTGTAACTAAAACGTGTAATTGTACATAGTCTCTTTCTTACGAGGCTGAAAAGAGCTGAAGAAGAAGAAGTAGCGCTGTTCCAACAACGGTCAAGGTTCTTCCTATCCGATCCGATACTAGTACATTTGTAGCGCTCAAAAGAGCCTCCTAGCGGAGACAATCTCCATAACATCTCCCAACAGCGAGAATTTGTATTCTACTGAATACCGGTTCACAGGTTTAAAATCGGCTTCTATCTAACAATCATTCGTGTAAATGTACTATCATTGGAGGATTTTGCGGCCTTGTCGTATTAAATTGATTTAAAATAAAAGTAAATGTTAAAGTAAACGTCTTTGTCGTATGCAATGACAAGCTGTCTACATTTCTTTTGAATTACTTTGTCTTATTCAGTGCACTTCAAAAACACACAAAATTTCGAGAAACTGCCACAAACAATGCGTAGATTTTGCATGCAACATGTGACCGTTTCAAAATTTTGTATGGGCTAAAAATGACCGCGCCAATTTTCACGTCATATAAATTCTTTTTTCTTCGACTGCCAAACTTTCTGACTTTTCCTTAAATTTAGTTGACAACGATTTTATGATGATGAAGTAAGTTTCTCATTTTTGTGGTGCCATGGCAACGGGTTTCTGTCGTGCATATTCAACAAAAGTCGCAAACTTTGGTTTAAACAATGATCTTTTGGAGGTTTTCTTGCTATAAACAACACTTGTTTTCTTACATCGATCATTGACACTTACAGATATTACGTAGTTTAATGTAATTGTCATGGTATACTATTCATAATGTTTGCTAATCTGATGACGTAATTGGTCAGAATCTAAGATGTAGAGCATATCATATGCTAAGGCGTAATCATGTAGCTGCCGTCTAATTTCGTCACTACCTGGCATTACGTTTTGAAAAACATTAAAATGAGCGTTTTCATGCATTTTGAGTGTATATTGGGGTTGTATCTTGAAAAAAAAGTATTTTCAGAATTTGCCAAACCAGGACAGTGGACCCCGGTGGATATATGACGTCATCTTACGTCGTTGTAGTTGCCATTACCAACTGTCTTGGCAGGCTTGAATGCTAATCAGAGACCATTTTTGATCATTTTTGTTGTATAACTTACGGTTTACGGATTCGAAATAGCCCATTTAGACGGTTTTAGCCAATAAAATGAAATAGATGACGTCATAATGACGTCAAATTAAGATATAATGACACTAAAACGTTATTTTTGATATCTGCATTTTACTGTACGTCATCCCCTGCAAATTTGGTGGTCACACATCGTGCCGTTTACATATTTGGGAGGGGGGCGGAAAATACCGACAACCCACCGCCCCCCACCCCCGTCAGGGTCTGATAATAGCCTGGTCTAGATATTTGGTTTAAAATTCAACTCAAAACTTTAATTTCTTTAATGCTAAATTGAGCAATGTTTTGTTTGTTTCTTACAATAAGATTCATTCCAAGACACAGCATACATTGGGTTACAAGAATATTCATCAATCAGTGACTTAGAAAAGGTAACGAGACAGGCACCTCCAAATTTTCGACGTCTACTGTGCGTCTTGTTCACGGAATGACCTTGAACAAGACGTACAGTAGACGTCGAAAATTTGGTGGTACGTATCTCGTTGCCTTTTCTAAGTCACTAATTGATGAATATTTTGTAACTGTTATTATACGTGAATGATTAATCTCTTCAACGACATCATACATTGTATGCACTTAATTTAATGCTCAGAGTTTGTTCTATCTGTAAAATCTTTCGCGAGTTACATTTGGCCATGTTTCTACCTATTTCATTTTTCTATGGCGACCTTGTATATCATTTATCTTATTATCTTTCTTGCCAAATCAAAGAAAGAGCTAACTAGTATGTACATTATATGTGTATGACTAAGAGAATTGTCAGACAAAAACTTAAGGCTTCATACGTTATTTGAATTTCACGTCCTTTATTTTTTGTTTGCATATCTTTCCCAACAGGAACATATATTGGTGTCCAGAGAAATGTTGTACAATATAACAGATCCAAAACAAGTTGAATTGTATATATGTAATCAACAAAAAAAGGAGTTAATTTATGAATAGATGAATACGATTGTTTGAAATACTTATTGTTTATAAAGAAGAAAAAAAACATTCATCGTCCACAAAGGTTGGGAAATGTCCTAGTTGAAAGATTGCGAAAGCTGTTGTAATGCATTAATGCAATGCATGATAGGTAAAGGTTACTGACAATCTTTGAACGTTATAAGTACATGATTCTATGTTTTCTGAACAATTTGTCTGGTGAAGGAAATGCTGCACATTCAGTTACATCCACAAATACGGTGTCTGTTGATGATTGTTACACAGAGTTTTAAACAATGGCATTTTGTTTGTTGCGGATGAATTGTAAATTAAATCATGTCAAGAGTTAACATATTATGTAACACTGAAGGGAAATGCCTGGACGTCGTGATAGGACCATTTTGAAATATCTTGAAAGAAGGAGATGCAGAAAGTCAAGGAGGTAAACGGATTTTGGAAGTTTAGATTAAACCGACTGAAACCAGAATTTACCAGCAAAGTAAAGAGGGTTTGAAATATTGTGTCTCCTCTCTTCCTGAGAATATTTTCAATGGTTCTATCGCATGCCAAATTTAGGCTTTGATGCCAAGCTGCGCCACACCGCAGCCCAGCATCTCACCGCTATAATAGCTGCGAACTTCGGCATGAACTTTGTATTGTCCATTTGCCAGCCAGCTTGGAATGGAGATGTTGGGAATGGTGATGACTTCGTTGAAGTTGTGATTCTAGATAGGGGAAAAGGACAAAAATGGTAAAAAACAAAAACAAAAAATGCAATCGTGTAGTGTAAGTACAGATGTATTTCTCTCCCTCGGCGTGCGCTGCAAAAGAAATGTGTGCGTTGTTAAAATCCTCCCACCCTCCCCCCTTACTACCTAAATAGATAAACACCCCTGTTTTGTTATGTTAATACTGTGTTGAATCCTCGGGTACTTCTCCTGATTTGTTTTACTTATCTTAGGTTGTTTAGATGAATCATGTATATCTCTGTCATGCAAATAATTTGGAATGCTGACTATATCTTGAGACAAACAACAGAGAAAAAAAACTGGCACCAAACACTCCAAAGAAGACTATGGTGGCCATATTTCTAGACAGATGTATTCTACATGCATAAAAATCAGTTACGTTGTGATAGTTTACTTACCCCAGCCTTGACAGGGCACTTTATCCCCAGCTGGGTTACCATGGTGTTGTCACACGCGATGTCGTAGGTGCAACTGCCAATTCCTTTTATGCACGGCATCTTCACATAGAACCACATCTAGCATGGGAACAAAGGACAGTTAATTGATGAATACTTCGAATCATACCAGGCACCAAAAAATGAATTAGATCCACGTAGACAAAAGAGTCTATATATATATATAGAGAGAGAGAGGAACAGTTTATCATAAATGATTAATTTTGGACAATGATTTTTTGAATATACAGAAGATTGAAATTGTCAAGATCGTTAGGGGTTGATGAGCACAAGCATCTTTAGTCACTATCTAGAACACTGGTGAGATACTGTGAACCACATTTACTTCTGTTGCATTCAATTATATGTTCCACAGCACACCTAGTGCGGCGCACCGGCGTTACGGGTTAGATTAAGTTATATGCTCACTTGAAGTGGCTAAGATACTAGTACATAAGATTGCATCTCTCCTGTCCATTCAGAGCATAGGGATATAAGATCACATTCACAATTCACAATGTGTACATCGTCAGGATATATAAGACATGCACCTAACAGGTTAGTGGTCATTGGTTATTGTAATCAGTGTCTACAAATAATTACCTTCTTCTCAACTTTGAGTTGTATCTCCAGTCGGTCGGGAAGGTCTTTCGTCAAGCTTGCTTTAACTGAGATTGGAATCTTGCTTCCAGCTTTGAATACGATTGGGTCGGGGAGCCTGATTGAACCGAAGTCGACCTTGATAACCGACTCCCCCCCCCCCCCCCGCAGTCAGAAAACGAAGCCTAAAACATATAGATATCAGCATAAATTCAACTTGCACAATTCTTTTATAGCATTACCCGGTTGTACAATCTGAAAAATGATTATCTGACCAATGTTTTGCAGAAATTTTCCTTAATAAGGAATTTTTGGTAGTTCTACTGTAATATTCTGGTTCTTTGATACAGTGTCTAACCGGTATATCAAGTACAGTCTATCAGTGTACTTATTCAATCGCACAAGAGCAGGGCGAGTACAGGTATACGATATCTTTCCTTATTAAAGAAACGTTGCATGTACCACGTTGCATGAACATATAAGGAACATAAAACAGACCCCGAGTTCAATTTCTGTCACTTTTTTTCTGAAAGGTGAATATACAATTGAAAGCAAATCTGTACAATGGACATATCCAACGGGCATATTACAATGTTACATTTTCCTGCTTTCAGAGTCAAGAAGCGTCAACAACAATACTGCACGAAATCAGGTAAGAGAGCATGGTTACTGGGATTCGTAAATGTAGCTTAAACACTGAACATAACCTAATCATAACTAAGCTGAATTTAAGGAGACTTAAGTTTCACAGCTAAACCTTAATATTAAAATAGTGACAAGAGGAAGCCTTTAAGCATGTTGTAAGGGGGCGTAAAGAGCGGTTTTCGAAGGTAAGAGTCAGGGCAAATGAGTAAGAAAATTTCCTCACGCTTTCAGATGCAGGGGTGAAGACCATCACCATGGCAACGAACAGGGCAGTTTTCAGAATCATCTTTCCACCGGACTTTGCTCTTCTATATGCAGTCAAGAAATAACCTCGATCTGAAACAACAAAGGGCACCCATCTTTTATTGATATGGGAAAATTAACATTGTAAAGCCCCTGTAACACTTGTGCGTATATACAAGCCCGCATTAGTTCCGTATGAAACATGTTTCGGGTTTAGGTTTAGTTTGCAGCCGAATAAGTGATTTCTTAGTTTCGCACACTAGGCTGCACAACGGTGGGTCAAAGTAGAAGACAATTTTTCCCCGCAAACCTTACTGAAATCAAGGAGGTTCTATAAAACCTCCTTGCTGAAATCAACAAAAAAATGTTAATGCGCAATTCATGCGCCCTTGAATATACGCACACGTGTGACAGGGCCCTGAGGTAGTGCCAAACTAGGACCCTTGTCATCAATGCCCCCATTCCACTGGGACGGCGCTCTCACCGCGCCCTCACGGCGACCTCGAGAGCGCTGTGGGAGCGCGGAGGGAACGCGGCGAGACCGCCATGCGCGCCGTCACCTCGGCGATGGTGTTGAACATGTTCAAAACAGTCACCCTGAGAGCGCCGAGGATGGCGATCAAAAAACGACCGCCGAGAGAGCGCGCAGCGAGCACGGTGAGAGCGTCTAAGGTGGGATCAAAGGGCCGCAGCGAGCGCTCTACGAGAATTGAATGGTCTCAACTGTAGCTCAAACAAATCTCATTTTTGAAGTGGTCTATCTATTATGATGTAGAATGATAACAGATATTTAGTGCGAACAGTTTACATGACAGCCAACACAGAAAAAAAACAAACTGACATATATATATTTAACTTAAGACGCACACTGAGCGACCGTGCAGCGACCAAAATTGAATCTGTTTTCTCCTTGATTTTATAATTCAAATATGATGCAAGGGGTAAAGGTATGGCTTAAAAGACAACAAAGCACACGCAAAGTTCGTTGTTTATCTCTGGAATTCGTTGAGTGATCTGTGAAATCTTTGGTCGCTCATGAAAAAATTCTGACATTTGAGATTTTGAGACTCTGGCCAATTTTAGGTCGCAGCGAGAGCGCGGCGAGAGCGTTGTCCAAGTGGAATGGGGATTAAAGGAATCATACAAATGAATGCAATTATTTCCAAAGCTTCCAGGTGTTACTGGAAGATACAAACTAATGAATAGATACAAACTAATGAATCTTCCGCGTTCTCGAAGTCTATTTTCCTTCCACTAGAACGCTGCGATTTCAAATTGGCCAGAGCGTGGTGAGAACGCTGAGAGCGCCCTGCGCGCCATCCTCGGCGCTCTCACGACGATTGAAGTTTATTGAAACAAGTTACATAGCAGGCAGCAAAGAAAAAACAACAACAATCATATATAACATGCCGAACGACCATACAGGGACCAAAATTGAATTCGTTTTCCCTATTCATTTCATAATCTAAGATGCAAGAGGAAAGTATGACTTAAAGTTAAACGACAACAAAACACAGATGTTAAGAAATTCGTTCTCTATCCCTGGAATTCGTTAAGTAATCTGTGGAATCTTTGGACGCTCACAAAAGTTGCTGACATTTGACATTTTGGTCGCGCAGAGAGCGCACAGTGGTCGCCGGATAGATTCCATTTGAGCATATTTTTCGGAGGAGGGTTCGGCGCTTACACGGCGCTCTGGCCAATTTTAGGTCGCCGCAAGACCGCGGCGAGAACGCCGTCAAGTGAAATGAGGGTCTTAGATACACTTGTCAGAAGAGAAGGATAATTAAAAGTAATGAGTCCACAATGTCCCCATTGTTTTCCACTTAAACTACCATATAAAATGAAATCCGGAAAAATAAACCATTGCATTTCTGTGTTCCGATCCCGCCGCTGTCATATTTACTGGACCATAAAATACACATGTTCACATCATAAATACAAACTATCTTACATGGCCGCCGTGTCCCCAAAGTCCCTACATTTACTGAACCATGCAATACACCATTTGACATCATGAACACAAAGTACCTTACAAGAACGTCGTGTCCCCAAAGTTCTCTACATTTACTGAACCATGAAATACACCATTTTACATAATAAACACAAAGCAATACACCAGTTGACATCATAAACACAAACTACCTTACATGAACGTCGTGTCCCCAAAGTTCTCTACATTTACTGAACCATGAAATACACCATTTTACATAATAAACACAAAGCAATACACCAGTTGACATCATAAACACAAACTACCTTACATGAACGTCGTGTCCCCAAAGTTCTCTACATTTACTGAACCATGAAATACACCATTTTACAACTGAAAGACAAGCTAAAACAACATCAGTGTTCCCGCAGTTTTCACCAATAAATACACCTGACAGTGTTCAAAACAGAACGACAAACTGACTATACAGACTTCGAAATGGAATCCCAGAACAAGAGCTCATGAAGAAAGAAAACCTCTCTAGAAGTTGGAATCTCACTTACCTGGTTTGTCTGTCGATGAAGACGATGACGACGTAGCTGACTTGTAGAAAGCTTCGGATGAATTTAGCAAGCCCGTTGTCCAGATTTATAGAGCTTCTGGAAATTATACAACATATCTAATTATCTCAACAGCCAATTAGGAAGCAGGAAATATAACATTATGCGGACCTATCAGATTGTACGTAACATACGACGATCGGGAGAATCAACAGTTGGAACCAATCATGTAGCAGAAAACATAACTTGCATAATGCTAACGATGTTGTGTAAGAAAATGTAGGTTGGGCCTAACGGCTTAATGCACCCACGCACACGTCAGCAACACGCGTGAGAAGGCCAGTATTATATTACCGCGACGTGTTCCGAACTACCGGCTTAATGCACCCACGCATGCTTCAGCAAATCGGCGTGAGAAGACATTAGCGACGTATTGTATATTGAAGAATTAGAGAAGATCTTACCAAGCTAAGCCTACTAGAAGTTGTTTTAAGCTAGTTTGTAATGGAATGGAATCTTCCAAGTCACCCTCAGCAACAAACCAGTCATATATAATGATAAAATCAACACAATATAGGAATGACATATCCTAGCAACAACAGAATTGACAACGCTATCATTCAAACGGTATATCTTTATTCAAGGTTTGTTTATGATAAGTGCTGTTTAAAATGTACTGTTTCAGACAAAAAATTATCAAACAATTGCAAGCTATATTAATCATCTCACCTGTGTGTATTTAAAACCAATAGACTATACTTAATTTGTTTATCACATCTGAACACTTCCCCAAACACTGGAGTACAAAAAATGTACACATACATAAAGGTGATCCTAAAGATGACTTGAACAATGACAGGGACATCTCTGCTATCAGCTGCCCAAGATATTCACAAAAGTATTATTTTACGACGTCACTATTTTACTTGTTCATCAAATGACCTAGTTAACGATTTAGATAGTCTTGAATGTTTCCCGCCCTCCCTGTGCACAACCTTATAGTATTGTCTGCTTAACGCGGATAAAATGGTGCTATAGTCAGAATCTATATCTGTGCGCAGGACAGCCTTTATTCTTCCTGTGAGGTATGAAAACTCCAAGTGAGCGCACAGAAAACCAAAGTCGTATTCTTTAACATATCATGGCGACGTTTCAAGAACAGCACATTTTCCGTCGGCTTAGATAACATCTGAATCGAATGCTTTTATCATTACTTAGACCTAATCTTGACCCCATTTGGTACTTATTTCTAAGCTTAAACGAAATTTTATCAAGAAACAGCCAAAGCTTTATTCAGACGTATACATAGAAACCTCTCATTCATTCAACACTGTCCACCAAGACCCCGCTGAAGGTATTCAATACATGTATTCGGCATATCTTTTTTATAAGGCAATCAGATTTGGGGCAAGGATAGTATCAAAAACAATTGGTCCGAAAGAAGTCAGATTTGCTTTTGTTCAGGTGCTTTTGGCGTGCACAGAAATCTGTGCATGTTTACTTGTACAGCAGAACTAGGGGTATATTCTACAGCTATAGACATAGCCATTCGTATATCAAAGAAATGGACACGTCCTAAACAGCTATACTATTCTGGGTGTACCTTCTTACAGCTGTTACAAATACTTGATCATAATGATTATTGTTGCCTATATAGAATTCTGATAACAAGAATAGACCACAAACATAATTTTCATTATATAGAAAACATTGTCAGATGTATGTGTACATTCAAATATTTCACCGTTTGTTGTCTAGTACATAAAAAGGTTAGTTAATATTTTCCAATCATGTTAAAACTGAGACCGCAACGGAAATATGTATATATTTATACCGCAATGATAAAAAACGTCCAATGTTGTAAGATAAGAATAAGTGCCCACCCATCAGAAATAGAATAGGGACGATATAAAATGATAAAATGTTAGGATGTACTGTGCAAGTATTGCACAACAGGTGCAGTGCTAGATGGAATACGATTTATTTTCAAATACCTTTACCAAGAGGCTGAAAGAAACAAGCTTTTGCAAAGAAAAACAAGAGTCCGTAGGACACAATTCTCCGTGAAGTATTTATAGTATGTACAAGTATTGACCCACACAAATTGCATCTCTGCACAGTCCAAGTAGTGTTTTAGAGCAAGTAAAGAAAAAGTGTTTGTTTATCTTTTTCTTTCAATACAGGAGTGGTCAACCTGCTGAAAAATATGTTTTTACAGCATGGCACAGATGGGATCTAGAAATTCCGGGAAAAGTCACAAAGTTAGATCTAGATGGCCCCTTTATCAACGAACCATTCAGCCTTACAACTAAGATGTATCAGAAATCACAAATATGCAGTAAATCCTCTTTCAACAATTTATTGCAGGCCGGTCTGATCTATAGCTATCAAGCTATTTGCAATAAAAAAGGCTAGTTTATATTATCGTAACATTTCACGAAGCTCGAAGGTCAAAGGTCACCAGATCTAACCACCCGGAAGTGACACTGGCGCGCGCACTTTTCTGAGAGATATTTCTCAACAATCTTTCATCCCCTGCGTAAACTTTTTACATTGTCACAGCCTCCGTATTATAAACTACAAGTGTGGTAAGTTTGAAGGTCCAGAGATTTGCCATTTTCACACTGTGCGTAAAAGTGCATCGTCCGTCCCGTGCGCACATACTGTATGCGAGTTTCGAGTGGACACGACATACTTAATACACAGACTGGAGAGCACTCTGCACATGTTCGCAGCGAAAACTCACAATTCCCGTTGCCGCATTGGTATGTAACTTGGTATATCGTTTGCTAGGTTGCGTGTGGTGATGCACGTTGTCTATTTTTCAATGTAACAGTGACTATACGATCACAGCAAGTAAGGAAGATTTATGCCCCGTATCTGCCTGAAGTATTCCAGTCATGCATGACGGATTATAACATGGTCCCTATGGCAGGGTAGTGGGACATAGCATTAATTATAGGGGTGCAATTACGATATTGGATTGACGTTTAAAGTAGTTATGGTGTAACAAAGCTATTGTGCATCACCACGCCGAACCAGGAAAACGATATGTCAAGTTACACACCAATGCGACAACGGGATCGTGAGTTATAGCTGCGAACGCGCAAACAAATGCATTCCCAATACTCCCAGAAGGAGGTATTCCTCCTTCCCGGAGTAACTAGAGCAATGTCACCATCTGGAGAAGTCCCCACAACACATTTTTTCTTAAGTCACAAAACCAATTATCTGAGGTGCTGAACTATTCATTAGCCACTGACTCCAAAGAAGAAGCCAATCACCCCATAGTAGTGTACGCAGAAACATTTGTTAGATTTATAGAATAGAGCTTGTTTTATATTTTATGTATCTGTTTGTACTCCTGCAGTTAGCCTAGTACGGACATCAAGTTGCAAGAAAAAAATCATAGCTATATTTTCAAATGCTTCTCTCTAGTGTACGACAACCAGAACAGCAAAACTTCTGAATTCGCTTTATATACGATGAAAACAACTAAACTTCAAGGGTGACAGAGATAGGATAAAATGCTGGAATATCTAAAACAAATAGGAGAGAATCGTCCTTTTTGCATTTGCAAGAGGTCAAACAACACAATCTAAAATTCTGACTCTGATTCGATACGGTAACTAATTCATAATCCCATTTGAAAATTCCACAATACTGATTTTTTTCAATTATCAAATGTAACATACGAGAAAGGAGTATAAAAGCAATGCTTGCTCTCGAAATAATGTTGTCATTGCTTAAGTTATTTGTATTGTAGTGGGAAATGGTACGCCACGCTTTTTCTCGGCCTTTTAAGCTATAGTTGTATGCTCTTTTTGAATTGAATTGATATTTTCAAATGAATAGATGTTAGCTTTCGAATGTGCATGTGCGCTGAAAGAATGGCGAAGTCCTATGAAAATACGGTCTCAAAATCACCCCACCCACTCCCCCTTTTTTCCATCTTACAACCAAACCTTCAGTTTGGCCAAAGCAAGCCCTTTTGGGGTCAGTCGAACCCTTTATGAACATGCTCATTGAGGTGTATTGTTTTGAGCAGTGTACATTCAAGATACGCTAGCAGCCACAATAATATATCGAAATACCCGTAATGTCTAATATTTTTATATCAGACATTACGGGTACTTCGATATATCATTGTGGCTGCTAGCGAATCTTGAATGTACATTACTTTAGCCTAGACAAAGTCGATGGAATTCTCTGCGATATCTGAGAAAATGATGATAGACTATGAGAATCTGGTGTAACAAAACTAAAAGCACTTCAGAAATACTGCTGGTGGAAGAGCGGGAAAGGCTACAAAATAGGTAGGCGAGGCTACGTGTTGCATTGAAAGGTCACACGTTGTACACACCTACCTACGCATCGTAGAATTATGTGTACCAACCCCTCGAAATTTTGCCTGATCGTTGAATTTGATAACATCACACCGAATTGTTGAAGGAATTGGAAAGAAACGCAGACTGCAGTTTTGAATATGACTGCAGTTTTGAATATGCGGCATTTACGTAGACATTACGTTGACTCCAAACAAGAAGCCAATCACCCCATAGTAGTGTACATAGAAGTATTAATAGGTAGATTTATAGAATAGACTTGTTTTATATTTTATGTATTTGTATGTACTCCTGCAATTAGCCTACGGGCATCAAGTTTCAAGAATGAAATTATAGATTTATTTTCAAACGCTTCTCTCTAGTGTTTCAATTCTGATTGGAACGGTTACATTTGAATAATTTTTTTCTGAAAGAAAAAACTCAATTCAACAAAAAAATTGGAGGAACCCGGTCACCATATATGTTCTAGCAGGTGCCATCACCTAAACACCGCTTCACATTTTAAACACTGTATATATGATAAGAGGAAGCCATAAAATACATAAGATATTATACTGTGAATATTTAAAATGTATCTTTCAAAAGAAGACAATAGAATGCTGACCCTCCCCTGCTATGACTAGGTATAGAAGAGGCATAGGCTACCCTGTATCTACCGCATTGTGATTACATGAATTAATAGTGGGTAAGAAGGTTGAGCAGGATGGCATGTGTCGGGGACCATTGTAATCTAACCAATATCGTACACCAACACATTGTGAAAAACTGTCCTCAAAATATTTGAATCGAATTGCATTAAGGAGTCGGGAAAGATGAAGTCGAGGTATACAGCGGCTCAGAAAAGATAGAATGAGCACTTAAGGTTAAACGAGACATAATAATTACGTAAGGTAGCATCAATAAATGTGACTACAGAAATGCTCGGCGGAACTCAGAACAACAAACCCGAATAGTGCCAAACACATAATAACAATATATTTTTTGTTTGTGCGTACATCGTCTTAGACATTACAATTTACCGCTCACGAAAGGATAACGTGAAAACCGTAGTAATTATCCAACATGGATACATTGAATCTACTTCTTTTGATCTTTTTCGTTTTCAATCTTTATACTAATACTAGACGTCATGATAATCTGTGCCGCTATTTACAGCAGACGGTGATGGAAGGCAAGAAGGTAATATTGGTCCTACTACTTGTTCATCAATGACCTAGTTAACGATTTAGATAGCCTTGTGCACAGCATTATCGTGTGTTGGCCGCTTTACGCGGATAACGAGATGATATTAACATATCATGAAACTGGCTTTCAATGCTCAATGGCCAGTCTTTAAGCTTCTTGTGAGACATAAAAACTCCATCTGAGCGCACAGGAAAATCAGGGCGACGTTTCCAGAACAGCACATTTTTCTTCAACTTAGATAACATTAAAATTGCTAGCTCCTGCTTGCCCTTAATCAGACCTTTAACCTTTTTCTTATTCGTTACTTATTCCTTACTAGTAGCTTAAGCAAAACTATATCACGAGACGCGCAAAGCTTGTCCCAGATCACCCTGCTTATCAATAAGCTATTCAATGCATGTATTTAGCACATATGTTTAAATGGCCAGTCGAGCAAATACTATTTTAAAGACAATGGCAATGGAAGTATTCAATTTCACATTTGTAAAGATTCTCTTGGCGCGCGCAAAAATCCATCAATATTTTGCTTATAGAGCAGAATGTTGACTATATTCTACAGATATAGATACCGCAGTTCGTATTTTAAATTGATTGTTACTTCGGACACACCTATACTATTTTACAAAGCCTTTGCAAATAGATGCACTACTCTGTCAGATAGAGTTCCTTATATAACTGTTGTTAGAAAAATGTAGCAATTCGTGATTGATGATACAAAAATGTATTGCCTATAGAATTTCGATAGCTCTAGGGTTACTTGACGAAAAGCATGTCTGAATATGGTTAAGAAAACACTGTCAGGTGTAAACATTGAAATATTTTTACACCACTTGTATAAATGTGATGGTAAATGAAGGGTTAACAATCATGTTGAAATCGAAAGCGCAAAGGAAAGGTATTCAATTATACCGTAATGATTTTTACAATCGTCCAATATTTGTAAGGAACGAATCAGTGCCAAGCCATTATGGAAAGAATAGGGAAGGCGTGAAAAGCTGATTAAGTTCAGAATAGACTGTGAAATATTGCAAAATAGATGCAGTGTTAGATGACATGCATGGCAATTGGTAAGTACCCTAGGCCTCACAATGAGGCTCAAAAATACTCTAAAACAAATATAGCAATCTCCCCATTATTACACAATTAAGAACCTTGCCTCCAAAACACGTTTGTGCAAAAATCATAAAGTCCACTTATTATTTCAAACGTGGGACAGTTCATTAGTATCTGCCCCCCAAAGAAGAAGCCTACTCCCACTAATGTACGTAGAAATATCAGATAGATTTGTAGAATGAACTTTATTTATCTGTTTTGCATTAATGTGCTTGTACTTTTGCAATTATCCTACGGCCATTATGTAGCAAGTATAAATCTATAGTTTCATCTTGAAATCCTTCTACCTACCGTTCTAATTGTGGATCGGGTTATCATATTTTCCTTTTTTGAATAAAGACGTTACAACTCAACTCAAAGGAAATCAGGGAGACCAAGTGTATCTTATATATCATACCGATAAACAAAAGCTAATATGTCTTTATGTGCTAAACTCTGTAATACGTCGAAGCGATAGATATAAAGATTGAAATCCTTTTACGAGATAAGACACTGAAATAATGACCAATCGTTCTTATTTGACCAGATCTACAAGCGGTGGTCTTTGTCGTACCTATCACATAGAAACTAACGTTACATACATTATGGGTAAATACGACCGTTAGTTTGGCAACACGGTGGCACGCGGTGGCCTTGTTCCTTAGGTTGTTGACTAAGAACCGGGAGATACTGAGTTGGAATCCCAGACAGGCCCTGATTTTGTGCGTTTTAGAATTCACTCTACTCGGTTGTAACTGAGTACCTAGCTTTGGTAAGGGACATCCCTTGGATTGGACGCTAAATGGAGGTCCCGTGTTTGAGGAGAGCCCCACTTTGAGCACGTAAAAGAAACACTTTAAGTTAACTCATCGAAAAGAGGGGAAATGAATCAAATGAATTTGTCTGGATATGCAGTTTGTACTGTTCAATACAAACCTGGTGTGATATGCCATGATATTCTCAACTGGATACATATTACACATCATGACAAATATAGATATTTCAAAAGCTAAAACAATAGAACAGTATACTATACCAACCTTAAAATTCCATGTGGGCAGTGTGACAGGGGAAGGAAGCGAGAGGATTTATCAACTATATTTTTGATTGACCTGTAGTAAAATACGTCTAATCAGACATACATGCATTTCTTCAGCATAACTCTGCATAACCCTGCAAAACGACGAATTCAAACATTTTGTTAGGTCCACAGGGTTATATGTATTAAACATGGAGTCAGGAAACCACAGGAGTGTAGTAAATGTCTACCTATATTATCTGACCTCATATGACAAATTGGTTACTCCTGTTGTTTTATCAAAGACCCCCAGTTTGAAATCACAGACAACAAAGGCGTTAACAGATTCCCTGCATCTAACCTCCAAAAATATTTTGGTTGAGATTGGCGGTTTGAAAAAATAATGTGTTTCCAAAGTATGTGCTTCTATGCAAAAAAAGTACAAACAGGAGTAGAGGAGATAGCGTATAAAGTAAGCATTATGATTCTAATGTTGTACTAGGTCAAACATAACATATCTGATGATTGTAGTGGTGCTATCTTTTGTTTTTCCTTTGCAAAGAAAAACAGGTTAGCCCATAACATTGCTTGTAGATATAAACAAAATAGAAACAGCAAAAGCAGTGACCGTGCTTTATATGTAAAAAAACAGCACCTTTATACCACGAGTGAGAATATTGTCTCTGTTTTCTTTGGATAAAGAAGCCGGCCATTTCGACCAATTTCGCTAGTAGATAAACACGAAACAGATAAGAAACCAGTAACCTTCAGCTGCTTTATATATTAAAACGCTATTCACTCAGATGGGGACAATATAGAACTATGCTGTCATTGTAAAATTGATTACAATCGAAAAAAATCTCTCAAGCTATAGTTCAAAATTGAATGGATATCTTGGATGCAAAGTTTAATGCCAAACTGACATTGGTGCCTTATGAACAACTCTTCATAGTGTTATTAGAATAAGATCTAAATCTACCCACCCCTCGTTTTCTCTTAAAACTCCAAGCAAAATTGTATGTGTCAGGGACCATTGTGTTTTAACCCATTACGTTCGACAACATATTGTTACAACCAGTCCTCGGAATTATATTGTTTAAAAAAAGGCTAAGAGTAACTTAAGACAACAAACCAGCAGTGCCTAAAGACACAACACTGTGTTTTTTTGTAATCTCACAATCTCGTGTTCTGTAGTTTTCCGCTCATTTCGCAGGGACTGAAGGGATTATCAGCAATAGATACGTTTAATCCGCTTGTTTTCAGCTTGGTCGTATCTTGTGGTCATTCTACGACCCAATATTATTTTATTTTACGGAATGTTAAAATGTTCAGTAAATATTTTACAAACCAATAGACTATACTTAATGTGTTTATCACATCTGAACACTTCCCCAAACACTGGAGTACAAAAAATGTACGCATACATAAAGGTGGTCCTAAAGATGACTTGAACAATTACAGGGATATCTCTGCTATCAGCTGCCCAAGATATTCACAAAAGTATTTTTTTACGTCGTCTAACTCAATATATAGATGAAATAAACCCAAATCAGGTTGGCTAGAGAAGGAAATAAGGAACTAATGGCAAAATCTTTATTATCGACATATAAAAATCTAAACACACAAAGAGACCAAAAGAACAACAACTCCTTGATGCTTGCTAAGTAGCCATCTGAAAACCGTTCGACTATGTGCGGAAAGAAGGCCCCTACAAGCTATTCAGTTTAGGTATTGATGGCAAGATCTACAATAATTGTGGTACTCTGACTCAATGACATGCGTTGAAACGTCCGCTGGTCTTACCTCACTATTTAATACAGAGTGCAGTAATGCAAGGGACTGGGGGTATTTGTCACATTACTTGTTCATCAAATGACCTAGTTAACGATTTAGATAGTCTTGAATGTTTCCCGCCCTCCCTGTGCACAACCTTATAGTATTGTCTGCTTAACGCGGATAAAATGGTGCTATAGTCAGAATCTATATCTGTGCGCAGGACAGCCTTTATTCTTCCTGTGAGGTATGGAAACTCCAAGTGAGCGCACAGAAAACCAAAGTCGTATTCTTTAACATATCATGGCGACGTTTCAAGAACAGCACATTTTCCGTCGGCTTAGATAACATCGGAATCGAATGCTTTTATCATTACTTAGACCTAATCTTGACCCCATTTGGTACTTATTTCTAAGCTTAAACGAAATTTTATCAAGAAACAGCCAAAGCTTTATTCAGACGTATACATAGAAACCTCTCATTCATTCAACACTGTCCACCAAGACCCTGCTGAAGGTATTCAATACATGTATTTAGCATATCTTTTTTATAAGGCAATTAGATTTGGGGCAAGGATAGTATTCAAAACAATTGGTCCGAAAGAAGTCAGATTTGCTTTTGTTCAGGTGCTTTTGGCGTGCACAGAAATCTGTGCATGTTTACTTGTACAGCAGAACTAGGATTATATTCTACAGCTATAGACATAGCCATTCGTATATCAAAGAAATGGACACGTCCTAAACAGCTATACTATTCTGGGTGTACCTTCTTACAGCTGTTACAAATACTTGATCATAATGATTATTGTTGCCTATATAGATTTCTGATAACAACCATAGACCACAAAAATAATTTTCATTATATAGAAAACACTGTGAGATGTGTACATTCAAATATTTCACCGTTAATCGTCTAAAACATAAAACGGTTGGTTAAGATTTTCCAAGTATGCTAAAACCGAAAGCGCAACAGAAATATGTATCTATTTAAACCGCAATGATTTTAACAAATGTCCAATGTTTGTAAGATAAGAATCAGCGCCCACCCATCAGAAATAGAATAGGGACGGCATAAAATAATAAAATGTTAGAATGTACTGCGCAAGTATTGCACAACGGATGCAGTGTTAGATGGAATGCAATTTATTTTCAAAAACCTTCACCATGAGGCTGAAAGAAAGAAGCTTTTCCAAAGAAAAACTATAGCAATGTAATTATCTAGAAAACTCCCTACAACACATTTTTTTCTAACGTCACAAAACTCTAGTATCGTGTAAGATGATAAACTATTCATTAGCCACTGACTCCAAATAAGAAGCCAATCACCCCATAGTAGTGTACATAGAAGTATTAGGTAGATTTATAGAATAGACTTGTTTTATCTTTTATGTATTTGTATGTACTCCTGCAATTAGCCTACGGGCATCAAGTTTCAAGAACGAAATTATAGATTTATTTTCAAACGCTTCTCTCTAGTGTTTTAATTCCGATTCGAACGGATACATTTGAATAGTTAGTTTGGTAACACGGTGGCACGCTGTGGCCTTGTTCCTTAGGTTGTTGACCGTAAGAACCGGGATATACTGAGTTCAAATCCCAGACAGGCCCTGATTTTGTGGGTTGTAGATTTCATTCCACTCGGTTGTAACTGAGAACCTAGCTTCGGTAAGGGACATCCCTTGGATTGGACGCTAGATTGAGGTCCCGTGTTTGAGGAGAGCCCCACTTTAAGCACGTAAAAGAAACACTTTAAGTTAACTCATCGACAAGAGGGGAAATGAATCAAATGAATTTGTATGGATATGCAGTTTGTACTGTTCAATACAAAGCTGGTGTGATATGCCATGATATTCTCGACTGGATACATATTACACATCATGACAAATATAGATTTTTCAAAAGCTAAAACAATAGAGCAGTAGACTATACCAACCTTAAAACTCCATATGGACACTATGATAGGGAAAGGAAGAGGGGATTTATCAACGAAATGGTCTGGCCTCGTTATATCTAATCGACCTGTAGTAAAATACGTCTGATCAGACACACATGCATTTCATCTGCATAAATTCTGCACAACGACGAATTCATACATTTTGATAGGTTCACAGGGTTGTATATATCAAAAAAGGATTCAGGAAACCACAGGAGTTAAGTAAATGTCTACCTATATTATCTGACCGCTTATGACCAATTGGCCAAATCTATTGTTTTATCAAATACCTTCTAGTTTGAACAAATGACGTTAAATAATATATTCCCTGTATCTAACCTCCAAAAACTGGTTAAGATTACAGGTGGTTTGAAAAAAAAATCGTTTTCCAAAATCTGTGTTTCTTTTCGAAAAGAGTACAAAGTATAAAGTAGGCATTTCAATTTTAATATTGTACTCGTACAGTCTTAAAATATCTTATGATTGTAGTAGTGTCAATTTTTTTTTCCTCCGCATAGAGAAACAGGTCAGCCCCACAAACATTGCTAGTAGATATACACAAAATGGAGACAAGGAAACCAGTGACCGTGCTTTATATTTAGAAAAGAACCCCAGAGCCTTTATGATACCAGTAAGACTACTGTTAATATTTTCTTTGGATAAAGAAGCGGGCCATTTCGACGAATTTCGCCAGTAGATATGCACAAAAACAGACAATAAACCTGTAGCTGTAATCTTCAGCTGCTTTATGTATAATTCTTTTTTTTCATTTGTAGGGGAAAATATGTAATCATTGTAAAATTGAATACAGTATAAAACAAGATATAGTATCATGCTATAGTGTAAAAAACTGTCTGAATGGATATCTCAACTGCCAAGATCACTGCCGAACTGACATTTGTGCCTTATGAACAACTCTTCATAGTGTTACTTAAATAAGATCTAAATCTACCTGAAAGCAAAATTACATCTGTCAGGTGTGGTTTAACCCATTCCGCACGACAACATATTGTTACGAACAGTCTTCGAAATATTTGTAGTGATTTATCCAGAGAATGTAAAACACTGTTTTTGTTGTTGTAATCACATCATCTCGGGTTCTGTAATTTTCCGCTCACAAAATGATTACGCAAATGATTACGCAGGGATTTAAGGGATTATCAGCAATGGATACGTTTAATCGGCTTGTTTTCATCTCGGTCGTATCAAGTCGTCATTCTACGACCCCATTTAATTATCATTTACGGAATGTTAAAATGTTCAGTACATATTCTTACGAAAAATATACCATACTATTTAATTCGTTTTTCGCATCTAAACACTCCCCAAACACTGGAATTAAAGCAAAAATGTACACATACATAAAGGTGGTCCTAAAGATGACAAAAACAATTAATTACAGGGAAATCTCTGGTATCAGCTGCCTTGCGAAGTTATTCACAAAAGTAATTAAGACATCTAACCCAATGTCTAGCTGATATAAACCCAAATCAGGATGGCTTGAGAATGAAATAAGGAACTAATGACACACGTTTTGTTCATCAATGACCTGGTGTAAGATTTTGATAGTCCTTACTATGACCCTAAGTCTCTATGCACAACCTTACCGTGTCTAGTCTGCTTTACCCGGGTAGCGTGGTGCTATAGAATCTGACAGCTTTTATGCTTCCTGTGAGGTATGGAAACTCCAAGAGAGTGCACAGACAAGCAAAGCCGCAATCTTTAACATATCATGGCGACAGCAAATTTCCGGCGGCTTACATAACATCGAGATCGCTTGCTTTTATCATTACTTAAACCAAAGCATAACCTCTTCGGTACTTATTTCGAAGCTAAAACGAAACCTTATCAAGAAACACCCAAAGATTTATTCAATCGTTTAGATATACACCTCCAATTCATTTAACATTGTCCACCAAGACCCTGCTTAAGCTATTCAATACATGTATTCAGCATATCTTTTTTATGGCAATTAGATTTGGGGCAAGTATAATATAAAAAACAATTGGTCCGAAAGAAGTCAGATTTGCTTTTGTTAAGGTGCTATTGGCGTGCACAGAAATCTGTGCATGTCTGCTTGTACAGCAGAACTAGGAGTGTATTATACAGCTATAGACATAGCCATCCGTTTATCAAAGAAATGGACACGTCTTAAACAGCTATCCTATTGTACACCATTCAAATAGACACGCTTCTCTATAAGCAGGTTGTACCTTGTAACAGCTGTTTAAAGTACTTGAGATCATCACGATTATTGTTGCCTAGATAGAATTCTGATAACAACAATAGACAACAATAATATCTTTTATTATTTAGAAAACACTGTCAGATGTGTACATTCAAACATTTCACCGTTAGATGTCTAGTACATAAAACGGTTATTTAAAATCCAAAGCGCAACGGAAATATGTATATATTTACACCACCATGATTTTCACAAGCGTACAATGTTTGTAAGATAAAAATCAGTGCCCACCCACCAGAAATAGAATAGGGACGACATAAAAACATAGAATTACGGGACATACTGTGCAAGTATTGAACAACGGATGCAGTGTTAAATACCTTCACCATGATTATGGAGGTGTTATGTGATGTGTTTTTTTCTCTGCATTTACAAACGGGTCTAATAGGTCTAGTTAATATGCACGAGAAGCAGAACAGCAAAACCTATAACCTCGCTTTATGTACGATGAAAACAACTATGTACTAAGGGTGAGATAGGATAAAATGCTGGAATATTTAAAAAACACGAGAGAATCGTCCCTTTTGCTTTTGCAAGAGGTCAAACAATACAATCTAAGATACTGACACTGATTATATACGGTAACTATTTCTCATAATCCTATTTGATAATTCTACAATACCGATTCTTTCAATTATTAAATGTAACATACGAGAAAGGGCTTTATAAAGCATTACTTGCTCTTGAAACAATGTTGCCATTACTTTTCTATTGTAGTGGGAAATGGTACGATAAGTTTATTCTCTACTTTTCAAGCTATAGTTTGATCTCTTTTTTTAATTGAATTGATATTTTCAAATGCATGGATGTTAGCTTTCGAATTTGAATGTGCGCCGAAACTGTGAAAGAACGTCCATATGGCGAAGTCTTATGAAAATACGGTCTCAAAATCAGCCCACCCTCTCCCCTTCTTTCCATCCTACAACCAAACCCTCAGTCTGAACGGCAAGAGTTATCAGGACAATGTGTAATAGGTGCTGTTTAAAATGTACTGTTTCAGAAAAAAATTATTAAGCAATTATTAGCTATATTAGAGGGAAGGAATAAACAGGTAGAGACCCGGATCATGTTATACGTCTACTAGATACACAAAATGCCAACAACTTAACATTGCTTTATATGTTAGACACTGATTGGAAATCTTAAAACTTTTGCGAAAGACGATAATGAAATTCTGACCCTTTCCCGCTTACTTGATCAGGTATACAAGCAATATGGCCTTCATTTGTAGCTACGATAATGTAATTACATAGATTACAATAAAATGGGGCAAATAAATTCACATCGTAGTGGCAGGGTGACCTTCTTGTTAGTTTTTGTTGGCTAGCTGGTTTGAGACATCCCTTGGAAATGATGCTTTATGGAAGTCCCGTGTTTGAGGAGAGCCAACCTTGAGCAGATTAAAGCCCCGCAACACTTATTGAAAACTATAAGGGAACATCTCGTTATGAGTGGATAAATAAAACTGTGGGGAAATGCACTGGTTGTACCTTTCAGGACAAACCCAGTGAGTTGCACAATGAAGCGGCTTACGAGTATATACTACATTACAAACAAAGTAAAAATATAAAAAAAAACACCACGCCATTAATAATGGTTACTTTAATTATTCCCATCGTAGTTTTCTGCGCTGTGTACGGTTTAAATCCAGTACATTTTGCAATGGCGGGGTGTATAGCTTCTAGCTAAGAATTTCCTAATGTTTGCAGTCAGGGTGACTTCGATATAGTATCTGATTTTGTAAGGTGTAGTGAAGTCATCTACTATGTCTGGAGGGAAGGTCTACATGTGTGAAGCAAACTGTACAGTTTAGGAACATGTAGCAAGTTCTACAATTTATACTCTAAGTCAATGACATGCGTCAAAATGTCCTCTGGTCTAACACCACCATTTACAACAGAGGGGGAAATGTTGGTCCTCCTATCAGTTTATCAGTGACCTAGTTAAAGAGTTACTGACTATGCCCCAACTTTACTGTGCACAACCTTGTCTTGCCCTGTCTTGTCTGCTTTAAGCGGTGCTATAGTAAGAATCTGGCTTACACTGTGGGCTGGACAGCCTTTGTTATGTGAGAAATGGAAATTCCAAGTGAGCGCAGGTAAAAAAAAGATAAGTTGTGATCTTTGAAAGATTGGTACAACTTTCAAAAACATTTTCCTTCGGTTTAGATAATATTGAAATCACATGCAAGATTTTACCATAACTTAGACCTAACCTTGTCCTCATTTGGTACTTATTTCTTAGGTAAATTGAAACTGTCTCACGAAAGGTAGAAATAGCAGATAGATCTATAAAATAGATTTGTTGTACCTTCCTACGCTCATGTATCTTTGTAAACCCTTCATATCAGCCTAAAGGTGTGATTTTGCAAGACTAAAATCATCAATTAATCTTTAAACGTTTCTATCTAGCGTTTTTTTTACAGCTTAGAGATTATATTTGACATATATTGTGCTTCTGTATCAAGAAGGGATACCTCAAATAAACGGTAAACAGGGATACCCGGTTTATCATACTTGGCTATCAGATACACAAAATATGGCTACCACCGCCTTCTGTGAAAGGCTTCTGTATATCATTTGATAAATTAGTTTTAAGTGTCTGTGATATCTGTGATATCTGTGACAACAGCTACGTGTGAATAATGTACGGAATGTGATGTTTCATGGAATGAAAAATAAAGAGATCTGGCATTTTGAACATTGACAGAAGCACATGCAGACTCAATTAAGACAAATCATGAATGCATGAAAGGAATACTAAAGACTGAAAATTCAGGAAGGCGAAAGCATTGGCAGGAGTACAGTTTTTCATATCATTCCCCTGTATGACAAATACTCTGGCTACCAGTTGTCCCACTACTGTTTCCCTTCGTCGGACATGGTTTGATCATATTACCCTCCTGAATGTTCTACGTCGAGGTAACTCCTTTATTTTTCACTTATTCCTGACTGGATTCTACACAGCTTTCAATTTCTAAGTCAAATCAAATTTGATCACTGAAGGTAATATATACTTCGTTAGATACTTCCCGACAACGAACTGCCTTATGACTCTACTCTTGTTTCCTTGTTATTTGTTACTACATATATTGCTGTATGAAAATACAGAAAATGATCTGATGCTCGCAAAAGACAACCATGGATTGATGTGTTTTTACTCTACAGTAACTATTGCTGGTGAACGGTTACCTGGAACAACTAAGGAAACAGCTTTAACACTGAATAAGGAGGTAAAACAAGATTGCATGTGTCAGGTACCAGTATGGTTTAACCCATATAGTACATCAGCGCAGACAGACAGTTCTCAGAATATTTGTACTGATTTATAGGCATCAAGAAAGATAGAATAACCCGAGTTAAACAACGACACAGAACAAAAGGAGCTAGATGATTAAACTACAGACAAACTAATCATAAATCAATATTGTTACAGAAAGGCGCAGAATTCAAGACAACAAACCTGCAGTGCCCAAACACACAACCCTGTGTTTTTGTTGTTGTAATCACATCATCACGTGTACTGTAATTTTCCGCTCACAAAAGTATTACACAGGGAATTAAGGGATTATCAGCAATAGATACGTTTAATTCGCTTGTTTTCAGCTCGGTCGTATCTAGTCGTCATTGTACGACCTCATTTAATTTCATTTCACGGTATTTTAAAATGTTCAGTACATATTTTACAAACCAATAGACTATAATATTTAATTTGTTTATCACATCTGAACACTTCCGCAAACACTGGAGTTCAAGCAAAAATGTACACATACATAAGGGTGGTCCTAAAGATGACTTGAACAATTACAGGGACATCTCTGCTATCAGCTGCCAAAGATATTCACAATAGTAATTAAGACGTCTAACCCAATGTCTAGATAAAATAAACCCAAATCAGGATGGCTTGAGAATGCTTGCTCATGCATGCTCCTTTATGCTTGCTAAGTAGACATCTGAAAACCGTTCGACTATGTCCTGAGAGAAGGCCCATATATGTACCCTACAAACTATTCAGTTTGGAAATGACCGCAAGATCTACAATTGGCCCACTCAATGACATGCGTTAAAACCTCGGGATCCGCTGGTCTTACCTCACTTTTTACAACAGATTAATAAAAGTAAGGGTGAAGTATTTGACACACGTTTTGTTCATCAATGACCTGGTGTAAGATTTTGATAGTCCTTACTATGACCCTAAGTCTCTATGCACAACCTTATCGTGTCTAGTCTGCTTTACGCGGATAACGTGGTGCTATAGCACTGCACGAAATGGCCTCGTATCCCGGCGTATACGTACAGGGATTCCTCCGGAAATATTCCATATCCCGGTGCGGATTTAGCGTATCCGTTAGTTATAACGGATACGCTAAATCCGCACCGGGATATGGAATATTTCTTACGTTATGACACCCGCACCGCACCGGGATATGGAATAGTTCTTACGTTATGACAGACCACAATTATGCTTCAGATTTACCGGTCACGGAGAAACGTTCACGGCTTCCATGAACCAGTATGATTAGCTATAGTGAAACATATGTGCACATTTCAGGCGTATATACTTATGTTTTATGGATAATGATATACCCGAAGGGTACTCGCAAGTGCAGGAAATATGGAGTGATGATGGTAAGTATAGTAATATGCCACACGCAAACAAAACGGTGTGGCAAGCAGGCGTGTTGGTGGATGTGACCTCATGTATCAGATGTATATATTCAAGCATGAATTATTTACAGATAATGAATGGTAAAATCAAGAATTTATCAACATGTCAGAAACCGAAAACGAACTGCAAACTTATCTATACCGTTATAAGTATGACAAGCGGTCCAATTATTGTAAGATAAGAATCAGTGCCCCCAACCCCGCTAGAGATAGAAAAGGTACTTAATAGTATAACGTCATCATTGCACGGCGGTTGCAGTGGAAAATGGAATAGATTTCATCTTTTTAAAACAATAAGTTATCGCTGAGCTTTGATCAGCTAGAAGAACACATCTCAACTAAATCTCAAAACCCACTTATCATAAAAATCTGGAACTTTTCATGAGCTACTTCCTACAAAGCAGAATTCAAATCCCCAGTATTGTACGTAGAAACATCGTACGTAGTTCTAAAGCATAGTCTTCCGAAGACGTTTGTCACGTTTCATGTTGTAGCATCTGTGTGTGTGTCCTTGGAGAAAGTCTAGGGGGTGACTTCGCAAATGAAGGAAGATGTCTTCGAACAATGACGAATTAAAATGTTTGCGTCATGTTTATAGGGCTGTGTGTAGTCTACAAGAAAATCAAGCCATGAAACCATAGGGCTAGAGTAGTTGCTTTGGTCATAAGTCGTCAGATGATATATGTAGACATCTAGAAATGCTGAACCTGCGCTGCTGGCACTTCTGTACTCTGGACTCGAGAGCACGTGTACCGGCGCGGCCCCCGAGCTTTCCCGGGCCAACCCTCCCGCTGGCACCGACGATCTACCCCGCGAGACTCTCCGCTAGCCCCCAATCTCCGCTGGCCGTACACAGTGTGTTTTTAAAGGACTTTAAGTTTGAAATCACAGAGAGTACACCACAAATAATGATCAGCTTGCCCGCATCTAACCTCCAAGAAATGTTTTAGTTCTGATAAGCAGTTTCAAGATAGAAATTATGTTTTCCTAGTTTGTGTACATGAAAATACAAAGAAGAATGTAACCGATTGTGTTGAAGAAGGTATCTCAGTTTCGAATGATTGCAGAAGTGCTATCTATTGTTTGTGTTTCCTCTACATTGAGAAACGGGCCATCCCCACTAATAACAAAGGCAAGTAGATATGCACAACAAGCACGACAACAAAACGAATGATCTTTCTTCATACATGTATACAAGGACAACTATATACTAAGCGTTGGACATGGTAATATGTTGGAACTAGAGCTATTTTGATTTCACAGCGTATAAAAAAACATAATTCTCCCTTTTGCTCGACCAGGTCAAACAATACAATCTAAAATACTGACTTTGATTAGATACGGTAACTAATGCATAATCCCATTCCACATACATTCCAAATTCTTTCACTTATCAAATGTAACATATGAGAAAGGACGATATAAAGCATTAGCCTGGAGTCCAGCCTTGTTAGCTTTGGCCCAACGTAACGTCCGCCAGCCGCCGTTATGATATATAAGGCTTCTTTACCTTATCATACACATTAAGGCAATGGGATTCCATAGGATATGACAGACTATGGAACTTAGGATCACAAAATTGAAGCACTCTGAAAATACTGCATTTGGTGGGGGACCCAGAAAGTCTACAAAATAGGTGGGCTTCATGTTGTTTTGAACGGTCACACGCTGTATAAACCTACCTACGCATCATGACATTTTATGTACCAGCCCCTCGTAGTTTTGCCCGTTTGTTGAATTCGATAAAACCACACCGAATTCTCGATGTAATTGAAAAGAAACGCAGTCCGCTGTTATTGAATGCGACCGGGGCGATTACTTATGAAATCAGTGCCAAACGGTTTTTAGTACAACAGGAAAATGCTACCTCATAGAAAAAACATGTTTACTACAATCACACAAAAAAACTGAAAGAAGACCATCCGCCCAGTTATGTAATCTATGGACAAACAATTTTTGTACCTCATTTTTCTTACTATACTTTTTGCGTCTGTATGTATTCTCGCAAGTAGCCTTTAAGCACAAGTTTTTTTAAATAAAGATTCCTGATCAGATTGTTACGGACCTGTCATGGCTGTACGTAAACAATCCACGTTGCAGTTTTGCTCACACGGGTATTATCGCTAGGCAGAATTACTATTTTCCACTGTAGAAGTGAGCTCTTTTTGCAGGCGTGAATTCGTTTTAAAACCAGTTGTTATTGCGTTAATGAGTTACAACAAGATTTTCACTTAAAAGATAGATAAAGTCAGAAAATGGTTTAAACCTTTGAATGTGTAGTCTATATGATACAAATGCTCATTGTTGGAAGTTGTCTTTGAAATTATCTGCGCTAGGGGGCTCTCATGAGTGATATGATTGCATCGGATCAGATTGGAACAATGGCAAACAGCGTTATTATTATAGGTTCTTACGACATGACACAGCAGAATTATTCTTCAGATATACTCCTTGCGAGGAAAATCTCACGGCTTTTGATATTTCGTGAACCATTATTATTAATATAACTAGTGAAACATTTGTGCACATGATCATCTAAGACATTTATTATCCAGGTTGGTGAATGATAAGCTAAAAAAAGACCATGTTGGAATCCAAGCTGTATTCGTGAGGTAGCCTGGAATAATACAGCGGGTGGTCTCAGGCTGATAACGAAGCATAACCCTTTTTGTCGTTAGGTAGAGACGTTAGCTGTAGTCTCACCAATCTTAAGAAAATGGCTGTGCTTTACAAATAGTACAATGTGATTCGTATCAGTTCCAAACACATGCCCGAATGCTACTCTCCAGTACAGAAAATATAGAGTATAATGACGATAGAATTCGAGTGATATTTCGCACGTGGCGGGGGTGGGGGGCGTTCGACACATCTACACCTCTACTGAGAACCTGATTTGCTCGACTATCAGCTGCGAACTTTACTTTTGAAAGAAATCATGAAAATCGTTACCTTGCGAAGTATGACGCCGTATTCTGCGGTTAATTTCCCGGTTTCACCAATTTCAGACCATAGCAAAACTGAGCAGAATTGTCGAAGCAGTAAGTCAACCCGTTAACAACAAAAAGGAATACTCCCACGGTCGTCGGCTGTTAAAATCACACTTCACCGCCTCCTCATACCTATCATTTGTGTAATCACCGTCCATGTAGTTCTACGTCCATCTGGTAGATGGCGCTTTAATCCCGTGGACTCTGCACTGAAAGAAACTCGTTTTTATACCATTTTCCTCCATCACTACAATATAGAGTGAATATATGTGGTATCATAGTAACGTTATATCATGTATATTATGTCGTTCGTTTTCTATGAATTTCTTTGTATTTGAGGACCCGGCTTCGCACGGAAACAACGTTGTTTACGTTAATCCCCCGTCACGAATCAACAATTTAGCTCGGCCGACTTGTCGGCGAGCTCCAAATGGATAGAACTGCACCGAAAAATTCCTGAATTATATATAGAAAACTGCGTATGTAACCATTTGTATATAAAACCGCACAGATATTCTAATTCTAGAGGAAAACCCGTCCCCAGACCGGACAAATGACAACGCAAATGCCGCAGGACTGGGTATTAACGGGATTGAAAAATTGCGGGTCAAGGGATTTCAGACGACACACCTGTCTTTATGACGTGTTATGCTCTTAAGCGTTGTCATGGAGACGAGTAGCTAGTGATTTGCAGTGAGGCTAACAAAGTTTTCACTCACTGCTTGCGTGACAATTCCCTTAAACACAAAGATTTTTCTTAATATCTAGATTGACAGTAGATCGGATGGCTCCTTCAAACGTCTAATAAAGGGTGTAATGCCGGCATGTCTTTCTCTCGTCCCCACTCGAGATGCTAATGACCTGAACCAGTAAAGAATAAATACCTGTTCTTGTGAGTGTAATAGAAAAAGAAAGGCATTCAGGGAATGGTTTCTATAGTTCAAACAAACTAAACATGTGCAACTGTAACGTTTCTAGGTAGCATACATGTTTATTTTCGGGTTTACCCCTGATAATGCTCTGTCTGTTGTTGTGTAGCTTAGCCCAGCTGGATTTAAGAGCGATTAGGAATTTGGTTAGAAAAGATTAAGAATTGGACGGAACATTAACACGCCACGAATGTTTGTAGGTCATAGGAAACAAATTGACTGGACTTTGATTTAAATGCCGGGTTTCTGACCCCGAAATCACCTAAAGCCTAGTTGAAATTCGATTATTGTCCGTGGGAAAAAACGGTAACAAACTTAGTAATACCCTAAATAACATGACGAAACCAGAATGGACGCCAGCTTACACTAGGAGGTGGAGACACTAGCAAGGTCGATGTTCAATAGTACGTTTGGTAGTAAACCGGGATGTGAACGTCGTTTCTTAGCATTTGTTTAGATTTTAGTGTTGATGTTAATGCCTTAAATTGCTTCAGTATAGATTTTTCTACCATTTATTTTTAAAACTTCTATCTATGGATACAAATAAGTCCTTGTATATCGACATCTGATAAAGGTGGGGATTCTTGCACAGTTTCGAATTGTGCTTAACAATAAATTTCGTTTCATAGAAACATTATTCAATCTTATCTAGACTCATGTCAGGTAGTGAAGGTTCAGGAGTTTTGCTTGAAATTCATCAACAAAAATAGTAAGCCTGTTTTGGCGCATTGTAGTATTCACTAAGATTCAAATGACCTTGACTGCCTGTGTGCTCACCTTCACCGCCCCCTCCCAAGCTTGTAGGACGGAGGTTCGCGTGGTCCGGACGGAATGACTGGTTGTTCGAATTCCACGCTATGTTTACTGTAAACACAGGTTGTCGTCAGTGAAAATAAGTTTGCACTTTACCAACACAAAAGGCGCCATTGTGGAGCCGACAAGACTTCGGAGGGAACACGATGTTTTCTGCGTGTCTCACACAGGAGACACGGGGGTTGGCTAAGTTGTTGGTGACGAGGGTATTTGTAGAAAATATGTGTGGTCGCCAAGTACAGACAATTTCTTTTGTATGCTTTTTTTCATTCCTAGACATCTTATAAAATGATGCAAGACATTATCATGGAATTGATGATGATAAACATGTAAGAGATTATCGTGGAATTCCAACGGTGGAAATATAGAACTTTTCTAGACCGTTCATGTCTCTATGTTTTTTCTTGTGACAACCCCCACCCACCACCCCCTCCCCCAAACGCCCAACCTGACGCAATGACTCGAACCTGCGGATGTGAATGGGTGGATCTTAAAGTGACAACAAACATTGAACAAGTTCCTCTTCTGTGACATATGCGTGCCAAAACAGTCGACATAGCATAGCTGTTATTCGTATTTTGAAGTGAATGGGGGCCACCTTCGTCCTCTTGAAGTTAGTTCGTGAAGCCAAGCCAAGACACACCGAAACTTGCTTTTGTGTGTTTATCAGAAAACACTACCAGCGTTGTTTCAGGAAATGTACTGCTTTCATAGAGGAAATAAACATGTTGTAGCACTACTGCAAGTTAATTTAAACAACTTTATTCTATCAGTATTATGTATAACTCTTTACACAGGAGAACGAACATACGGCACTCGGAGATTTTGATTAAGTATGACCTCTCAAAGGTCAACTCATTATAAACATGCCCTATTGCCCGTACTAGTCGAGAGGACCTGTTCGTCTGTCTGTCGAAACATAGAACTACTATGGCATGGTGTGGGATATATTGTAAAAATAAAGTACACATATTAAATTTAACTATATAAAGCATTATGGTATTATATGATCATAATACAATGCACTATATATGTCAGTACAATATGAATGCAATACAATTTCATGTGCTAATGTATTTCCTGAAATCAAAGCCTTCAATTCCATCAAATCACAATAAACAGTCACTAAATCTGTATAGCTAAAAATGCTATATACGTTGCGATTGGGTAAAACATGTTCCCAAAACTAGATATTTTCCTCAGTACACATAATCCAGATTGGATTTTGCACTATAGAGACTCATTTATAGATACACGAAAACTATAAGAATACATGACCAGAGAGAAAAATACGTATGGCCCATCATCTATGACATATTCAAGTTGGCGTTTTTTTCTAGATCTAATATCTAAGGAGATACCCAAGGCCGATACCTGCTTTGTTGTGCAACAATTGTTCCTTGTCCGCGCATGGGCAAAGACGCTTCGGGCGGACTAGAGTTATGTCATAGAGAGCGTTTGCGGAAAGGCTGTGATAGGGGATCTACCAAATCCCTTGTTAAGTCTAAATAATTTCTGTTAAGCGCTATGTTATTTTGGAACTGGAACAGACCTTTAAAAATAAATATTGCTCATGACGATCTTCCCAATTCTATCAATAATCCTTCATAAACTCGGGTTGCAAACAGTCCATGTGTAGAAATTACAAATGTTTCCTCCTAAATACCCCAAGGTAGTCCTTCAAAGTTAGTTCTCACAGTTATTATTAGTCTTTACAAGTCCGATTGGGAAAGTCAGTGAACCGGCGCATGTAAACCCGGTTTTACATAGTAGACAGAGCCGTGCGTTCCAAGGCTTTGTTCCCGGCTTCCACGTCCACAAATCTCCGTACAAAACGTCGAGATTAGCAGACTTTCCGGCTACTTTTAAGAAAAATGGCGGCTAGTTCTCTTAACTAGAAGAACCATAGCTACAGTCACAATTTTGCCCGCGGCGCCTTCGGTAGCCCGTGTCGCTGGCCTTCGCTAAGTAAACAGGCACTGAATGAACAGAACGTCGACAACTATGTGTGGGAAACACGCTAGGACAAGTCGGGCTAAAATGGCGTGTGAAGTAACATTGCGATATGGCACTTTCCCCAAGACGATCGGCGTTTAAGGAGGCCCGTTGCTTGGTGGATATACCTGTCTAAGGTGCTAAGGAAAAATGAGGGGAGTAGAGGTGAGATTTCTTCTGGTGGTCGGAGCGGCGATCGTATACACAGGTAAGTAGCGTTACTACATGTGTACTGATTCGAATACTATTGTTGAGCATGCTCTACTATGGGCGGGTGGTATTACCGAATATTAAGTTGCGCGAACTTTATATTAGCAGTATATTTATACCGATAACATAATTTTCGGCAAGTTTTCAGAATAGTATTTCACCGATGATAATCATAAGTCAAAGTGGGAGAATTGGCGTTATCACATGAAGATAAAGGTTCTGTTTGTTATTACACGTTACAGTCTAGTATCCATCGGGTGCCATCCTATTGTCGGGCGACATTAGAGCACCTGGATAGCTAGACAATGTGCTTGGTGTTTGTGTAGCGTTTGGATTCACGTCTTGAATGATTTGAAGTGAAAAAATCTTCGACATTTCCGTCATGATCCCACCTTTAACTTAATTTTGACATGATGCAATATTTAGAAGATGACTTTTCGTGGCGGATGGATAAGTCGGTAGTTAAAGACACCCCTCCTCTGAACTGAGACCATTAAGCGACCCCCAAAAATGGATGTGTATATAATTCGTGTCTTTATAAATCGAAGAAGTCGGCCCTTTATTAATCACATTCTTTTTAATTACTAGTGACAGTTTGATCGCCCAATTCATCTTGAGAGGTCTCCGTCTCAGAGGAAGAGTTTCTGTGTGTGTGTGGGGGGGGATTAATAACGTGCATGCATGAGAAATAAGTAACGGATACGACAAAAATGCTAATGACTATAGATATAACCACTTTCATCTTTTCAAAAAAAGTTTGGGCATGCACACCTATCACTACAATCGCATATTCATCTTTTAAAGACATACCATGCCAAAACGTAGTGTAAGTATAGTTGGGTCCGGTAAATGGGTTTTAGCAAGTTTAACCTCCTTGATTTTAACATTACCATTTCTATATGTTAGTTTTCCCCCACAATATTGATATTGCAGAAAAATGAACTACAGTACAGGAGTTTAATATGTGCTTCTATGTGTCATATAGTGACAAGCTGTACATAACATTGACTCTAAGGGGAGGGGATAGTGACAGCACGTGATATCACCGCCCTTACAAATGACAATATCATGAAGGAAATACTAGTCTTTATTTAGAGAGCGTTGGGACTGAAACATTATCTTAGCTCTACTGCAAACAACGATCAATTGCAGTGTAGTCTTTCAGGTTAGTGTATTGAGTCTCGAGCTGTCACAGTTTATCTTTGTGTGTCCAGAACACCGTGCAATGTCCATGACGTACGAGATTGTTGTCGGAGAGAGAATCGCTCCTGTCTGGACGCGTTAGGTGACGTGTATAGAGTGTTAAGGCGTCTGACACGCTGCCAATCGCGTGCCTTGTCTTCACACCTGGCAGAGCAGGTGATCCAAGATAAGTGTCTACCGGCATCTGCCAAGGTGTACCGACAATTCTGTGGAGCTAGCTAGTGCCCCCCCCCCCCATGTATATACATACATAAGACGCATATATACGTATGTTTATTATGCAGTAACATTCGACCATATCAACTAGTTTTGTGAGAAACGAAAACAGGTCTATAACTGTTACCAAAATGGTCTTTTCCCCATTTATACCAATCCGCAGGCACCTATTTACTCGTGCGTGATATCCCTAGGCAGTACGACGGTAAAAATGCTGGTGTCCCACACCATGTCTATGGAATTCTCTTCCAGCTAACCTGAAAACAGCTGCATCTAAGCGTTTATATAACCAGAAATATCTTGCTATTTAGAAACTGTTCCTTTTGTTTTTAGACTCATTGATATGCAAATCTCATTATCTACTTTATTTACCTACTTTGTTTCATTTATTCTGCTCGTTTTAAGTAAAGCCATTATTTTGTTTTATAATCTTGAAGAACATTATTTTGCTAAGTAACTTTTTATCATTATTGTACTTAAGTTTGTTGTACCTTTGTATTATATTTTGTTACTTTAGTCTGTTTTGTTTATGTATACCCGCAGGGCTCATTGAAAACCGCCCTTGTGGCGATATGTTGTCCCTGGATAAATATAAATTAAATGAAAATGAAAATAAATGTCTTTTATATCCCTGTGTGTATTCCAAACAGTGTCTTAATGGTAAACGAATGGTAAATAGCAGAAGTGCTAGAATTGTGGATTGTCAGTAGAAAACAAAGTACATGTTAGTCATTTTATCGCCAGTGATAATGTTTATATTCATAACACAATGTCAACAATGCGAATCCGATCTCCTTAAAAACACTTTAATTCCACCATTATAATGCTTCAAGAAACGAACTATCAGATAATCGCCACATGTTACCAAAGAAAGATGTTGATCGCAACCGAATACACATTGCCTATTGAAGATATTACTACAAGATAACTTTACTTTGTGATGCTAATTTTAGAAGAGTCGGGTATTTAATCATCTGCAGAATACCGAGGCAGTGATCACATACAGTCAGTATACGATTTCAAGTACAGCTGACGAATCCCTGGTTTAACCTTTTAAAATGACCGACAATACTGACATCATTATCACGTGAGTGCAAACACCCAAATGATTACATTGCAGTGTACATGTATATCTGTACAAGTGAAGGAATCAATAATTCAAGTTCGATGTATGCTACCTCCTACATGATTAACTATAGGAATACATGGTAATCAATTAATACATAAATGATTTTTTCTAACAGCCGGAAGTGTCTCCTACGTCACATCCGTCACACCCTCTTCAGGCAGTGTCCATGGTGGTACGCAGGTCACTCTCAAAGGATCAGGTCAGTGATTTACGATACTTCTTACCAAGTTATGTTAACCTCCTTGTTCTTACTTGACGCCAAGTGAGGGAAATACTAAGGTCATGGTGGTCAAAACAATAAACAACTTGCAATTTCGACTACAAGTATTTTAGCAACTAAGAAGAAATTGCCTATCATTGCAATAAAATTTTCCTCTTAATCTATGTTCCCACAGGTCATATTTGTGCATTTTCATGACGATGTATTTGCTGATGGCATCAAATAGATTGAATAGTGTTACATAAGGCGCTATGTGTATGACGTCATGGTATACATGTATACTTTATCTCATCGTATTTGGCATATTTGAATAGAGATAGATATTATATTTTTTTCTATCCATTTATCGTCACTGTAATATTGTGTTTCACTGTGTTAACTTCGACATCTTGATATTTATACGCTGTTGCTACAGGGTTTACTTCTACACAATTCGCCTTTGGACCAGGCAATGAGCTTGTGGGGTATCGGGTCTACTTCAGGACCAACATCCGGGAACTGCCGTGTGACGTTATACCGTACCTCAGTGGCTCTCGTCAGATCGTCTGCACAACGCGGTAGGGAAATGTCTCCACTAAATGGAAAATGGAAAGCTAAATCAGACTGTTGAAAATGTAAACACTGAAAAAATGCAAAAGACATAGGTGCAAAGAAGGTGAATAGGGGATAGAGTACAGTGTTGCAAACAATCAGAACTCTACAAGAAACAATCTTCTCTTATTTGAAAAAGATCTCATTTCAATAACGAGCGCCATTTTGAGCTGTCATCTCTCGAGAGTGCAGTTCACATTTACCGACGAGAACGCAAAACTTGGATGGTTAGCTAGGATTCATGGTCAGATTTTCCTACAACAGTCCTGTAAACTTCTGAATTCAACGTCAGAGGGTGTTTTGTTTTGTGAAAGAAAAATTGCGCCTAATTTCTTTAAAAAAAGATGTTACGCAAGCACGAAATTTTACCGTAACGTTACAGTTAAGCATTCTTTTAAAATATTGTTTGTTACGTTCCCGAAATGCATTTACTACTACCCTACAAACAGGCCGTCTAAAGAAGAAACGTACAGCGTTCACGTGACCATAGACGGCGCGAGTCTGGAAAGCCTTGGCGGATCCTCCTGTAGCCCAGAATGCACTTTCCAGGTAACGACCCGCATTGTTGTCATACGTATATGACGGCAAAATAACGGCTTTTGACAGTCGTGTCTGTGTCGCACTCTGCAAGCAGAGGTTCGGCTCCGGCTAGATTTTGACGTGTTTTAAGTGTTTTACTTTTTCGGGCTTTAAACGTTGTCCCGTTTTCTTCGGCTCCGGCTAGTTTTTGACGCCAAGCCTTAGGGACATAAAGAAAACGGGATAAATCTAAATCCCGAAAAAGAAAACACTTAAAAACACGTTAAAAACCAGCCGGAGCCGAACCTCTGCTTGGAGAGTAGCCATGTCGACGATCCTGTGACTGAAATATTGTCGTAGATCCTTGTCGACTGTTGGTTCTGTTGTAGCCTAACGGATAGAGAACGTGTTACATGTTCATGTAATCACTAGGCAGAATAAATTCACCTAGGAGGCCTTGGACCCCATGACGTCACACCTTCTAGCTCCTCAGCTAGGCTACAGAACAAGACATGTGGAGTAACACTTGAGCCGTCTCAATCCTACTTGAATCTGGCGTTCAAACTAAGCATCTGTAGACATCAGAGCACAACAGAACGACATGGCAAGAAAAAAGACAAAGGAATGTGGACTGCAGATTAAGGTCAGAGAAAGTATGCACTATGATTTACAGCGATTGCAACGCGATAGAATATATTCTATCCTTTTTATTGTAAACAATTGGCATTTTGCCCACAGTATACAGATGAGAAGACGCCGACCATCACCGGTGTATCTCCACGCTCAGTGGTCCCTGGTAAGTCAAGCGATCATTATTCTGACTTGGCAAAGATATCTACACCTAGCGGTGACTTTTATTATTGCAATTTTGCAGATTATCACTGGCACCGTTGTTTGCTAACCACTCTTTTAAACTACTACTATTCGCATTATGTAGCCCCGTAGCAAGAATGATTGATATAAAATGATACTGAAATAGCATGGAGTAATGTCTGCAATATTTTTTTTCCAAAATATGCACTGTTTCAAAACCTGTATGTACTGCGGCTCTCTAACAATTATGATCCCAGTAGGTAGTTTGTTTGTTGTGGTGATTTTGGTGATACAAATGACGGTGGCGCCTCAGTCGACCAAGCTCAATCCTTGAGAAAAACGGCTACAATACATTTATCCAACCTATTTGTCAACTGCATGTAAGTTTTATACGCGTGTAAAGTTTTACATAGTCCACCAAAGTAGATATTGTTGCTGCTATAGGTGAGTTGGTGACGATCTCAGGCCGGGCATTTACAGAGAAGTACATGGAACCAGACCCGGAGGTGCGGAAAATACAGGGGTGAGTACAGAAAAACATGTTGTTTAAGCCCCGCTTAAAATTATTATATATCATACACCATTTGAAAATCAGGTGAACGTGCACTCATACCTCGCTCACTTTTGCATATAGCATTTACACACCAGTTAGAATTTTCTGAAGAGACTCACGTACAATTTATTGATACAAGATACCGGGTGCTGTCAGAAACTTCTATCTGACACATTATTCAGCTGTCAGAAACTTCTATCTGACACACTATTCAATAGGTTGATTTCTTTAGTATAATGTAACACTTACCTAGGCGTCTAACCCTTATTGATTCAGATTGCTCGAGTCTGAATCACAGCCACGCCTTTTGTATTATTTCAATGCACCATTTAATCAGTGCAAAGTATAAAAACAAGTACTTTTCCGCCTTATTTCAACACCAGGCCTGTAATTCTGGAGGACAAGACCGGGGGAAAGCTGGACGTTTGTAATCTGTTGAACCCGTCAACAAAGAAACCGTATGTACAATATTCTCATTATTCATTCCACACTACGTTCTTTTTGCCATACAAAGTGGTAATAAGCAGGTGCATGGTTTACATTGCGCATGTATGCAGCTAGCTTTGTGGTGATTCTGTAGTAATTAATTAGTATTAAGATTTACATGATAGTAGAATAATTCATATTCTGTCTCATTTTCATAGTTACGGCGTGGTCCTGGACGGGGATTCAGCTACACATGGAAGTATGACGTGTAGGGTAGAACACAGCTATATAGGTATGTTTAACATAATAGATACATTGTAAAACATCAGTAGGATCATAGCAGATCTAAGAAACTTTTCCTGATTTTCGTTCCCCCTCCCTTCGGAGTTTACAACGGTGGAAGGAGATTAGTATTGTGCAACCAATTGTAACGTTTTGAACTAAACATCTGTCCATCTTGGAAAGAAAACATTACAAACTGACTACAATTTTGAAATCATGCAGCACATTACAAATTTCTAAAGATAAAGAATATCCTAATACTAAGGGTTAATTCCAGTTGTACACATGATAAAAGCTTAAACGTAATATCCATCAGAGATACTATAAAAACAACTGCAACACTATTACATGAATAACTTATCATTGCCTCCTTTACCTGATGTTTTAATTTCTTTTGAAGGAAATTTGAACGCCAGCTACGTCGTGTCTGATCTTGGAAGGTATGTCGTTGGAACGGTCTTGTAAAATAAAAGGTCGTGTACAAATTTCATTGTTATTGGGGTGAAAGTGAGACGTATACAATTCGTTTCTTCAGACATTTTGAAACAATATTTGCTTGCAAGACATCATTGTCATCAATCCATTCGAAAAATGCACACGAATAAGCAAGCAACACTTACAGCTTGTAAATATTTGTACATTAAAATACTTGAATAGGATAACAAGTTTTACCCAATGGCATATACATAAGAATTTGGACTGGGTTGTAAATGTTTTTGAATAGTCCTGAAATTTCAACTGTTATATGTTTACACATTCAAATGTTTCATAGTACAGTGTATACATGCTGTGCTGATAGTATACCATTTGATTTGCAATCATTTTTCTGACCACTGAAATATTGGCTTGAAAAAAGCTAGTAAGAATAGAATTGAGATAAACTCGACACAATCATTAACCTCGTTTGTATTATTTTTCACAGGTCACGGATTGAGGAAAGCGCTTTGCAGACTAGCGCCAGCGGAGAGTGCTATCTGATTCAGACACATGCAGGTATGGCATCTGTAACCTTCTGATGATAACAATAAATGTATTGCTGAAAAATGCACATGAGCAGCATGTTCAAAAATTCTGGAAACTAAGCTTCTCTGCCAACCAACGGTTATTCAGTACATCATAAAACTATTTACCTTATATGTGTGTGTCATTAAGACAGAAAAACTTATTTACAGCAGATATGAATGTCATCTTATGTGATCATTGCAAAGGCGAATTTCCCTTCTAGGCTTTGAGATTTGTTTTCTATTTTTTTGCCTCTGAATACAGTTTTAGAATATATGGGCAACAACATTATGCACATGAATAATTGGACAACGTCTTTTCTTCAGAAATTCTCACCGTCACGCCGTCAAAAGGGAGCACAGCAGGCGGAACACTGGTCACCATTCAGGGGAGATACTTCATGGAAAACGCCAGCGTTGCTATTGAAGGTAGATTTGTTTTTGAAGCATGACTCAATTTATCCTTCTATTGATATCTTGCATTCCGTTTTCATTTTTCCAGAACATTAAAATACTTGAATAGGATAACAAGTTCTACCCAATGGCATATACATAAGAATTTGGACAGGGTTGTAAATGTTTTTGAATAGTCGTTGAAGAACGTTGAAGTAGCATATAGTACCAGTAACATATAGTACCAGTCATACATATAATCAAAATTTTAAATATAATCGAATGTAGTAAAACATCATGACTTCAATATATCGAACCATTTAGCATAGCAATAGTAAATACAATGTACTAATTGTGTCTTTATTGAATACAGTGACAGAGATTGTAAAGAAAAATACTGGCAGCCAATTTTGGGTTCAGATGCTTGGAGAATAAAACAATTATATTCCTATTGTTCTATTTCCCTCTCAGGTGTACCATGTGACGTCCTGTCTGTCTCACCTGTGGAAATTACCTGCCGAACACGTGCACAACCGTTTGGGACAAGACGAAAACGCCTCTATCCTGGTAGGCATAGATCATTATATTTCTTAGCTCGAAACGCAAAACATTTTAAAGTAGAAAAACTGTAGGGTTAGGCGTTAAATCATAAACAGATCATTAAGTGAACTTAATTGTGTTGTATTTCAATGTAAACGTGTAGTATATCAAGAAAAATCAATTAATGTAGTACGTTTGAACAGTTTCATCATAAAACTAAGCCATTAGTGCCTTAGTAATGACGTCTCTATTAGTAATTTTACTCATTAGAGGATGTTTTTTTCTTCCCAACATCTCGATAGTAACAGTAGAAGTTTTATCCAATGCTTTGAATTTGCCCGACAACATATATTGCGTTGCAGGGCCTGTTTCAAATTATACCTGTTCAATGATTTATCGACATTTGCATATCACTTATCACAATTGACTAATACATCTCTTCACATATTATATATTTTGCCGATCTTTTAGGAAACCAAGGGCTTTTGCACGAGGTCTGGACTAAGACTTTCACCGTTGAAGTTCGTGACGTCACAAAGTTCTCTTCCACATCCGGGGACTACCAGTCATTCTTCGCCCGAGAAGCGGCGAACCCACCTAAGGTAATTTCAATGTTAACATTCAACAATTATCATCATAATTTATCAATCCTAGCCCAGGATAATTCAACAGCAAATTAAGTCACGATTGTCTCAAAAATGACCGGTACAATACGGAGTTGAGGTTTATACATTGTATTCGGAGCAACTGCAGTTTTTCATTGCAATGCCTATCCATGGCAGAGTCTAATGGAGAGACTATTGTAACCTCACAGAGGATGAACTGAACTCAACTGATGTCTATCGTGGAAAAAAATGACCATTTGATAGTAGAACATAGAAGATAACAACAATTCAAAAAACGCATTTTCTTCCTAGGCTGTGACGGGAGACTGGGATCGGTACAGCTTTCGGCTTAGTGGATTTTTTGTACCACCAGTGACCGCCGACTACACCTTCTTTATCTACTCAGATGACCAGAGTGTTCTCTACCTGAGTAACTCCGATAGAAGGGAAAACAAGGTGAGTAAAGATATAACATTACAGTAACTGGTATTTTAGACATCAGTTCAAAATGTGTTTGTATGGCGTGTATTCTGATTATATCTGATCCAAAGCAAATTCTGCTATTTCAATTAATGTTTGAAAGATACGGTCGCCATTGTAATGATTGCATTGCATAAAAATGGAGAGTATACACGTTTCTGCGTTGACCATGTTGTTCAATTAGTAATCCTTGTTGCTACAGTGGATGACGACGTCACCACGTGTTCAGCACCAAGGACATTTCCAACTTTTACGTTAAACATACTTTTATCCCTTGGAAGTAAATATGTTCTATCTTTGTCTTGAAACAGGTTGGGATTGCGGAATGCCCGTCCTATACATCTAGCTACTTCACACACAGGTCTCAAAAGTCTGCAAAGCTCCCTCTAGTGGGGAACCAGCGGTACTACATGGAGGCCGTCGTGCATGACTACGGTGGCCCAGACTACATCAGTGTCGGGGTGCAGATACATAGCCCCGAATTCTGTACAGAGGATTCAAACAAAATGGACGAGAAACAGACAATATCTATACAGCAAGATGTTAAGAATGAAGTCCAAGTATGTTAATCTCCATTGTCTACGTGAATAATGATTTTATAATAATGGAAATAAAAGTTAATATTGAGAGGAACATTATGAGATTTAGCTTAAATGTTCATGATTATGATACGATATTGTAAGATAAAATTTATTCATGATTTTTAGATAACGTGTTAGAATATATATCTACGTCAAAAACTGAAAGTATGTTTTTTTTCCAGACGATAGTGATACAGATGGCTGAAGGAAGTGACGGACCGGAGGAGTTTTCCCTTCTTTGGGACGGCGTCAGGTCCAAACCTATTCCAATTATTGCTACAGCCAAACAGGTCGGTAAAATCGCTACATGTACGACAACAAAATCATATCTTTTGACACATATTAGAAGCCTTTGATATCTTGTTGTGTAGTAATTGATTGCATAGTGTGTATGTAAAATGTTTGTATTCAAAATTCATCATCATCTTAACATTTTACCATCGATCATCTCAAGTATGTTAGAGATCTATCAATACCGATTTATTGATGCTATTGTGGGATAATGGGTTGTGTATGTGCGTCTGTGTGCGTGAGTGTGTGTGTGTGTGCGTATGTGTTTTTGTGTTCAAAGTGTTTGTATGGTTTTGTTTTGTTTGCATGTGTGTCTTTGTGTGTGTATGTGTGTGTGTATGTGTGTGTGTATGTATGTGTATGTGTATGTGTATGTGTATGTGTATGTGTATGTGTATGTGTGAGTGTGCGCGCGTGTGTATTCAAACCTGGTGCTTATGTGTGTGTATATGTGTGTGTAAATGCATGTGTGTTTGTCAGGGAGAAAGAAGGAGTTGAGAGACACATTGTGACACGTATCAAATTGCATTATACATCCCTATTATAGATCCAAGAGGCCGTGGAGGCCATGTTGACAGTTCAGTGTGTACAACCCGAGCCTTCTGACGTCCTGTTCCACCGGGACTACGAGACCGTGCACGGTACAGTCTGGGGGACCCTGTCCCGGGACACGGAGCCGTACTGCGGGCGGGCCTCGCTCCGTCTTCCCGCCCATCTCTTCGGGCACGGTCGCGTCAAGATGCATACAGATGGCGAGGGCATCTCCATGTATGACGTAGAAGTCTACCCGGCGGTAAGGCTTTTTTAATGTTATATGCGATAAGTTACACCACGATTCTGTGTGAGCATGAGCTTATTCCGAGGCAACATTATGTCCAAGGACAAAGGTCAAAAGAAACTTTGACCGGGACCATAATGCATCACGACTGCACATGTGCCTTCGCAATTGTTAGATGGCTTTTAACCATGCAATGGCCTAGTGAGTAGAGTGTTCGCCTTGTATACCCAGCCGGGTCATACCAAAGACTCTAAAAATGGTACATACTACTTTCTCTGCTTAGCGCTCAGCATTTAGGAAAGAGTATGGTAGTTAAACACACACCACTACCAGTGGACTAGCCCCCTACTGTAGTGACTTGCACATAGTTGTATGTGTGGCCCAGGGCTGCCGAAACGGAGATGGGCGCCGCCATATGCACCGTCTGGTGCGGAGAGGACTTTTAACCATGTCCCTGCCTATGTTACACAGGTCTGCCTCGCCTACAAGGGCCGTGTTGCTCGGAATCTGGCGGTCCAGATCCGGTACCACAACCAGTTTGCCGATGACGTCAGAACGACGTGGAGGCATTACCCTGTCTTCTCGGAACTTGCAGACGATGAAATGTAAAAACATGAATTTCAAAATTAGATGGTGAAATAGCATTTAGTAATAGTAGTGGTGGTGGTAATAGTAGTTGCATAATACTTGCTGTGCACGAACAAGTAGTCTGGAAAAATAAACACACAGCTTTACGTCCATGACTATTATCTACAAGTATTGAAAGGTTAGACAGTTCTCCTGCAGTTGGAAGCCTTTCAGTTGTTACTATTCCTCTTCATTTCAATTCTATGCGTAAATTTTATGAGCATGAAGATATGTTTTATAAGACAACAGATGAAAGTTGTCGTAAGTCAAAATCGTGTGTCGAAGATGGTCATAGAATCGGAGTGGTTCATTAGTAAACTCAGTTGAAGAGCAATTTTTTTGTCAGGAACTTAATTTTCATGGTCAAATCATGCCCTATGAAAAAGAGTAGTTCATTTGTTTCTTTTCCACCACAGATGGCAATACACTTGCACGGATCTTTGCAACCTAACGCGCGAAGATACGTTTTTCGTCGACCGGAAGAAGCAGGGAACGAAACTGTACGTTTTGTGGCTCCACCTTGGCGTCATTTCCGGTCAGCAAGCGTACATTGATGAGTTTTTCATTGCGGCCAGTCCTGTCTTCGGTGAGTAGCGTCTATTATATTCTAACGTTTGAGTGACTTAAAGCATATCATTATTGTGTTACATTTATCATACGTCCATCTGTGGTGAAATATAACTGTTTAATGTATCGTCAACTGTCATGATTCTGCGGAGTAACTTCAATAGATCTCCAGACCAAACAAACATTTATTGTCCTTATGAACACCTTGAAATTCAATGTGTGCATATACCCTACTTATACTGCAATAGTAGACTTTTTAACTCATCGTTTATCAGTACAGCGGTCTTAAAGTTCCCAAGGGGATAATAAGAGTTAACATTATGTTTAGTCAGACCTTTTTTTTGTGACTGCTGCATTTTTTCAGAGTCAAAATTGATATTCCTAAGTCATAATTTAGAACATTAACAAAAGTTACCTAAAATAGCTAAATTAGCATGGTTGCTAATTAAATCTACTTTTTTCGTTTTAGTCACTCAAGTCAACGACACAGTACCGGCTCGCCCTGGCGGGAACATCATTACAGACTTCAATGTTACACAGACCGAGCCGGAAGTATACACCTTGACCTTTAACCCCGCCGGGTGCGCAGGCGCCATACCCTTGATCGCCATGGCCGACATGACGGCAACAGCTGGTGACGTCACAGCAGATAGCAACGTCGTCGTCTACGCAGACTCAGTAGAAGGTCCTACATGGATGATCATGGTGATGAGGCGGACCCGTGCAACGAGGGGAGTAGGGGGATACTTTAACATGGGATACAACGGGCGTAATATACCAGGTAGGTACCAGGAATTGAATACACATTCTGTTAGCTTATGAAGCATTTCTGAAATAAAATTGAAATGCAATATTTGACACGATGGACAAAATTTGATTCAGCCAAACATTCAACTGAACCTTACCAATCTTCTGCGACGTCATGTTATGCATATAGAACGAGTGAATCAGTGAGCAGTGAATTCTAAGTTGCAGAAAGTTTGTTGCGCCCTCGTCTTCATCTAAGTACTACGTTTTTCTGTCTCATGACATTTTCCGAACATCTACACTCAATGATATGTAGTGTCCATTGCTTTTTCGTCCCTGAGACTTACACATTGCCAATGTTCAATAAGTGACAAATCCTCATCACATCTGGACTCGTGAACTCTTTGATGTTCTGTCTGTTTCAGTCAGTGCACAGGTCAGTGCCTACAATCTACAGACCTTACTGCTGGACACATACCCAGAGTTACAGGCTTACAGATTACGCGTGGACAAACATGGCGACTGCGTTAGTCCGGAGTGGACGTTAACCTTCTCAGGGGGTCCATGTGATGCACCCGACTTCCAAGTATGATGTTACCATATTACCTTTGCTGACATTTACTTTACACCTGTTTGACATTTTCTCTTCGTTATACTGGTTCAGATGTCTTTTGATTGCTTGATTTTACAGTAAAGCGTAGGTATTTTGTGAAATTATTATTACCTGTGAAAATAGGAGAGACCACAGCAAATCAGTTCCTTTTTGATCAAATATCTGTCAATCGTTTTCAAGGTGTCCAACGTCTCCCTCACTGGTGATGACCCGGAAGTGATTAACTACATCATAGACGGCGGGATCATCCTGTCTCCTATACCAGGGGACATGTTAGCTACGCCGCATTCGGAACCTCAGGTGGGTATGGTCTTTCAAACCAAAAACAAACAAGCAAACAAGCAAACCAACAAGCGGTCAAAATTGTAGTTTTTTTACCATCTTGAAAATACCGTTTTACATTAGCATAGTATTACAAAAACAAAGAATAAGACATCATGTTCAATGTATTGTGTATTGTTTTTTTTTTAAGGTGACTGTTACTGTGAACGACGTACCATCTACCTGTCACTATGGTAACTGTACGTTCCACTACACGACCGTATCCATGGCAACGGTCACTTCAGTCAGCCCTTCCTCCGGTAAGATTTTTCCATTGATGATATTTACTTCTTTGTACAAACCACTGCAGATATTGCTGTGTTTCATTTTTTAGCTCGATCTTAGAGACGGAGGGCTTCATCCCCTCAGTTGGTAGGCGCACTTTTCCTGAACACGCAGCGAACGCACTCCGTCCTCTGACGGAACATACTGGAACTGCACGACAAATCCCAGTGATACCGACAAGCATAAAACAATAATACATATAGTAGCTATTAGGGATATAGAAACGATATATAATATCCAATGGTTCGTTTTGCTTGGGCGGCTTTCTATTCTTACTATGAAGATTTTGTGATACTGTCATAACAAAATTCTCCGTAAAACATGTACATGTGCTATATTTTAGAACCATTTTTGGAAGAGTTCTTTGTTAACGTTTTCCTATCACTTTGCAGGTTCAGCGGGTCAAGCAATAGAAATCACCGGCTCAAGATTTCCGAATGATTTGGGAAGCATAAATGTCACAGTGGGTGACGTCACCTGTGATTTAATTTCCATAACGACGACTAACGTTAAGTGCATCGTCGGGTTGATGACGTCAGGTGGCGTTCACCGTGTTGTTGTTTACGTCCATCCCCACGGTTACGCTTTGAATACGCAGGGACCCGTGACGTTTACTTACGACGTCAACATTACAAGGGTTCAGCCTACGAAAGGTAGCACTGCTGGTAAGTCACTTGCTAAGAAATCATAGGATCGCAATAAGTATTTTTCATATCGTATTTGTAAGAGTTTGAAATTGGACAAGTTTAACACACAAAAAAAAGGAGATGTTCACGGTGATTTCATGTTCGCGGTTTTTACGGTGACCGCTTCAACGCGAACGTATTCTTGTTATTTCCTATTCGCGCCTGCCATCTTGTTCCAAATGGGATCTTAGAACCACCGCAAACGATCCATGTTCTACCGACTGCGAACATTTTCCCTTTCACAGTACTTCACAGCTAACAGATTTCCATTCCATACTAAACAGTCTCTTATGACAGGATTATACTCATCCTAGAACTTTGCGGAATATGTCAGATTAATATTTGTTTGAAATGTTGTATAAACCAATTGTTTAAAAACACAGGTGGCACACTTCTGACTCTGCACGGAACTGGTATCAACAACGCCACCGTGCGGATTGGAAACGACCTCTGCACTTCAATCAGTGTGTCTAATCCTGAGCCTACCAAGATACAGTGCAGAACGCCTGCTTTGGTACAGAAATTCTATTGTAATACATCAATTTCGTTTTATTCTGAAAATTTGATGTTTAAATAGATAACCATACTGTCGTGCTTGCTAACACGTCATTTAGACCGGTCCTTTATCTATTTCTTAGAAATAGTTCGTCGGGTCAATGGCTAGTGCCATTTAGTCAATGGAGAAATGAAACATTCATTAGATGGCGTAATTTGATTTTGAAACTTTCTCTGACAGATGGATAATGCTGGAGCACTGGCTAACGTCACGGTAGAAGTGGGCGGAGTAAGCGCCATGTTGGAAGACGCCTTTACATACGACCCAGCCATCACACCTGTCATCTCGGGTGCCATGCCAGCGAACGTTTCCTTGTCAGGTGAGTAAAAACGTCCTGAGAAAATCATTTTTATCCTTAGAAAAATCTGTGTATCAAAAAAGAAATTAACGATATTTGATTCGCCTTTTTCATTCAACTTGATTTGATTCTTTAATGTCTACTATTATAGTAACCACCTCACGGTTTTATGTCCAAAGTGTATTCGTTATGCATTGTGGTTTAAGATCAAAGTTTAAGGACGCTCACTTTCTTTGCTCGGACGGGTTTGCTCGATTTACGCTTACTTCGGAGCGGTTAACCTTCGGCCTTACCCGAAATCCCGTGCGGAACTAGAACTGTGAGATGGGATAAATGGCTACTTGCTAACTAGTAGAAAAGCATAAGCTGATATTGATTGTATTGAGTTATTCTTTACACAAACAAACAACAATATCATTGCAGGCAAAAGCTGTAGCCCTTATTCTCTTGCTCTAGGTGGTGACATTTTACAGCTAGAAGGCTCATTGTTCGGAAGCAACGATTCCCTGATTTCTGTGACGGTTGGGTCAAGCACATGTGAGATAACGGAGCTGGTCACCGACAACAACATTTCATGTATCCTTCCGCCGCTCCCCCAGGGGCGATACCCTGTGCTACTTCACGTGGATCATATCGGATACGCCTATAATAGGTAATAGATATTAATGCGTGTTAAAAGAAAATATATTTGGTTTAATCAGTTGATAATTTTTTACCAAAACTGTCAACATCTAATGCGCTATGTTCACTGTACATTTTGCTAAAAGACAACATACACTATCCTAGCGTACACAAGATGCCTTGACTGTTTCGAACTTCGTATTTTTTTAACACATTATTGTTCTGTTGTTTCAAGTGCGCCCTTGGTGGTAGAGTACGTCTTCAGAGTGGACAACATCTATCCGATAGAAGGCTCGTTGGCAGGTAAGAATGGTAGTAGATTAAACACAGTTGCTGCTAAAATCCAACAAACTGTTTGCGCAAAAGTCGATAACGTTGCAAGTGCACATTTCCTTTTGAACTAAACGCACGGTTACACTCGCCATACACTTTCTGTCCTCGGATTTTACCAAGACTGTGAAAGAAATGTCTGACCGTCGATAATAATCTACTGTTTTTTTTTTTCTTCACAAAGTAACCGAATTTCGCACGACACATCCACGGCTGTCCTAAAATGCCCTCAAAGTGTTGTTGTAAACCAATTGTTGGTCAAATGTGACCGGAATCCGGGATCCCAAATGAGTCAGAGTGAGGAGGGTAGATAATTCGATACGTCATCCTAAAGCGTACTTTCGTCGTCTTTTTCCAGGTGGAACTGAACTTCGCTTAACTGGCGAAGGTTTTCCAACAAATATTTCTGCCATTGATGTTAAAGTCGGGCCTGTGTCGTGCGACTTGCAGGAGGTATCTAAGAACGCATTAGTGTGTGTAATGCGACCATACTCCAGGAGCTACCATGTGCAGAATGCCGGTAAGCTGGCCATGGAACTCTTCGATATGTGAATCTAAATATTATGTCCCATTAGATGTAGACATATAAACTTTAACATACAAAGTCATGATCAATTGTGTTTACATTTTATGTTCAGTTTTTTTGTTCAGTAATTTACCATATTCCATAGGTATGATAGTATTTCTACATTCTGCATACTCGTGGCGTGTTTCCCACAAAAAATCTATGCGCTTGGTCATCTTTACAGGTTTTATTTAATCTAGGTTGTTACTTTACCCTTTATCCGGTTTTCGATTTGCTTTAAAATTAGAGGTATTCCGACTCCTTTTTTCAAATCTGTGAAAACCAATCGATCATCTAGATTCCGTCTTTGTTAGATCATGGGACAACTATGGTTAATTGTTTTTAAACTCCAATGTTATACCTTTAGTGCGCGTGTCTGTGTTGGCTTGGGAGCCAGCAGAAGTGAAGTGTAAGACTGGCGACATGGTTGAGTGGCAATGGACACCGCTAGATGGCGTGGTTGATCTATCAGATGGTGTACACAGGATCACTGTGACCAACGCTAATGAAAGCATGGTTTTCGAAGATTCGATTTCATCTGAAAAAGGTAAACGATTATATGAATACTGTAACTCTAAGCAACTGAATGGCACGTTCTTAACAAAATCTTGCAATTCGTATTACTTTAATGACGATCAGTATATTAAAGTCACTAGTATGTAGATTGATATAATGAACGTACATTTTGTATTATAATTAATCAGACTAAGGTGGAATATAGCTAATATGTTGTTCTGTCGATGGAATGTATTCAACTCAGCCAAGCAATATTTAAGAAATAATCAGAATTGTAAACAAAACTGTATGAAATACATGTATATCTTATCAATATTAACATGTATCGTTTCATTTATAGTATTCCTTTTTTCCTCCATGAAAGCCACATTCAAGTTCATCGCGTCTGGAGTCTACAACTATAAAACCGTATTTATGGGAACACGGCATAATGTCATCCTAAACGGAATGGTTATCGTAACGGACAGGACGGAAGAAATCGAGAGTGTAGCGCTCACTTTCAACGGGGTATTGGCAGACAGCAAAAGTGGTAAGTAAGAATTCGATAAAATAGTTTCTTTCCATCTTATTGCGGATGTTTATATTTCTATGAATTCTAATACAACTAGATACTATGGCTAGCTGTTTACTTGGTAAAGCTCCACACTTCGAATATAAATTGCTCCGTAGACAGGAGAGCATCTTTAAATCAGCAGTTGACAAATTGAATGTTGAATAAGAATTTGAAATGGAAAGATACATTAAAAAGATTATATATCATAGCATACTGACATAGGTATATTACACAGAAAGCATGGTTAGCTTTGGTATGAAGGATGGAGCTGAAATTTCCACTATTAGTAACGACTTACCATATTCTGCTTTCAGGTATCTTGAACTACACATACTCCGACAGCCAAACCCCTGTAGTCACTAACGTCAGTCCGCTAGTGGGCGCTGCGGGGTCAGAGGTTGTCCTGGAAGGGAAGCATTTCAGTACCACGGCTAGCGGCAACCAGGTCAACATCGGACAGTACAGCTGTAACGTCACAACTGCCAGCGAGTCGAAGATTGTGTGCACCATTAGTGATCAGGTAAGTTTATGAATTTCAAGTACAGAGTATTGTAGTTCCATCTTTATTGGTTCTAGCTTTACAGATTAGTATATGATGTAAAACGATCACTAACCTTGGTTTAGTAACCATCGAATAGAAATTAGAATAAACTAACACCATTCGCCCTGATTGATAAAAAGAGTTGTATATGTTAAATGCCTGAATGTGTTTTATCTTAGACGTTTGGCTGTATTTCTCTGATTTTGTTATTTGATAAGCATACAGGATGATTCAGTGATCTTTTTATGTTGATATGTAGGTGTTGATGAAACCATATAAAAACGGGTGTTTTGGAAAATGGATAAACGTGAAACATGTATTTCACAGGAATCGCTGCCAACAGGATCAATTCTGCCAGTGTCTCTTAAAGTTAGAAATTCTGGAAACGCAGTACTTTTGGAAAAGAACGCTATGTTTTCGGTAGCTCCTGTAATCACAAGTCGCACACCCTCTTCCGGATCCATCGCTGGCGGGACAATGGTTTCCGTGTTTGGCACTGGATTCCACAGGGCCGGGTATGAGACCAAGGTGATGATAGGAAGAGAACTTCAGTGCGAGATCACCGAACTCTCATACGTAGAAATAGTCTGTCGAACAGTCTCAAGTGCAATACAGACTGCGAACACTTCACAGACCTTTCAAATATCTGTTTCTGTTGACGGCGTCGAATCTATATGTCTGACAAACTGTGATTTTCAGTACAGTTGGGAAGATCTTCCGGTTATAGATGAAGTAAGAGCCGATACCTTTTGGATAGACATGGGTGCAATTGACCCAGAATGGAACACTACGGTGAATGAAAATTTCAATTCTACAGCCACTGTTTCCGATTTATCTTCAACTACACAAAATGTAACTCAGATATATTCATCCAATGGAACATTAGAAGGAGCAAGCACGGAATCATCTGAAAAAACGTCTGTTTCTGTACCCGTCATACCACATGGAAATGCATCTAGCACAACACATTACACCACACTTTTCACTAGAGTGCAGAATAGATCTGACACGACACCTGTCAGTACAGCAGGTACTACACTAGATTCTATGGTCGGTAATACATCAAGTACTACGACTGACCCTGTATCTATCAGTCCGATGAGCACTGAAGATGGTTCGATATCTGAGATATCTGTCACATCCTTCACTGAAACAACAGATGAAGAATACATGACAGAAGCGACATCTGTCGGGACTGAGACTAATCACATTGAGCCCATATCAACAAACACAACATTCGACGGAAATTTGACTACGGATTCGGTAACAACAGTGACAGCCAATGCAGGAGTAGTTAATAACTCTACGACAGAGTCAAGTGACGGGAATATGACGATGTCCGCAACAAACGTACTAAAAAGTCAGCCAATAACACTCCCGGCAACAACGATGATGTCCACTACTTCTCCCTACTCCCCCGAAAACATGTCTATATTGGGATTAACCACGGTGTTGTCGTCAACAATGGCTACGATGCCAAACAATACTGTAGAGGGGCCGCCATATTGGAGGACAGAGGTCACTGTCGTCGGATCAAAGTTCCCGGTTGACATGACGTCAGTGACTATAACTGTAGGAGATCACCCATGCAGCATCCGGTCTTATTCAAAACACGTTGTGATATGTTGGATCACAAACGCTACTGCCGGTCACCATACCGTAACTTTAGATGTCAACCAGAAGGGCTTTGCTATTTTCAACACCACAAATTCAGTCACAATTTTCCCCATTGTGACTAAAATAACCCCAAACCAGGGCAGTTTGGCAGGAGGCACCGAAATTGTCGTAACTGGACAAGGTTTTGATGTTACAGGAAACACTACTGTTTCTTTTGGACAAAAAACATGTTCTGTTATTTCCGTGGACCACACTGAAATCAGATGTATCACTCCGCCAGGTAGTGATGAGGCAGCTGGCGTCGTGACAGTGAATAAATTGGAGTCCGAGTGTTTTACATTCCTCTACAGCCAAGACAAAACCCCAATCGTCCACTCTGTGCATCCCATGGCCAGTATAGGTATACGCGATGAAAATCTGACCATTTTCGGGGAAAACTTTTCCAACAGGACTTCAGATGTTCGCGTTCTTGTTGGAAGAAAGAACTGTTCTGTCGTTGTTAGCAACGACACAGTGATCACATGTACCAGGGATGTACGTGTGGCAGGTGTGTATCAGGTGCAGGTGTCAGTCACCGGACTTGGAGACGCCTTATCCAACGCAACGTTTGAAGTTCAACTGCAAGTGACGGGGATATCAGAGACAGAAGGTATGAGTGCCTGTACCTTATCTATTATAACTTTTTTTTTACGTCGCGCTCATTATCGTTTACTGCTTTTGTTGCTTGAAGCGCTAATTGATTTTAAAAAAAAAAACGTAAGGTGAATACAAAGATGGTATGGCTGTAATAATGCATTATTAATTTTGCAGGTAGTAAGGGAAGGGAAACAAAAACGTTTTCTTCCCTTACAGCGCCAACATCTGCAGTCTGTAAGCAGTACCTTTTACCTGTTTAAAATGCCCATACTATTGTAAGTCTGAAAGGTAAAACAGATGACAACATGTTTGAACAGTTGAACGTTATTGTCATTTATGCACAGGTAGTTTTGGTGGTCATCAGCTCATCGTCATCAGCGGATCCGGTTACCATCACAACAACACGTCAATCACTCTGTGTGGGGAACCGTGTAATGTTGTTAACGAATCAAGTCAACAAATCAGCTGTCTAACTCCCTCTAAATGCAACGGTGATTACGTTTGATATCTATGTTGATCGTTATCTGCTGTTTTTGATATTTTGTTAGCATCCATTGAACTTGTTCATGCAATACCTGGAAAACACTGCGCTTTTTACAATTGAAATGTTTCTTTTACGGTTAAACATGTTTGCTCTGAATGAAGAAAACATTGTCCTAAAATCAAACTAAAATGGTTGAAAATTCAGTTCCTGTTTTGCTATTTTCGGTAGGACGTAGATTGATCGCTGTGTTGGACGGTATCTTATAAAATGTTGCTATTAACATTGCTGTTTATTATTGCAACAGATCTTTCTAACGTAGACGAGACCTGCGCAGTTGTCCTGACTGTTCCGGGTGTAAATGCTACAGAAGCGCCCTCTAGCTTCACATATCGGACCAACAGCACACCGACAGTTACATCACTGTCGCCGCAGATGGGAGAGGAAGGAACCGTCATTACCATGTATGGTCATGGATTCAGGTCGGTGAGGTTAATGTTGTAAATGTGCCTGCTACTCTCTAACAATTCACATTCTTTTCTATTCTTTCCATGTAAACGCTCCATTCAGATATATCTCAAACGAAGCATACTGCGCTGCCCTTGGTGCTGATTCTATTATCAGACAGGCATCATTTGTTAATGATAGTGTCTTTATATGTTTTGATGTATTTTGGCGAAGTTCTAGTTGAAATATGGTCTTAAACATGCTGCATGACATACTATAAGTGTTTTATTAACATTTTTTGACGCTAGGCTATAGACTAGATCTTTTAAGTGAATATTGAAAGAGGCAAGATCAAAACCACTTCTGCAAGCTTAGGATTGATTAGATTCGATGTTTTTGCCGCCAGCAAAGGGATATTACTTAAAACCTATGATATAATTCTTTTTTATTTAGAGACGGACAGAACACCGTGCATATCGGGGATGCAGTCTGTAACATCAGTAGTGAGAATAGCACCACCCTCCAATGTGAAGTGGGCTACTCCGCTGCCTCCGGGTCTGTCGGGGTGGTGGTTACAGTGGGCAACCTAGGCAGAGCATGTACGGTACGTGATAGTTTACCGCCTTTTGTACTGGTGACGTTTGTTTATGCCAATGTTATTGCAGAGGTGTTTTTTTTTTACTTTGTACTTATCAATGGCAGTGACAAACTTTAATAACAAGGGGAGAGAATAGCAGACCACGGAATTGAAAGAAGCTGTACACTACGATGGAATATTTGAAGAAGTTGTATAATGATACAGTAGAAATGTAAAAAGTTGTACAGTACATACAATGTCACTTCGCATGAACGGCTGCCGGATTCTCTGACCCAAACGCTGATAAAGAACGATGTACTAAGCTAAGATTGCCTGACATAATGTTACAACTTTAACCGTGTTGAGCTAAAGCTATAAGAGACAAGTTTACGTACGTTTTTTTGCATGATTTAATGCACGAATACCTTTGCTGCAGAATCCCGATGTAGTGTTCCATTACGTACACCTGTGGTCCTCCCCGCGGACATGGCCGGATGGCGCTGTACCGCAGGACGGAGATACGGTCAATATCGGCCCTGGACAGTCCGTCTTGTTAGATACTGACACAACCGTACTGAAACTACTACATTTAAATGGTACGTACTTCACAGTTTTGTCATTTTTCTTTCAAAAGTAAGGACGATTAACGTTTTCTTTGAGCTTTGAAGTAATCTCTGATGACTGATAAGTTGACCCTATGAATGGTTTGACATATTCTAATATCTCTCTTATAGCTCTCAAGTATATTTTGTTTGTTTTGGAATTCATGCCTTTGGTTTCTCGTATTCGTTGGACAAACGAGTAAAAAGAAATAATGGTCAGCCTTGCTTGAGTATGCATAAAATTTCCCCATGTATATCTATATCTTGAGAGTTGATTCGAAACATCATCGGTGGACTAAGGTCATGCCTTTTTGTAGTTTTTCTGGAATGAAGATGTATTGCAGTGACAGTAAAATGCATTTTTAACATTTGGATTCTAAAGAGATTTACAAATGTTTGCTTTGCTTAAGGGTGGCAAAATACAATTTCATTTGGATGTGATGAAGTAAATAGAGACAGGAATTGTTTTTCTGTCGTACTTTTCAGGTGGAGAACTTATCTTTGACCAGAAGGATTTGGAGCTACACGCTGAGGCAGTCCTGATCACGGGGGGAGGGCGTTTGCAGATCGGCACAGCAGAACTGCCGTTTTTGCACACGGCACACATCCTTCTGTACGGGAACACCAGTTCAAAAGGTCTGCCTTTGTACGGGGCAAAGACAATGGTCTTGCGAGAAGGCGCCATTGACATGTGTGGTAAGTCAAGTTACTTATTATTAGTAAACGGGCTTCTCTCAGAAAATGAATAAACAGTCAAGGAAACAAAGCAAAAAATCAATCTAAAAGCGAAACGAAACTATACATACCAGGTGCTTACACAGCGCATTGCCACAAGGTCAAAGAACATTTGATAGAAATTAAAACTATAAAAGTTTCAATATGCTGCATACATTATTGATCCCATTTTTTTAATAGCTCTTAGAAGTTGATATACCTACAAATCCTGCGATGTATAAATCGATTATTAAAAGTCATTTACAGTCAATTGACCACTTGCATTCGGGCATATCCGTTCTAAAAGCTGTTTCTTGATGCATGATATATAGGAGAACGTTTTTCCAGTCGTAGCCCTTACTTAAGACCCTACTTTGCAGGAATGCCAGTCAGTCCTAGCTGGACCCGGCTGAACGAAACGGCCCTCCGGGGAGACACCAACATGACTCTGCAGGAGCCGGTTAACTGGGCTCCGGGTAGTACTGTTGTAGTCACCGCTACGGGAGACTGGAACACCGGGGATCAGCACGAGGAAGTTAAGGTAAAATTGATGACTCTTTAACACAGAGCTAGCGTCCAAACGAGGCCGATTGCCCTCGGTCGCCGCACGTTTGATAAAGCAATAACAAATTATAGTACTGATGTCAGGGAATCGTTATTAATTATCATCATTTTTCTGTACATTTACAGGTAACAGAAGTTTCATCTGACGGCCTGAGGCTGTCCTTTACCCCTGCCCTTCGTTTCACGCACACGGCGACGGAAGGGAAGCTGGCGGGATGGACCTTCGGTCTCAGGGCGATGGTGTTCCCAATTAACAGGAACATCGTCTTCCGGGGACAAGTCGAGAAGGAGCGGCGAGAACAGCATTGCGTGTGCGTCGTAGAGGAAGGTAACTTGACATAATATAGGCTGCTCAATCACGAAGCCACTGCCATCATGTCAGTTGGTTAAAACTCGAAGAGCAGTCCTACTCATATGATGATGACATTATTAACATGTACTTATTTTTATCGACCCTTTTTTCTCCATCCCAAATACCTTATAGTAGCACAATTGTGGAACGAGTGAAATAAACAGCTACCATATGCACAATGCTGCGTAGTCTACGTGAATCTTATGTGTAATTTGAGGACCAACGAAATTAAAGATCACTGGCCAAAGCTTTTTTTTATCTATTTGTTATCTATTTTCAGATTCGCAGCACGCTAGTAACGACACGTGCTTCCTTGAGAGGTACAGACAAACCCTGGGAAAAAGAGAACATGGTGCACAACTTGTAGTTCATGCTGATAACCCATCAGCGTCACAAGTCAACGTCCACATTCAGGACGTTGAATTTACTAACGTTGGAAAGGGTTATAGCCTAGGTAACCATCCAATCACGTTTAGCATGTGTGGTGACGTCAGTGGGTCGTTTGTGAGGAGCTCTGTGATTCGTCGAAGTTTCAACCGCGGCGTGGGGGTACAGGGAACCGACAACTTGTCGTTGAAGTACAACGTCTTATACGACGTCAAGGGCAACGGATTTTTCACCCAAGATGGGGATGAAAAGGATAACATATTTGAGAACAACTTGGCTGTTATGATCAAACAGTCTGTTAGTCTTCAAGCAGAAGACTTGATGCCATCAGGATTTTTACTTCGGCATCCAGGGAATCTGTTAGAGGGGAATGTCGTAGTTGGCTCTGAGCACGGTGGCTTCTGGTACAACCTGCCAGCGCGTACAGGTGGAACGGCTCGCACTAACCTTGTCTGTCCCCGCAAGGTCCCCCTGGCGACTTTCCAGGGGAATGCTGCGTACTCCTGCCACGTGTAAGGAGTTTGTTGTCAATTCTTGTATATCTCTCTGTATGTTTTTAATGATGTTCTAATCTGTCCGTCTTTGAATGATATCAAAACCCATTAGAAAGGATAAGCATTTTTTTAATGTTGCTAAGTGATGTTATCTACTTGGCATAGTACCACTGGAAACAAATTCTCTTCATTGAGCGCTTCTATAATTACATGTATTCTATTCTTAGAGCTATCAACAATCAACGCTATGATACTGGCAGTGTGGCTCTTAGGCTAGCCAGAAAATGTTCTTACTTTACTTGTCACCACGTCATTTCTTTGTAGAATGTGTACACTCCAGCTTGCAATTGCGAATGATTTAGATTTTCATTTTATTTTGCCCCTTTCAGAGCTGGACTTTTCGTCAGCCCGTCTTACCGGCCTAACGTTGGCAGCAACTGCGGCAACGCCGAAGACCAGCTTGTCACATTTGGCAACTTCACAGCATCTGGTTGCTTCAGAGGGATCCATATGGTCTCTGTTGGATCCGTGCAAGTAGCCCAAGCAACAGTCGTGGGAAGTGGACTCGTTGGCATCGAATATACCAAAACTGAGGAAGAATCTAGTACCGAAGTTCCGTTGATACTCGACTCTATCATTGTAGCTACGGGAACGGCCTTTAACACAGGTGGCCCTTGCACAGAGGTTGGCATAAGAGCTCCACAATCCAAACATATGACGTTGTCTGACGTCACCTTCGTTCACTTCGATACTGAGGGTTGCGCGGCGTTAGGCGGCTGCGCCGGTTGTGAAAGGTTTCAGGCGGGAGATGATATCAACGTTGAAAGGCTAAAGTTTTACAATTCTCCCAACAGAGCTGCGTTCCATTGGGAAAGCGAATGTTGGTTTGAGGACTTGGATCGATCTTTAAGCGGGAAGACGCATGCTACAGTTCTGCCCTGGACTCCGATCCTTCCCACGGAAAGCTGTAAGGTTGTCCCGGCTTTTAGCAAGGGGTCGGTCAGCGGTGCCGTGTGCGACAAGTCTGTCGTGTTGCACCGCTGCGATTTCTATAACGTCAAACCTGGGTGGCTTAGCGGGACCAACATGTCCGTATCCACCGAAGCGGGAACCCTGACGGTCCGGTTCATGAAAAACGGACTCAGATTTCAAAACGGCTGGGCGACAACTTTACCGAGTCGGCAGATCTACACCGTAGAGTTCCAAACTGACACATTACCTTTTAATTTGAGCTACAAAGCTAATTTTCACAATTTTAAAGACGGCGACTACCTAGTGATGAGACATGTTCTTGCAAGTCAACCCGACAAAGTTTTGATAAACAAGCGTCTAGCAGAGAGAAGTTACGAGCTTCTTACCTACGCGAAGCACAAGAATCTACAGTGGCATCTAGTGAACAACACTCTCAGCTACATAGGTAAGTGCCGATAAAGATTATTTGCAAATCAGATGTTTACCTGGAACATTTGCATGTATACGATGGATCCAAGATGATGTTGGGTGAAAAATCGTAACCTTTTCTAGAAGCCTAGTTAGTTGAAAAAAGTTCCCTGCCACAAAGATAAGTGACTGAACCTCCCAAATTCTGTTTGGAGATTGCCTTTTGCATGCGTAACCATATCAAAGATCAAAACATAGGTTCCTACATATATTTGATTTACTATTAACATTAGGCTATGAAGGTGACACTAGGAAGATAACATATTGAACAAAAATATTACAAAACATGAAAACATCTCCAATGGTCATGAAACCAATGCCATTCACACATATCTTGCTTTTCAAAATGCAATAAATATATAAGTAGAAATAGTATTAGTACAATTATGTTTTTAGCATTACCAATAGAGAAGTTCTAACGTATGCACATCAGGTATCTGTAAGTTTTACCTTCATCATTATATACTTGTATCTTTACCACAGTGAGCGGAATGGGAAAGAAGATGCCAACCGATATTCAGGTATCCGTAGAGTTTTACGACTGCAGCGAACCGACGTGTGGTGGGACGGTTTACGTCTCAAAGAGACCACGTGATGCAGTATTTTGGTCACATGACTCCAGCTGGCGAACGGGTGGCAGTGCCAGAAATGGGCAGACTAAAGTACCACAGGAGGGTGATGATGTCGACATTCCAGAAGGTCTGTAACTTTGCTTTCATTGTATAAACTATCCATTTCTTTTAATGGATGATGTCAGCACAAGACTATTCCGTTTTAGGGCCGAGGTCGTCAATCGTTCTTTGCTTTAATCTGACTAATGACTTCTTTCCTACAAATTTGTGAGTTTTCCAGTAGTTGAGTTAGATTTTCAAGAAATGCCTAAAATATAATTCTATTTACATACACTTAGTACTTTGCTAATCGGTAAGTTAACGAACATGTGCGAAGGAACGCTGTGGAAAAAAGTGCCTTTTACATACTCCTTTCTACTTTATCAAATCTATGCATATGTTGTCTAAATTAACTGAAACTATTTCCTCCCTCAGGCATGTGGATGGTTGCGGATGTACCCCTTCCTCGACTTGGTAGCTTGCGTATCCGGGGAACTTTGGAAGTACCAATCGAGCACAGTAACGTGATCAACGTATCTTGCATCGTCATCATCGGTGGCCGGCTCGTCATCGGTTTTGAGGGAGAAGTGGTCCCTAGCGGTCAAACAATAACCGTGGCCCTACATGGCGGCTGTTTACTTGAGGATGTTCTTTCTTCTAGAGCAAAAAGGGCAACGGGAGAACTTGAGAATCTTGTCGGAATAGGTAGAGCAAATTAAACTTTTGTTCCGTTTGTACTGGCATGAATGTATTCACAAAGCTATTTTACATTTAAAAAATGCGCTTGTGCACTTGTGATGCATTGTTGTCTAAGGTCAATGTTTAATGTCCCTGGCTATAACTAAAAAATAACTTTGAAACTAGACAACAATGCATCACGACTGCACATCCGCAATACGAACCGTGAAATCACTTCTTCCACTGCTTCTTTTGTCATAGCATGGTCCTTTTTTTCAATTTTAGCATTGTCTACTCCACTTGAGCGTAATATTTTACCTTTTAATATGTCAAGCAACACTTTGTCTGAACTTTCCATTGCACTCTTTCATGAATTTGATTTGAACTTTTCTGTCAAAAAAGATGTTTCACCAACATCAAATCAACGTTGTTTTTGTTTTTTTCCACTAGCTGTTTATGGAGAACTGGACCTGCACGGTTCACCCCATTTAGTCACGTGGACGCATCTTTCTTCAACATTTGCCGCGGGAAACAACAAAATCAGGGTACGGGACGAAGTAGACTGGCAGCCTGGGGACGAGATTGTGGTGACGTCAACGAGCTACGATCCACACCAGGCGGAAACGTTCAGCATCAGAAAAGTTGGGAACGATCGGCGAACTCTGTACCTAGACCAACCCCTACAGCAAACACATCTAGGTACGAATGACGAGAAACTCACGTTGTATCAAATTGAATTTAAATGATTATGCATTTACTAAAAGTCTAGGTGAACTGCAACTGAACCGGGCTGTCAAACGTAGCTATTAAAGCTACATGTTAGACGTCGATAATAAGTCAGTTCACAGTTACACATACGTATATGCATTGCAGTCTAATTATGAAAGTTTTAGAACTATGCCATATAGGTACAGAATAATTGCCAGGAGGATTTGAACGTATTTGACATGAGATCACACTGTATCACGACTGCGCATACCCAAGTGGAACTGACATGTAGTCCTGGAAAACGTGTCAGTCGGATCGAAGGCTTTCGCTAAATTCTAAAGGGTATACAGTATGTTTCCTTTTCTTTCTCTCAGGTGAGACTTTGTCCCTTTCCGACGGAAGCCGATCCTACACGATGGCAGCCGAAGTGGGTTTGCTGTCCAGGAACCTTCGAGTGATAGTGACGTCATCAGACGACAAGCCTCCAGTTCATCTCTATGTTGGTCAACTGACGGAGGGTAGCAAGACGTACATAGGTACCGTTATTCATATGCGATACTTTTGCTTCGTAACTTAAAAAGTATCAGTAATGTAAAGTAAAGTATCGTAAAGTATCTGACCCTTACCTCTTCCCTCATGACCTCAATGAAAAGCGGCCTGCGTGCCGATTTGAGCTTATCATGAATACACAAAGGTTCACAAAAAAAAATGTACGGAGATACACATGGACAATAAGGGTACATATAGAAGAAGCTTCTTTCCTTTCCCATTTCAATGAAGCCGTCAGAAGTTGACCGCCATGTTGGCGCTTTTACCTACATCCCAATAAAACTTAGATCAAGCATACACATCACTTTTTTATTACCCGCAATTTGTTATGTTTTGCTTTAGTACTCTCTTCGTTGGGCTATTCGCACTTGATGAAAGTCCGTTTCATCTTGTTCAAAGGGTGGGAAGATATCTAGATGTCCAAAAATACGCCACCTACGATTATCTGACATACCAATAGCTGCACCTGTCTCCATGTTGGTATTCCTTTCACTTCACCTAAAAACGCTGAATATAAGCACTGAGCCATATGGTTTCGAGAGGCAATTTTCTTTTCGCATTTTGCCGTAGGTTCAGCACGTATCAGTGACGTGGAGTTCTCAGGTCTCTCAGGCAGATGGACGAACAAGAGGTCATTTGCCATGACCTTTACTGGCGGTTCCCTCATTGGACAAGAATCAGCTTCCTACGTCATCAACAGCAGTGTCCATCACATCCAATATGGCGGGCTCAACGCGCTTGACTCTCATGCTTTAGAGATAGACAACAACGTATTCTATTGGACTGTCGGGCCTACAATTCTGATAGAAGGGCGCGGTAGTGTTGTAAGTAGAAACCTAGTGTGCCTATCGGTGGCTCCGAACACTACGGAAAAGGGTAGGAACTGGTACGGGGCAATAGACGTCACAAAGGCAGACGGTGTGACATTGACAGGCAACATAGTTGCGGGTTCTGAAAGAATCGCGTTCAAGACAAGTGGAATCTCCTGTGACAGCCTAAGCAGCGACACAATGGAAGACAACGTCGGGCATTCCTCCCTTCACGGCTACCGTATACCAGCTGGTAACGGCAAGCAGGGCTGTACCAAGATTAGTAAATTTACGGGGTACAAGAATTTAGACTACGGATTAAGCTTTCACACACAGTCTAGTGTTGTTATTGAGGACGTGACTCTTGTTGATAACGGCGTTGCAGTGTTGCCTATGGTGTACGGACCTTCTGCACTGTCTCACGTAACTGCAAACAAATTCATCACTATCAGAGAGTCTCTGCTAGTCGGAAGTAGTCCACTATTCAACTGTGTCACGGACAGGTCAGTTACAGATGTAGCGGAAGAAACAGCGCTGTTTCGGTCACCAAAAAGCCCGACGAATGGTCGTGTAGGGATCCTGTGGCCCTCCTTCACATCAAGTGCTACCGATGTACCGGAAACTGCGTGGCACGTCTCTACGTCATATCCTGCCATCAACGGTGTGCTGAACATCCATAGTAAGTGAAGTTACTATTTATCGTTTTTTAATCAGATGATATTTTGTCGACTATGTGTTTTATCCTGCTGTTTTGATTTTAATAACATAGGAAACAAAATTACCGACGTCCAAGTTCTTCATGCTGGTTTTTGGGAGGTCTAGAATCGTCTAGGTATGTACGATGCAAAAATGGAATGTTTCCTGAACCTTATCTTCTTTTTCAACACAGATGTGACGTTTGCAAATTTTGGGTTTCGATGTGCACAGAATAATCTTGACGTAGCCATCATGACGAACCCCAGTAATTCTGACGTCATGCATCCCGTGGTGGCTGAGGGTGTTCGGATGATCGACGTGGAGAAGGACAGTCGCCTATTTCTACACAGGGAAAAGCGGAGGTAGGCTCCAGGATGTTTGCACTCACGTGATTATGACGTATTAAATGTACGCCATCTTGGATGGTATAACGCTTGACTAGTACGTGACCTAATCAAGATGACGCTTGTCGATTTTTAGGTTGCAAAAAAAAAGATAGCATAATAAAGAATGAAAAATGAACAAAATAACTAACTGTGTTTCTTTATGTGACGGATCAAGCGACTGTCGCGGTTCAAGCCTTCCTTTCATCCGGGACATGGACGGGGGCATGACGGGAGGGCAATCAACTGTCATTCCCGATGTGGATTATGGGTGGTCCCATTATGGTAAGTTTGAAATACACTTGTAATGATTATAAATGAAGTACAGCAGAATCCAGCTATTTGCATCACGGTTGATTGCATATTTCTGTAATTCTTTTTTAAAGAAAAGTGAATGTACGTTATGACGTAAATTTGCGCGGTTGCTGGAAATGCATTTTACGTTTTGCAACCAAATTTCTATTTTACACGAAAAAAAAAAAAACATTTCGATCTTAACATGCCCTAAAGAAAGCGCAACGAATGGCAGGAACACATGTCAGGAA